>OX402530.1:27321398-27736785 GCA_948098885.1 Drepanosiphum platanoidis
TTTTTTTTTTTTTTTGTTCCTTTTATTTTTATTTTCTCCCTCTCCCTCACTCTGAGCGATTTCTCTTGTAAAGAGAAAAAAAAAGGGTAGAAAAAACCTGCAGCCTGCTGTATATATATATATATTCACATGTATTCACACACGCACACATTCACACATATACTGACACACATATATCCACATAACAAGAATAATATATATATATATATAGGTGATTCCGTTGAAAATTTACACCACAAAATGTTCAGTACGTCGGAAAGGGGTTGGGGGAGAAGCTTTTTGGAAAAAGTCATATATAATTTTTTTTTTCTCTCCTGCAAAAAGGTTTTTCCCTCTTAGATTCAAACTTTTAATGTTCGTCCTGGCTTTTGTGTGGTGGAAAATAGAAGCGGAATAAAAATTTCCCAAGGATTCCGTCCGTTTTCGTTATTATTATTTATTATATTATTATAATGTATAAGGGGTATTATGTTATGTTTAAAGTTTTCGCGCACGTCGATAAATCCCCAAGCAAAACGTTCGGGAAGATATACCAGTATCACAAAATACCGACTATTATTAGTGATTAGGAAGTAATTATTTTAAATTATATTTACCACAAAGATGAATTTATTCAAGTTTAGTTGAGAATAAGAAAAAAAAAAAACACACTAACGATTATAATACGATTTAAAAAATTATCTTCAGTAGGTCATTTCAAATAGCATTCATTAAGTAAACGAATTCGTAATTATTTATCACGACTAGGTACTATTGTGACCAACAAATAGATTGTTGCGATTACTACCGTTTTTAGACGATGCGAATTGATTCCGATTTAATATTATAATATCACATGATATATTACATGAAAATATTACTATGTTTACTGTTTAGTTACAAAGCAGTAAGCGCTGTCGAACGTACGCATTAATACGCTCGACGAATCAAGTACCAACGAAATACGTAGCAATGAAAAATTGTTTTCAATTCAATTTAATTAAGTAATTTAAATACAATATATTATTTCGGATCCGTTGAAATTCGATCGCGGTTAGGTATAATGTGAAGTGAAAACGAAAACTATTCGTTTCATATCGATTCGGTTGAGAAAACGCGCATTTCAGTTATCCCCCGCGAAATCCGTGAGAAAAATGATTTGCTACCGTGCAGAAATTTTCGGTTGACAATTTTTCCTCCCGCCTACCCAATACTTGTACAATAAATAATGAGACTCGTGACACGTCGTGAATTTTTTTAAATAATATATCGCACACACACACACACGTATAATATAATATACACTTATATACTTTTTCGTATAAGAACTTCGCACCTGAAAAATGTTACGTAACACAATGGTCGTGGTAAATATTATAATAATATGTTTTCTTTGCACGAGATACACGCGCGTGTATATTATGTGTGTGTACGTACGTACATTAATGCTGTACGCATCCGAAGAACACGCCGCACTAATCACAATAACAACAAAAGGAATGACTGGTATAGAAAAAGGGTTAAAAATAATAATAAACCCGGTGGCTCACCAACTGCTCCCGCTGCTGTTCGAGACCTCATTCATTGTCATTCTTTTACGCGCATCCGAGAATTATTATTATTACTGTATTAGTTTCATTAGTATTCGACCTACATACCTATCCAAGGATCATACATATATTATTATATACTCTGGTGTTATATATAATATAAATGTATATTACCTACTGTTAATAATGACCCGACGACGACATTTGGTCAACGGACCGACGGAATAATATCGCGGTCGTTGTAAATATGATTACTATTACAATTGTTGTTATTATTATTATTCTTTCGACCCGGAAGGACGATCGATCAAAAATGCTTTATGAAATAATGGTAAATGCGCGTAGGTCCTTACAGGCGGCGCGAATAGCGTTAGGAATATTAGGAGCTGCTGGCGCTCGCGAGGTCTTATCGTGTAACAATAATACGTGTGATAAAATATGTATTAATATGTATAGGACGTAGTTTAATTTCATAAACTATTTTCGGAAGATTATTGGACGATTTCGGGCTGGACCAAGTGATCAAAGTCAATATTTTACCGTCCGTAGAGAGTAAAAACGTGGTTTTAAAATTGTTCGAAACCAAACATTACCTGTATTCTGTAATGCAGCGGTTCTCAAACTTTTTTGTTCGCGGAGCCCTTATGTTCCTAAAAAAAATTACGGAGCCCCAAAAATCAGAAACGTCTATTTTAGACAACAATAATATCCATAAAAAATGATGTAAATTGTAAATGATTATTGCTTTTTATTTAAAAATTAACTAAACTATCGTACAATATGTAAAATTAACGAAAAACCCGACTTTTTGTCTGATCTCATTTTGACTATGACACAAAATAATAATATAATATGTGGATTTATAACCAGTTTAAACGTTTAAAATAATACATATTGGTACGGTCCAAATAATATTGAATATAAATATAAAAATTAAAAATGTCACTAAGAATCGTAATAATAATTTAATAATTTGAATTTAATTAATACAGATATGCCCAGGGAGCCCCTAGACTACTCTCGCGGAGCACAGTTTGAGAACCGCTGCTGTAGCGTACACTTGGTGTTTTTGGTTTTATGACGTTTCGTAGTAGTCGGTTTTTTCTCCTTACTATTTTTGTTATTGTTTTTGTTTTTCATCGAAACGCACGGTCTCTTATTCGTTTATTACGTTATTTTTATTCACACACGCGTTTCGTGCTCGGCTAAATTATTTAATTAACACGTACTTACCCGGGTTGCTGACCCATTCGTGCAAAGCTTTCTGCAATCGCCGAACGTGTAATGGTTTCGACGCCATGCCCACCAAGGCCATTATCTCGAGAAATTCCTCTTCGCCGGCGTCACAAAGCTGTTGCAAGTCATCGCCGCCTGTTAATTAAATAGCGCGTATAGCGCGAAACAAACATAAAAAAAAAAAAAAAAAACAAAAATCGTCGAGTTTTTTTTTTTTCAAACGACTTTATCATATTATACGTACATTATTATATTTCCGTTGAAAACATATTATAATAATATCGGACGGGCGGTTTCTACGCGTTAACTGTTTTTAAAACTTAATCGACGTTTTTCATTTTTTTTTTTTCCATATTTTTTACTCTTTTAGCATTTTATTTTCATATAGCGAATCATTCGAACAGAATTCTAATGAAACTCCGTGATAAACGTATTTTTCAGACCTTGTGCGAGTTTTTGCAGTTCGGTATTATGTACATTTCTTTTCGTTTCGAAAATCAATAAAATAAATACTTGGTATGATATTTAATAAAAAAATAAATAAATACGCGGAAACTTAAATTAAATTCATAAGGTTATTTACCTTATAGAGTACCTGTATATTATTTATTTTTTTTATCTCTAATTAATATTATTTCAAGTGTTTTTTTTTTTTTAACATTTGAGAATAATTTGAAATAATAAATTTCATTTTTTTTTCAATAGCGTATTTTTCATTAATCGTAAAGGATAAAGTTCCTGTATGTAAACGAGCCGCGAACGTAGGAAAAACCATTATGAAAAAAAAAAAAAAAAAACAAAATTGGAGATGAATTTTAATATTTATTGAAATTATGTCTTTGTGCTTGTTTTAAAAACACGCAATGAGGGGTGTAAGCAGGTATTTATCGAAATGGACATGTCCCTTAAATGTGCAAGTCATTCCCTTAATTTATACAATTTTTCATCGGCAATCGTATGTGATATTAAATAAACACGGTTTTTTTTTTTTTTTTGGTATATTCACTATTATAAAATTAATCAATGCACGAAAAAATTTCTAATATACTTCTCAGTTTATTATTATTTGAATTTCAATCTTTTTATTTCGTTACAACTCGGGCGTAGGAGCGTACGTACGTTTTTACGTATTACTCAAAAACTTTTGTAATTTAAGTCACCGCAAGTCGCCGCGGACACGAAAAAAATAAAAAAAATGAAAAATAACGTCCACGCTAAAAATCACGATTTATTCTTTCCCGAGTATACTCGGCCGAGAAATGAAATTATTCGCGTAAACGCGTCAGTCGCTCTTACCCATTTCGAGTAGTGTGTCGTAATACGCCAACAAACTTGCTCTCTGCATTACCCTGTACAGTTGCAATTCAGCTTCGTTGCTCGGACTAGACGTCATGATCACTGTAAACACAAAGCCAAATTATTAATAGCCGCGAATAAAATGTCTTTGACAAGTGTCAACAAAAACCCATTGGACACATTTTATCCGATATTTTTTGATTTTTTTTCCCATACCGTAACGCAGCGGTTCTCAAACTTTTTTTTTGTTCGCGGAGCCCTTATGTTCCTAAAAAAAATTACGGAGCCCCGAAAATCAGAAACGTCTATTTGAGACGACAACAATATAATCCATAGAAAATGATGTCAATTGTAAATGATTATTGGTTTTTTATTTAAAAAATTAACTAAATTATCGTGCAATATGTCAAACGAACGAAAAACCCGACTTTTATCTAATCTCATTTTGACTAGCCACGGAGCCCCTAGACTACTCTCGCGGAGCCCTAGGGCAGCGTTTCCCAAACTTTTGTTTGGGCTGGCCCGGTAATTTATATTTTTCACCTTCGTGACCCACCAAACTATTTTACGTTTATAATTGTTTAATGTAATAAAAAGCAAAATAAAACACATTTCAATATCTACATAGAATTTTATAATACAATTAAAGCGTTATTAATTAATTAATTATAATATAATTATTAATTGTAAACAGTTGACTACTATCAGTGCGAAGTGTGAAGCTGTGTTTACTTTTAATTAGGAGCTCCAAATTGGCTGGAAAGGACGTTAATTTTATTCTTAAGTCCGGTTCAACTTCCAACCGCGAATTAATGTCATACTATTCGGGTTTTTCATGAAGCCTAGTAACTAGGCTCAATAATTATTATTTATGTTGTAAATAATAGTTATTCGTATTAGGTAATGAATTTATTTTTACTTAAAAGTTTAAATTATCAAACGAAAATGATAAATAGCAAATTTAATATGAGAATTTCATTAAATTTTGCGACCAGGTATTAAATTTTTTATGGCCCGGTAGTGGGTCGCGACCCGTTATTTGGGAAACGCTGCCTTAGGGCACAGTTTGAGAACCGCTGCCGTAACGCAACGTAAAACAATAATTATTATAAATCGTTCACGCCGATTCGTGTTTTTTAACCTTTCACACGACGGTCTTAACCTTTACACTTTGTTGTTTTTATATTATATTATGTATATAAACATTTGATGGTGGTAACGAAAATGCTATTATTGTTATGGAACAGCGGCGGCGGCGGCGGCGTTCAGAATTCAGGTCACCGATAATAAATGTGTCTGCCGCCGCCCTTCTATGCTCGCGGGGAGTGTTTCCATTTTATTTTTCACTCTACATAGTAGTGTTCTCCTTCGTTTTCGCGACCAATATTTTATATTATGTGACTTTAGAAGAGTTTTCTTCTCCTCTGCACTTCGATATATACATATACATGTCGAAGCGACCGACGACGAGGCGCGAGGACGGGTGGGGGTAAATATTCGAATCACCCGCATTACATATGATACCGAGAAAATAATGGCCTGGCCCCAGGGTCTGAAGAGGAAAAATAGATATTTTTTTATTTTTTTTTTCGTCGTTTATATTGAATTGGCGTCGCGTTGTCGTATTGCAGTTGCATCGAATACTGCAGTTGACGGCGCCACATCGACTATACGGTAAAAACTACAGTGCTCTATAATATGTGTGTGTGTGTGAGTGTTCAATGCAGTTGTCTGTCGAGATAAAACTTATGATTTTCGTGGTTCCGATTGAAAAAATAAAACCAAGCTATATTATGCGCATCTATGGTGAGTGCTATATAAAACGATTTTGTTTTTAGTTTTAATTATTAAACAACGACAACAATTGTGTAACAGTTGTATAAAAATACAGTGTGATTTAAAGTTATTTGAAATTATATGCGAATAACGTCGAATTTTGATGACAATCGAATGCAAAAAAAAATATCAACATCCTAGTTTAGTATAATAAAAATATAATATTCACATAATATATTATAATTTATTCGTCATTGATGGTCAATCGTTTTGAACAAGTTTTATTTATTTTAATTCGGCATTTAATTAAATACCAATATACGTGCGTATAAATAATAAAATCAAACCATTATTTTCACGTGAAAAACGTCATGATTTTGTTTTATCATCGACACTCGAGAGTAACGTATGTTTTTGTCGACGAAAAAAAAAAACCATTGATTTTTTTTAGAGGGGTTTTTTCCTTTTTTTTTTTTTTTATAAAGCATTATTTTATCACGTTAAAAAATAGAAAATACGTATATTATATTCTCCACGCGGTCGTGATTAACAAAATTATATCGGTTTTTTACTTTGTACAATAACAATTCCTTAATCCTGCTGTTATAACCGCGTGTACCAGACCGACCGGCCGGCCGACCGACCGACAGCGCGCGCAGTTGTCTTATTTTTTTTTTTTCATTAAAGGGTTGGCGGTCAGGATAATATTTTCGGTGGGGGATATGCCTTCTGTTTATTAACCCGCGTTTCTACGTATATACATCGTCATGTTGTTCTAACGACTTCCTGGGCCAAAGTGACCTGGGGCCGTCAGCTAGTTCGTTGTAATTATTGCACAACGTATATCGGACAGCAGCTGAGGGTTGAACACGTTTTCAAGGCTACCGGCACCACACGGGGTATTATTGTATTATTATTTTGAATGTAAAAAAAAAAGCAAAGATAAAAACAGTATAGGTCAATATTGTATTGACCTTTATACTAACGTATTAGGAACTCGGATGATTAGGTACTCTTACTATGTATATTTATACATTCTATTATAGACGTCGTCGTCCAATTGGTTTTATTAGTTGAAATGTCAATACGTATATTATATAATAATATAAATTAATATTATTGTAGCTGTGGTCTGTAATCAATTAGTTATAAATACTAATCGTTTACACTTAACAAACGATTTTGCTTTTTTTTACCGTCTAAGTAATTTAATAAAAAAAAAAAAGAAAAAAAGCCACGACACCGAAACTTGTGATTTATATAAAACAGACAACATAACTCTATAAAAGTAATAGCAGCAGCACATATCGGTATTTGCTTGTCTCGTGCCATTTTTCGAAGTAATAAAATACCTACTGTTTTACATTTTCCCTCGAATTCGAAACCTGTATTCGAACAGTTTGGTGTAAATCGTAGGAAAATGACTCGAACTAACGTGTAAAACAGTGTTTCCCAAAGTGGAAGGATATCGCCCCCTTGTGGGCGCTAGAGCTATCCAGGGGGGCAATGGAAGTTACAAGCTTAATTGGGGGGCATTTCATTACAAAAAGGGGGCGGTGACAGTTTCATCTATCGTTATCGCAATAACAGAAACACCGTACGTGATCTAAATTTGTTGAAAAACGTAATTTGTTGTGTATTATTTTATTTAAATTTTAAACGTTTTTCACATCATAGCTGAACCGAAGACACCAACCACATCCATCTCATTAAGATATATATTTTCATTTTGGATTTTTTTTTTGGAAGTGGGCGGTAAAAATAAAAAGTTTGGGAAACACTGGTGTAAAATAATAATAATATACACGTCGTCGTAATTATTAGAAACGATTGGCGCGCGGTTATTAATTAAAACGATTTGCTTTTATGTCCGCAGAATAATTATGAACCTCGTTCTTCGAGTCGAAAGTTTTCAAAAAATTGTTTGCAGCCGCGGTGAGTTTACCACAGTATAATAATATTCAGTGCTACTGTGTGTGATGAGTAAATGTTTTCTTCTTTTTTTTTCATTTCTTTCGGGTACTGACACGCGCATTGACAAGAATTAAAAAAAAAAAAAAAAACAACAAACAAACAAAACCGTCCGAGAATAACGTCGTCGTCGTTTTAAATGCTGTCCCGAACAACTGCAGATGTAGACGCCGCAGTACAATGAACGCGTTTGTATGCACGCGCGCGTCAGAATATGCAGCGAGGCAGAGGAAAAGATGACGATGGGAAAAAAAAAATGTGAAAAAAATTCCAACCAGAATCTTCTAGTAGACGAAGATTAAACAAGGTAGGTACGCGCGCATGTGTCGGTAGTGTACAGTGTACACACACACACACATCAATTAGGGTCCGTCCATCTGTCTTTGGGGAGCGGCGGCGGGGGTAGAGGAGGCACGGTCCATTTATGTAAATGAACCTTTTGTGCGGGGCCTCAGGGTCAAATATGGGTATGATTTGTTGTTAACTGATCAAACACGTCGCGGCGGAGCTGACACACGCGGGGACGCCGCCGCCGCCGTCGTGGGAGATGCGCTGCAGGTCAACGATCCGGTCGAAATAACAAAACACCTTTTCACGTCGTCGTCGTACACACATTTTACACCTCCGAGTATATTGTATTATTATGGAATCACCACGTGTACAGCGCAAGATATCGTTTCCGCGATAAGCGCCGCGGTTTCCGGGCCGCGAGATTTACGGCGGCGGGGACCTTGGAAAACATAATATTAATTCATACACGAAGGCGTGTGACGACGACTCGTGGTTTCGATCGTCCACCCGGCCCCGATCAGACGCGCGCGCAATGAGGGATCGACGGAAAGTAGAAATACAGTAGAAGCCGCTTATTAGAAACGCTCTGGGACCGAAGTGAAATGCGTCAATTATTAACCGATTGTTTCTAATAATAGTAGCGCGGCTGGTTTGATTTGTATGACTGTGACAAAAAAAAAAAATACGCGAAAAATTAGAACAAATACGAGCAGCTCCTTGCTCGTGTTTCAGGGGCGTAGCTAGGATTTTTTTTGTTGGGTAGGCCCACTATAAAACTTTTACTCACCGACGGTAATTGGGACTTTTTCTGATTTTTTTTATTAGCCTACCGTAGTTTCAAAGTTTTCAATGATTATTCTTATCAATAAATGAATAATTAATTACTTAAAAATTAAAACAAATTGAACCAAAAAAGAAGCATAGGCACATATAGTTTCAAAAGATGCAATTTTTATTTAAGTACCTAAATACTGATATTTTTACAAAATACAACTATAAATATTAATTTATGTAATCTAAATCTCTAACTCACAGGAGTTAGGTCCATGATTTATGCTATAAACCCGCTCCCCGACATTCTCTATCATTTAAAAAAAATTCGAGCCAAATCGGCCCAGCCGTTCTCAACTGATGCAATTTCGAATTTTTTGTCTCCATTTTTATATAATATATAGATTATACTGTTGTAAAAACGTGTATAAGTGTCTGATATATTATTTTTAATATTATTGGTATTTTTTTAAATGAGAAAATCTGGGTAGGCCCGGGCCTACCAGGCCTACCTACTGGCTACGCCCCTGTGACGTGTTTCCCCTTTGGCTTTGTCGAGTTTGAGTGCGTATGTGTGTTGTTCGGGTAGAGCTCTAAAATAAAGCCCAGTCTCGTCCGCATTGAAAATATCAGATGGTGTGAGTACTGGGCTGGCAAATCGGTCCGATGAGTATCAAACCGCGATCGTGCCGCAACAAAATCGTCTTTCCCCATTTTCTTTGCCAGATCTATTGCTTTTTGACGTAAAAGTGGACGGCATCTTTTTAAGATAAAGTAAAGATAACATCAAATCACATTGGTTATCGTACGGATAACCGGTGTATGTGTCAACTGACTTTCGCTCAATTGTTTCAATAATCCGATTTATTTTCAATGTTCTAATATACGTTATTGTTTCAATAACGCGATCGTATCAATTATCCGTGTTAAGCGGCTTCTACTGTATCATATACGAGGCGTGTAATGTAGTCATTATGACGAGAGTAGTAGGAAAATATTTTTTCCGTCGAGATTTGAAAAAAAAACATTCCTTTCTTGGTTTGACCAATTCGTCAGTGGTCATAGTTATAGGTGAATTAACGAGAGTTAATAAAAGTACGAACAAGTCGTAAAAATATTATTCAGCATAAACACGTGGCACGTGGCGCATATCATACATTTTTAATTTTAACTCGCGACTACTGAAATTTCACTTTAATTTTATATATTTATATACATTTTATATGTATAAAACAAAAATAGGTCCAAATGCTTTTTAGAACTCTCGTTAAGTAGGCACTAGACGTTCGATATTATACGATTTATTTCGTTGTCATATATTTTGGGATTTTTTATTCGTTTTGGAAAACGAAAAAATAAAGTAAATAACGCGCGATTCGGCCGGTCGGAACAGTCTAGTTATTTCAGGTTATTATTCGCCGTACATTGTTAATTTAACTCGATCAAATAAATGGACCGAATTAATTGAAAAGATTTTGAAACTAAATGTTAGAAAGTGTTTAGTTAATTATGAAATAGGTAGTCTATTATTTTGGCTGTTTAGAACGTCCACACGTTATTTCAATATAACTTGGTAACAGTTGTGGTCAATTATTTTCAAGGGAACGGTTTGCATAAAAAATATATACACAAAAATATTCCTTTCTTGGTTTGACCGATTCAAAGGTTCGTCCACCAATCCTTCGTCAAAGGTCATAGGTGTAGGTATTCACGAGAGTTAAAAATGTTAGATATTTTCTGGCTTCGTACAAATAATTATATACCAATATAATATGATTTTGTAGGACGCAGGAACAAGTCGTAAAAATATTATTCAGCATAAATACGTGGCACGTGGCGCATATCATACATTTTTAATTTTAACTCGCGACTGTTGAAATTTCATTTTAATTTTATATTATACATGTATAAAACAAAAATAGGTCCAAATGCTTTTTAGAACTCTCGTTAAGTAGGCACTAGACGTTCGATATTATACGATTTATTTCGTTGTCATATATTTTGGGATTTTTTATTCGTTTTGGAAAACGAAAAAATAAAGTAAATGCCGCGCGATTCGGCCGGTCGGAACAGTCTAGTTCTTGCAGGTTATATTATTCGCCGTACGTTGTTAATTTATAACTCGATCAAATAAACGGACCGATTTAATTGAAAAGATTTTGAAACTAAATAATGTTTGAAAGTGTTTTTAGTTAATTATGAAATAGGTAGTCTATTATTTTGGCTGTTTAGAACGTCTTCACGTTATTTCAATATAACTTGGTATAATAGTTGGGGTCAATTATTTTCAAGGGAACGGTTCGCATAAAAAAATGTAATAGTTTGAAAAAAATCGAGATTCTCTGCGGAGAAAATATAAACACCGGTCCTATAGATACTATTACTATTACAAACAACAATAATAATTGTAATTTTATTTTATTTTTTCATGGCACATTTTTTCACATTCATTACACATATAAATTTATTAGCATACAATATACATATTATTATATTTTCTCATGGCATTGAAATCACTATTTATTTTCTTGAGCTCACTTACTGGGAAAAAAATTTCACAGTTATAAGTACGTTATAAGTAAAAAAAAATACAAGTACGATATTTAAGAAAAATACGATTGAATCGTAAGTAATTCGGGAGAGTGAAAATATTAAATATTTTTTACACACGGTCAAAACGAGGTTCAACTTATAACTTGAATGTTTTTTTCTTTTTTTTTTTCGTTCTATTCCAAACCTTCTTTGAGTCTCATGCTGATGACGACCGAGGAAAAAAAAAAAATGGACATAAAAAAACACACCAGAGAATGTGAACCCTTCAGGCAGAACCGGTGGTTCTTTTTGTTTTGTTTTTTTTTCTCTCCGAACCGAGGCCATTAACATTATTTTTATTTTATTTTTTTTTGTCTTTTTAAAGTCCGAGAATGTCTTTATGCATGGGAAACATTAAAAAAACAGTACCATAGACGGAATAAAAAAAAAAAAAATACACACATATATATATTTAATATATGTATAATCAATACACCTA
The DNA here is from genome assembly GCA_948098885.1 of Drepanosiphum platanoidis. Taxonomy (NCBI): domain Eukaryota; kingdom Metazoa; phylum Arthropoda; class Insecta; order Hemiptera; family Aphididae; genus Drepanosiphum; species Drepanosiphum platanoidis. The sequence goes on from OX402530.1 coordinate 27,333,300, forward strand.
GAGTTCCGAGAACGAAAAAAAAAAAAATTTGATAATACTAAATGGGGTCTGGGTGCCTTGCGCCGCCGCGCCGGTACATTCTGTTGAATGATAATGAGTTTTAATAAATTGGTTCCAGCTGTTTTGATGATTAGGATTTTTTTCGCTCGAGTAAAGAGACGATTTTTAAAGTTGGAACTAGAAAACAATAAAAAATTATCCACACGAATATCGACTAGATATAACTCGGGCGTTATAGTGATTAATTAATTAATAAATAATAATAATAATAACAATAACGGTCAAGCGAAATGTTTAATTATTTTTTAATTTATCAACGCGTCTATAGATAGCTGCACACGTAAACCGAGACGATAATTATTATTATTTCCGTACAGAAAAACATAACCAATAAACGAATAAAATATATCTGTACACATGGGCGTAGCTAGGATTTCAATCAGGGGGGGGGCAGTGATGTAGCCAACTTTAAATCATTAAAACTCAATTTTTTTTAAAAGTATTTATTTATAATATATTATTCATTAATCATTTTTTTTAAATTATAACAATGACAATCGTCTAGAGTCTTCGCAAAATCTTCTGAGAATTTTGTATGCACTCAAAAAGGCCAAAATAATATGCATTTATGCATCAAAAAACTTCAAAATATGCACTTGATATGCTCTTATTTTTTTTTTAATAATATGCAAAAATATGCTCTTATACCCAAAATGTATGCATTTTAATATTTTATTTTTTAATTTCTTCCATAAATAATAATTCAACATTGTTGAAAAACTTAATTTTTAATTATAGACGTCGACTTTAAACATTTATTAAAGAACTACTAAACATTTAAAAATATATTCAACAAATAAAACAAATACTTTACAAAATATAAATCTAATAATACGTAAAACCAGTCAGCATTGTTGCCGATGACCGTGTGGCGACTTGCGATAAACGAGATATAATAAACTGTCCAAAAATTTAACATACGGAGAATAACATTTATTTCCCAACAATACGTAATGAACTATAATAATTTCTACGATGAAATTGAAACAAAATAATAGGCTTAATAAAATGCAAAAATGTTCAAATATGCAGTCATCTCTAAAATATGCATTTATATGCAAAATAAACTTTTTTCTATGCATTATCTGTGACACAAATCGTCCACATTTCTTACTCCCATCGAAATGCATACAAATCCGGACTCTAATAATTATAACATACTCTCTCTCTCTAAATGCGTGCATATATCTAGTTTTGCTTAGTATTGTTTTTGTTATTTAATTTCATTTAGATTACTATATTAGTAGAATTAGACAAAATATTAACGCGGTTTGCTGTAAAAATATTTAAAAATAGATTCGGATAGCGAAACTTTTCTTTCCGTTTTGTGCAAAACAGTGCATCGCATCCGATCAGAGAACCAAAGTTTTTTTTTCATATTTGTTGTAATATATAACAGCGCTTCTCTCATTTGAATAATACTTTTTTTTTTTTCAATTACAGAATTACTCGCATAAGTTACTGTTTGTTTTATACTTCATAAATATTATGTGTGTGACGTTTATTTCGATAACGTTTGGAAAAAAATTCATTTCGACAAAATAAACTCGTCGCAACGCTGACCGTATCATATTTTCGTAATTCTCCGTGTTGATATTTTTATTTTTCAATTATATAGAAAACTAGCGGCCGGGGGACAGGTAAAAACGTTTGAAGGAGTTTAGGCCAGCTGGTATCCGCGGGTTAAGCCTTTAGGTGATCTTCATAATTACACGATTCAAAACTACGGGTAAAAGAACGTCCAAAGAAATGTATAATTGACACGGCGGCGCAAAAACACCTGTCCGTTTTATAAAACGTTTTAATACATCCGAGTATTTTTTTTGGTCGAAAAAAATTACTTCCTGTTTACAAAATTGAATTTGTCGGCATATTATTATATTTTATAATCGACGTAAATTTACTGTGAATAATGTGTGTCAAAGTATATGTTATCGGCAAGGCTCGGAACTTTATGCACTAAAAAGTACTCAAATATGCGCATACATATGCGTTAAAAAACATCATAATATGCGGTAAAATATGCAGTAAAAATTTGGGAAATATGCAAAAATATGCAATTTATTGAATAATAAATTAATATATAAACAAATACTGATAACGACCTAATGGTTAAACTTAATTCTTTACAAATTACCTAGGTTATATAATTTATTTATATCATGGTACAGAATATATGAATGCCATGGTACATTTATGTACCATGTTACGATCGGCGGTCACTATTTCGAGTTCTCAGTACTAGAAATGATTTAAATATTATTGTTAAATGCATTGGGAGCAATACAAAAATAGCCGTTGACGTATTTTTCAATGGATTTATTTTGTAATATATCTAATATTTTTTTGTCAACTATAAATTTGTAAGGAAAAAATATTGTTTTCGTTAAATCTATGAAATATGCATAAAAATGTTCTAAAACCTATACAATATGCAAATTCGTACAAAAAATAACGAAATATGCAAAATTATGCAACAAAAATTGTTGTATTTGGAATATACATACTATGGATCAAATTTGTATCGAACTAGAAGTTCAATATGCACTTTCTAAACAAATATGCAAATGCCTAAAGTTCCGAGCCTTGGTTATCGGCAATTATACAATTTTGGCAATATCGCCAATGCCCATAACGTTAAGTCCTGATATTAATTAATAGGCAATTTCGTTGCTATTTTTATAGTATACATTTCATAAACTGTCAATAAATGTGTAACTCTGGTCAGGTAATGTCGTCAGAGTGTTCGACTGGTAGGCCATGATGATAATCTTAATGAATGCATTCTAAAACGAATGGATTATTGTAAGTTATTTTTATTATCAAATATGATATTTACCAACTCGTTGGATTTATTTTTCTTTGCATTTAGTAATTTTAACTGACAATTTTGTCTTCGCACTCTTTTTTAAATTCATATTGATTTGATTTGATTAATTTTCACCTCCATATCCATCTTAAACGGAGTGTATATACACAATTTATTTATTATTATTTTTTTTTATCACAACCATTTCCAACCAAACCGTTCGACAAACAGCATTTTGTCGTTGACAGTATTAAAACTGTCGTGTTCGAGGGAATTTTTTTTCTAAACTCTGCAGTGGTTTTCCATTACTATATTGGCAAACGATAAAAATTATTTAAAAATCTCGCATTAAATGTCATTACACCAGTCTCGTTTGGTGTAAATTCGGTCGATTCCAAAGTATTGAAATTTCAAACTAGGACATTGAAAATCATTGTTATTTCTCAGCCAATGCCGTAAATAAAGAAGCGAACGGCTGATAGTCAACAATATAGCTAACGATGTGTGTAAAACTATATTTGATTTAAAAACGAATTTCGTTCGAGTTGTATTTATTATAATATTTTCGTATTGGCGACGACGACGCATAAATTAAAAAACCAGTCAAAACCCCTACTCGGTGAGAACACAATCTCCGAAAAGATCCCACTCTCCGAACAATATTCGGCATGTATTAATAGTTTACGTAATAATATAAATGACAAAAAAAAAAAATAAATAAAAAAACCCTCGCGGAGAAAAAAAACCACCTCGGATTTTGTTCACGTACATGCAAATATCGTGTGACTATAATACACGCGCGCGTCTTGGTCGGGAAAAAAAAATCGTCTAATTTTTATACTTCTATTATTATTATTTTATTTTTTTTTCCTAAAACAATACTCAGCTGCCGGCGCGCGCGTAAGTACTGGTGTGTGTAGGTAGGTAGGTAGGTACGCGTGAGAACGAGAGGAAGGGGTCACAGGTGTTTTACATGGATATAATCCGTCGGATGCATGCAAATGCTCGTCGTCCACGTATTATAATATAATGTAGTGGAAGAGAAGAGAGAAAAAAAATTTACCCTGCGTGAGATTCTCTAACGACGGCATTGTCTTTGTAAATTTTTTTCTGTCCTCCGCAACCCTTTTCTCAGGTCATCTCCAAGTCGGTGCAAAAAACAGACCCCTTTTGCATAAAAAATAACTAAAAACTTCTTTTTTTTTTTCTTTTTGGCCACCCACCAACAAAAAAAATTGACTCTACACACTCGGTTAGATATATATATATATATATATATATATATACGTATAGGGTACGGTTCATCCCTAGTGGGGTTGTTTTTTTTCTACCCCATCCGCATACGGATAATTAAGGGTGTGAGGGTACGTCCGCCATTTCGCTACCCTCCGGTATTGTTTAGGGGTGGATGCTATTTTTTGTTATTATTTTTTTTTTTTTTTAAGGTTTCATCTACCCCCCGGACGACCGTCCCGGCCCAATGGTGAAGCGGCAGGGGTGAATGAAATATGGTTGGACGGGATCAACGGTTTTTGTAACGTTTTCGCAACGGTTTACTGAAAATAAAAATGGACGAACTAAGACTGCTGATTAATACGAACACGTGTGTAATTATGCCGCGGACATGTTTTCCAGTAAGTACATCATGATGTATTTTTCGGTAAATATTTCAAACGGAAGAGAATGCTTTATTATAATAGTACAATAATATAACGACGAAACGCTCTTACACTGGATGAGGTCCGCTAAACTAATATTTTAATATAAACCTAAAACACACACGGTCATAGAATAATAAGTGCAACAAACAAACGTAAATGTTTGTATCGTTTAAACTGCAGCGTTAAAAAAATTAACTAAACTATCGCGTACAATATGTGAAATGAACGAAAAACCCGACTTTTATCTGATCTCATTTTGACTATGACACAAAATAATATAATACGTGGATTTATAAATAGTTTAAACGTTTAAAATAATACATAATATTGGTACTGTCCAAATAATAATATTGAATATAATTAATATAAAAATTAAAAATGTAACTGAGAAATACGATAATAATTTGAATTTAATTAATACAATGCCACGGGGGAGCCACGGAGCCCCTAGACTACTCTCAGTACTCTCAGAGCACAGTTTGAGAACCGCTGGTTTAAAGTTTTTGATTGCTCAGGGTTTACTCCTCGGTTTAATTTAAATTTCTTTATCGACCACACCAAAGTGGTTAACTCGCCAACGGCTTGATTCGTGTACATTTCACATTAGTATATTGATTTTTTTTTTTATTACCATTTCATATGGCTTATTATTGGTGATTTGTCGAATTTTGTGTACACGCGGGTTTTTAATTTTCACGACATAAAATTTCTAAGCACTAATACTAAAGATATTACAATAATTATAGAACGCCAAGAGAGTATAGTATACACCCCGAGGCCGCATAATGAAAAACGCAAAAAGTCTCGGCGTGCTTTCTTGATATTTTCGATTGTTTACCACATTAAAATATGTATTCAAGTCGAAGCAGAATAAATCGACGGGGGACGCTTTTGTATCATTATACAAGTCGGTACAGCTATATTTTATAAGTTATAACTATTGGATTGCTGCGGGCTATACTGGTTCCTTAGTGTTTTTTTTTTTAATTTCTTTTCTTTTTTTTTTTTTTATTGGAAAATTAACGCTACTACCGTCGGATAATAATAACATTACATAGTGTGTGTGTGTGCAACGAATGGAAATAAACGGGTCATCAATTCTAACTTTGGCGATTCATTGACCCTGGAGCGGTTTTCTACGTTTGATTTAATCAATAACTTTATTCACACGTACACCTCGCAAATTCATTAAAAAAATCGCATTGGCTTTAAACAACAACAATAATACTGTTATAATATTATACTATATGACCGATAATCCAAATCGACGATATTATCCGCTCGTGTACGTTTTCGACCGCGTCGTATTTCATTTGAAATTAAAAACATACTAATATTAAATAATTAGGTACATTGGCTGCTTATTACTGTACCGGTATAGTTTTAATTTAATTACAAAATCGTTTCGCCGGGCAGTATATTTTATAGAACAGCTATAAAATATTTCAAATTAATCGGGTTCGCAGACATTCAAACGATTTTTCGTTATTTTTTTAATAATATTTCATCGTCGTACGTGTATTTCATGATGTTGTTATATTATTATGGTTTTTGGGTGTCTACAATTTTCAAATTAAAAATTTTGTTTTTTCATTATTAATTTAATTTGTTAAAAATAATAATTATTAGCACAATACATTTTATTCATAAATTCCTAAATCGGTTTTGAATATTATTGACTAAAAAAAAAAAAGAACTGTACTCGTTTACGTTGTAATAATAGTTCACACGTGTAATATTATTATCATTTTATGCCGTGTCAGTGTGTCACGGTGAATACGACACATTTCAATCGGTTATGTAAACATTAAGGATGGTAACACATTGATTTCAAGCAACGGATAAAATATACAGTAAATGCAGCACACGTGATAAGCCTTTGGTCTGACGAATCAGAATGGTTGCGAAATTGCAAAACCGGATCGAAGAAACGTATATCACAATGTTTCCTTCGCCGCCGGCCGAATTAGAAGTTTGAAATCGGTATCGAATTATGGTGAAAACTTTTGTGGACAATCATACATTTATGTTTAAACAGAACTCGCGAACGAGGACGGTCTTATTTAAAACTAAAATAATGGCTAAATCAAAGCGAAAGTCCTGAAAGCTTTGTCTTTTAAAAAACATACATATATATAAAGTGCGGATATGCTTTTAAATAAGGGCAATAAAACTATGTCTCTGACGAGACGAAAAAAAAAAAAAATCACAAGTTGACGAAGGATGGCGCAGTACTTTCTCGGAATAAAAAAAAAAAAAAATTGTTTATACTTACATCGTTTGAAAAGAAATCTCTTTTTTTTTTTTTTCTCTCCCTCTCGGAATTAACTTTAAATTACGCATTTGATTTCTTCTTGTGGCGGATGCATAAAATACACCGAAGAAAAGGGAACGGCGAGAAGGAATGATAAAAAAAAAAGAAAAAAAAAGTAAAATAAAAATAAAATAAAAGAAAAAAGAAAAAACGAAGGAAGAGAAGAAGAAGAAGAAAAAAAAAAAAACTCAATTCAACCTCTACGCTCCGAGGCATATCATCAGATAAATCGGCCGGTTAGAAAAAAAGAAAAAAGCGGTGAAAAAATTTCTCAACGTTCTATTTACTGGTTGAAATACGTTTTTTGTCTTTCGTATTATCATTGTGTGTTACATACGTGAAAGATATTATATCGGAGGTAAAAAAAAAAACAGACCAGAAAGAAAGAAAAAAACGGTCGGTAAAAAAAAAAAAAAACCACCGAATAAATACAAATCGATAATATTTTATATCGACCGACGACGTTGATGCATAACAGAATAAATCGACGACGACGACGCGCGACGGAGGGATAAAAACCTGCGACGGGGAAAAATCGATTCGTTTCGTTTCTGTAATCATAATAATTATATTACACGTGTATTATTGTAGGTAGTCATAATGTTATGGCGGACGACGAAAAGAAAATTATAAGACGCGTCTCGCATACGTGTGTTTGCAGTGTGCGCATTAGACGTAATAAACACGGTCAAAAATCGTTTCTCATTCGGTTTGAAAATTCCAAAAACAAACAGTCAAATCGTTGTGGAATTTTCTTTACCTCGTAAACGAGACTAAAACCCATAAGATAATATCGTGTTATTTTAATCTCAATAATATCGTAACGCGGGAATTCGCGTGCAGAGCGGTGTTTGTTTTTTCTTTTTTCTATCGGTTTCGTACGGAAAACACGTTTGTTTCGTCCATTATTTTTCATTTTCTTTTTTAGCTTTTAAATTGATTTTAAGGAGTGTGTGTGTGTGTGTGTGTTTTTTTGCCCCCTCGTCGTTTTATTATTTTCTTTCGTAAATTGTGTCAAACACATTTAAAATACGTATCCGAAAACATTCGAGAGGTAAATGATTATAATACATATAATATCTAAAATATATTATCATAATGGCGGTCGCGGGAATGGATCGAATCAGTGAAACGTTTAATTTATCGATTCGATGTGGACGAGAAATCGCCCGTCGTAGGCACGTTATATGAGCGCGATTTGAAAAATCGAAAATTCCATGTCTGGTGGGCACCCCCCCCCCACCCGCGGAAGGCGTGCGTCCACGATGTTCTCCGAGTGACTTTAGACGAAACTGTCGGATCGAGTAAAGGGGGGTGCTTTTCGTAAATTTTTTCTGCGCCAACGGAGAACTGATTTCGAGGACACTGGTACCACGCGTTTTAAAAGTATACACAGTTCTGTTGGACTTTTTTTTTCTTTTCATGAAATCGTTTATTTTATTTGTTAGAAAAATGCCGCGATTTTTCCTAGGATTTTCCTGCGCTTTTTTTCTTTTTTTTTTACGAGTTTTTCAGTGGGTGTTTTTTTTCGTCCTACCGTCTTATAGCGTCCGAACTGTAATCATAACTCGCGCGTGCGTTCGTATAATAACCGTTATAATACGCATGTCGTATGTACCAGAGGGTACTGACGTGCTCGGACGTGGACAATCGAGCCCGATAAATTATTTAACGTCATTAAGAATATTACAACTAGCGTTTGGAGCGGGGACAAGAAAAAAAAAAAAACTGCATTATTACGTAATGGCCGAGATGAGTCGTTTGATAGTAGTAACGATGATGATGATGATGATAATAATAATAATAATAATCTTTATTAAACTCTAGAGCGATTTCTTCGAAAACCAAACGAGAAATTAGCCGACGCGAAATTACAATTTCGAAGTCGAAAATCGAAACGTATCGATATCGGTTTGAAAAATATATCGACGCAGACAGTATATCGACCGACCGATTTCAACATTCGTATTCTTCACCGTGGAAATTCGTTACCGTGGTTCGGGTAATAGGTAGTGCATAATTTGCATACCGCACGCGCTCGCCTAAACACGAATTCACAAATGTTACGATATATAAATGACGACGATATTGCATTGGAAAGAAGAACACATCGCGACGGAGGTGTTAAGCACGTCTGAAAATTGTATTCGTGTTCGTATTGTTTGAGAATCGAATATGTCCATTCTTGTTCGGACACGATCGTCTCGAATGGTACCGAATAAAACGCGCGTTCTCTATTTTTTTTTTTTTTTTCGTTGACTTACGTTTTACAATTAGATAATTTTTTGTTTTTTTCTACGTCTGTATCTAATTTTATTTTTTATTATTTTTGCTTCTGCACTTAGAGCGCTCCTAAAGTTTCACGGGGACGTCGTAAAATATCACGTGTGCCAATCCTTTTGGAAATCGCATTTAGTACCTATCGAAACAACCGGGGAAATGACTGAAATACGCTGGAGTTTTACGAAAGAAAATAGATTTCGTTTTGGTCTAGAATAACTTAAAAAATGGACATGCGTGGAAAAAAGTCAACGTTAAAGAGGTATGAGCTTTTAAAGGCAATTTATTTCTTACATTTTATTTTAAAACACTTTTACGACATATTACAATTATTGACAGACTTATACACTGAGAATATTGAATAACGATGTATATTATACACTATCGAAATTCAACAAAATATAGTAGAAAATTAAAACTAAATATTGTGTTATCGATAGTGAACCAACCAAAGTTAGTGGCCTTGTTATAACATTGTAATCGATTCATATGCGATTAAATTTTTCGATTTTCCAACTAATGTTGGCGGCTGATGTCTACTACGAAACATTATTACGAACAATTTTCAAAACTATACGAAATGTTGTTAATTTATTTCGTTCTTAAGCCTTTAAATTTCGATTACCCAATAAATTCCGTTGTAAACACAGAACGTTGACATTTCAAATATTTTTTCCAAAGCAATTATTATACTTTTGCGACATAACAAATATATATTATTTTAAATAGATTTTTATCATTACAAGCAAGTCGAAATGACAAATATCAAATTATATTTTAACTTTGGAACCGATCGAATCGCAAACACAATTCTTACAAAAGTTTGGTTTTAAAACGGTTTTTTTTTTTAAACGATCGAAATTTTAACTACCTCGAGTTGTATCGGAAGTATTCAGAGTTTAAAACCCGAATACCTACATCGATTTATCGGGAGCTATTTGGGAGTAAGATTATTTTTTATGAATATTTTATACGCACACGATATTTTTTTATTGTTCGACTGTTCACAACGTATACAATAATGTATTGCGCGAAAGTAAGACACTGCGAGTCATCGGAAATGTCGAATGTGTGTGTTTATCGTACGATTATAAATATTGTTGTGTCCACTCTGGGCGGTTGTTAGTTTCCTGACGTCGCGACGCGTGCCACATCGGGCAGACGCGCCCATTGAAATTACTATGCACAATACCGTGTAAATGTTTACATTTCCATTTTGGGGAAATATTGATTTCGATAATTTTTAACAACAATCCCCCAAATAGTTAATAATGACGAGCCACGAACTAAATAATCGTTTTCTTTCACTATGTGAATTTCAATAATATTTTTAGTATAGACACGCATGGCCTCTATCAATAAATAAATAAATTTTCTATGGCAGAAAATTGACCGAAATTGAATTTGATTTATCGACAAATACGATTAAAGATAAAATACGATGTTAATGACATAATATAATCATTCATGAGTTTTGTACAATAATAGTCGTAATATAGTTAATTCTACAAACGTAGGTCGAGAAGGAATTATTGTCGATAGCTACGAAGATTTCGTTTTGTTTCGCGTTGGAAAATTTGTCGCCCGGGGAAGCTCGTGCCTGTGCCCCCTCCCTAACACGGGTTATCGAGATGAGTTCGCGTTGTCGGGGGTGTCATATCAGGTTTTTTTTTTCGCGTCTACGGGGTTTCAAGCGTGTAATTTTGAAACCTCATCTGCACGGTTGTAGATATTTTCTATTGATCGAGTACACTTAATCAATAGTAGATATATATTGCGGATTACGATCTTCGTAGCGAGTTGTAATCACGATTGACAGTATGATATATACCAATATGGATAAATGTTAGTATAAAAACGAAAATTCAATTCGATTTCGACGACGAATAAATCGCGCGCGTTTGTTTCGGGCACTGTTTACAAAGTATTATCGGGTGCGACCAGCGCGATCCTGATTTGCCAGAGTGCAGGACATGGGTACTTACTCGTGCCGTTGGAGTTCTTGCTAAGGATTTTCGAACCGGGAGAAGGTTCCGCGGACGATCTGGCCGACGAGGTGCCGCAACAGTTGCTGCCGCCGCCGCCGCCGCCGCTGCCGTTGGCCGGCGGCGTGCCGGTGGACCGAACTTCGCTGCTGTCGTTGGCTTCCATAAAACGGCGGAAGGAGCGGAAGAACGCGCGCGCGCGGACTCGTGCCCGAGGGTAAGACGTCGCACTAAAAAAAAAACGCGGCCGGCGGGCGCGGTCGAGAGAAAATAAAACGTTACGGGACGAGAAAGAAACGTCGTCGTCGTCGTCGTCGAGAACGCCGCTCTGAAAAGTGCGGCGAGCGAGACGGACGATTAGAGGGAAAAACGGGGGGAAAAAACGTCCTGCAAAAAAAAAAAAAACAAATAAATATAATAGTTGCGCTATTATTATAGTTTTTACGGTGAGATTGTTCTGTGGCGGTGTCAACGGTTCGGCCGACGGCGGTGGTTCCGTGACGGTTGCCGCATGGCGACTCTCGAGGAAAAACTCGCGCGCGTTTACGACGTCAAATGTGCCCGCCGCGCCATCTACGCGCCGTCGCGCGACGGTGAAAAACGCCATCTCTTTCCCCCCCGGACGACAGCTGTGCGTGGCCGCGACGACGTGAAAAAAGGGGTCGTCCGCTGCTTCGAGGGGTCCCCCGTGTGCAGCTCGCCGCCACAGCCGCCGAGAGACAATGGTAGGTGTGTTTTTTTTTCCTCATTTTTTTTTTTTCTTCTTCCCTTTTCTCCTCCCGCCGCGTCCTTCTTTCCGTCTTTCCTCTTTCTTCCACCACTTTCCGCCCAGGCGCGAAACACACGATAATATTAAAAAAAAAAATAAATATAGTTTCGTCGAGAAACCGGACTCGAAGGGGCAACGGACAACGGAGAAATATCGTTTCGAGGAGTATTACGCAATGACGAGTGGATAGGAAAAAAAAAAGCGGTTTTCGGGGCCCCGTAATAAAAACATCATAATTAATCGAATAGATAAAAGAAGTAGAGAGACTCGGCAGGGGTCTTCGACCTATTTATATGCAGCGGGCCGCGTATAATTTTTTTTTTGAAAATCTCGCGTTCGTAGTGAAAACATTGTGTATTTTATACAAAAATTTGATTTTATTATTACAAACTTGTATTACAATAATATTGTGATCCGAGATTTTACGTTTTTCACTCGCCGACATTATTATTATCATCACTAGAGGTCGGATGAATATTCTCTTACAATCCTTAAAATATGATGTTTTTATGTCACATTAAATAGCCAATATACGAGTATTCAGTTAAAATTCAGTTAAAATTTATTTTTTTATTAATTTGGTTTTAAATATAGTTAATTTAATTAATTTTACAATAACAATTAATAACTATATACTGTTCCATGTGTTCCGGTGTCATTTTAGTACTCATTTTAGTATTCATTAGATTAATTTTTATTAAAACCCAGAAATAAATCATTTAGTGAACATATTGTATTTATCAAAGTGCTGATATACGTGAAATATGTTCTCTTAGAGAATATCTAACCCGTAAAATATGCTTTTTTTATGCAAAATAAATTTTTGATCCTTCGAATTCTGTGTTTCACGAATCGTAAAGATTTCTCACTCCCATTTTTACTGCATAGACTAGAAACAAATAATATGTAAAATCATAAAAATCCGACCTCTAATCATCACAAATATTACGAAGAAAATGACGTATGACGACGAGTGTCATAATAATATGCTCGTTCCACAATCGATTACGATTATAAAAATTCGGCAAAACCGGCAAAAGGTAATTTAATTCGATCTCGTCGCATATTTCCGATGGCCATGAGATCAATTCATCTCATTTGAAATTTAAAATGTGGCCCGTGGCTTGAAGACTCGTGCTTCAGAGAGAGAGAGAGAGAAATATTGTTTTGCGTAACGCGCGTGCGCGTGCGTACTTTACGCGATATTATGTCGTCTTATGTACGTTGCTGCGGTCCCGCGGGAGAAAACCACGTCCAAGAACAAAAGGGTTATGAGAGAAAAAATTCGTTCGTGACTGTGCACGCCGGTCGAGAGTTATTATAATATCGCAGTGCACGATGTTGTCGTCCCCGTTTTTTTCACGTGCGCGGCGGCGGCGCCTTATTATTACAACGCGATAAACGGCGAAACGAGGGAAAAAAAAAAAATCATTCGCGCGCGTCGTCGTAAATCGTAACGGCTTCGGAGCAGTTTGAATATTAGTCGGGAAGGGGTGCTAGCCAGTTATGAAAATCGTACCGATTCGGGTTTCCTCCCGTTTCTTCGGAATCGCTTTTAGATTAATCGCAGGACGATTATGATTTTCCGATTTATTTGTTCGCGCATACGACTTTTCTTCGGTCGGCAAATTCGTTTCGATTTCGGCGCGTTCGAAGGTTTTCCAGCAGCGGATTTTCTTCGTCTACTTGGTATTTTCTAATATTTTTCTAAATAATTAAAATCAAACGACCGACCGGCTGACGTAAATAATGACAATTATTCCCGATCGAAAACACGGCCAAATGCTGCACGTCTGACTACGAATCGTAAAAAGGTTTATTTTCTATATATACGTATGTTCGATCGATTATTGATTAGTTCAGCGGTTCTCAAACTTTTTTGTTCGCGGAACCCTTATGTTCCTAAAAAAAATTACGGAGCCCCAAAAATCAGAAATGTCTATTCGAGACAACAATAATCCATAAAAAAAATGATGTCAATTGTTAATGAATAATGATTATTGCTTTTTATTTAAAAAATTAACTAAATTATCGTACAATATGTCAAATGAACGAAAAATCCGACTTTCATCTAATCTCATTTTGACTATGACACAAAATAATATATTTTTAAAATTAAATTAAATTTAAAATAATACATATTGGTACGGTCCAAATAATATTGAATATAAATATAAAAATTGAAATTGTAACTAAGAAATATAATAATAATTTAATAATTTGAATTTAATTAATACAAATATGACCAGGGAGCCACGGAGCCCCTAGACTACTCTCGCGGAGCCCTAGGGCTCCGCGGAGCACAGTTTGAGAACCGCTGGATTAGTTTATTGCAATAAAAGGATTTGATTTTAGGCGTGGAGAAGAAAAAAAAAAAAAAGGAAAACATTTTCGACCCCCGAATAAAATCTTGGCTACGTGCCCGCTCGGATAAGTACGGAATGGATTTTTTTTAAATTTCCCAGACAAATTATTCGGCCCACCCCATCGTAGACGATGCGCCCGGCCTCGCAGCTATATGATAATTATTATGCACACGAGGTGTGTGTGTGTGTGTGTGTATTTACTGCAGCGTTTGACGCGTCTCGATGGAACAAAAAAAAAACTACCTGTAAAAAAATACTATTCCCGCGGCATCGCACCGTCCCACGGGGATCTGACGAACGCGAAATAACTATATTGTTCCGTGTTCAATTTATTATTTTCCACGTAATTATTGGAATCTTGTATATTAGGATTTTGAATTTTCTTCTTTTTTTTTCCTCAAAAAAGAGTTTGAAATGTTTATTTTTTATCGTTTTGCTTTTTTACGATCAGTAAACGGGGTTAACTTTTGACTACGTCGAGAATAACGATGCCGGTCAATGGGCCGAAAAAATATTTTAACACATTTTAAACATTTAAAATATAACTAATCAATATACGTGGTAGAGAGAAAAACAGTGAAACGTGTTTCTAAACATTTTGTATTTACAAAATAGATACATCTTAGTTTTGTTTCTGTTATTTTTAATTTCACATTTTTTTTTTCCCCGATAATTTAAACTTGCTAAAAACATATTTATTATAGCACAGAAGTCACTTATTTTGCCTGATCTCCGTGGAACGCGCGAATACACGAGTATTATACATGTAAGCACACAAGATGGCTCGTCGGCCGTGAGTTCTCTTGCCTATAACTATATTTTCCTAATTTACTCGTCTGAAGTCATATTATACAAGAGATTATGTATTCCAATCAATCCAATAAATATCATAAAAAATAGAAAATAAATAAAACAAAGTAACAATTATATTAATATTTAATGGTCAATATTCATAAATAGAGCTAGGATTTTAATGACCTAAAAAATACACAACAATGCAAAAAAGACCTAAAAACTCTAAAAAATGAACTTAAAAAATGCTTAAAATAAACGAAAATTAGTTAAAATACACAAAATGAACGTAATATTTGTAATATTACGTAAAAATGACCTTAAAAATGCATTTAACACAAAAAATGCAAAAATGCAAAAAAATGCAAAATAAAAATTACATATTCTACATTGTTATATCACGAAACAAATTTAGTTTTTGGTTAGAATTGTATAGCACTTAAAGAAAAAAAATGCAAAAGTCACCAAAATCCTAGCTCTATTCATAAATAATAACAAAATATTATTAAACATAATAAATTACGAGTAAGTGCGCTCTTTACACCCGACGATGATTTTTAATCGAAACCGGTCGTGACTTTTTTGGCTCGTCGGCCGTGAGTTCTCTTGCCTATAACTATATTTTCCTAATTTACTCGTCTGAAGTCATATTATACCAGAGATTATGTATTCCAATCAATCCAATAAATATCATGAACAATAGAAAATAAATAAACAAAGTAACAATTATATTAATATTTAATGGTCAATATTCATAAATAATAACAAAATATTATTAAACATATTAAATTAAGTGCGCTCTTTACACCCGACGATGATTTTTAATCGAAACCGGTCGTGACTTTTTTGCACACTTAATTATAATACTCAAGGCAAGACCTTTATTTTAATTTTATTATCGTTTAAATATATTTAATAGTTTGAATTGAAATAATTTAATATGTATATTTAATAATATTTTGTTATGATAAATATCAATATTAAGATTATTATTTACTAATAATTATTATCAGATATCGCTATCGTTATTGTAATTTTATCTCTTGTCTTTAGCCCGTTCTGTGCCGCCGAATTATGTGAACGCAACATAATTAATATTCATCACTGTAACATACGATGTAACATACCTTTCGGCGAAAACCGAGAGAGAAAAAAAAAACAACACAAAACGAGGGTTACACCAACATATATCCGTGACTACGCGCCGCAACTAAGAATTAAAGGTTTCTATTCATCACAAAAGGCCTGGGAAAAGAAGAAAAAAAAGTTAATGTATTATTGTTTCTTGCGAACAATATGCGAGACGGTAAAAATCTTTTTTTATATTTATTACTATTTTTTTTTATTTTTTTTTAAATAAAACACTATAGCGCATACGTGTACGTACCTATGAATAATTTATTCATAAGTGGTATCGAGTTTACTATTCACGTTGTAGGGTATGAAAAAAAAATAGAGGCACACTGGTTTTGACGAAATCGTAATCCCAAACGAGGAATATTGTAAATACACTATAAAAATTTAGGCGAGTGGTCCGTAGAATTTAGAGAATACAAAAGGTTGGCTGGCGACCGTTGTTCTGGAAAATTATGACAACGTTCGCGTGATTTAAGATTTTATTGTACGCGGTTTTTTTTTTTCTTCAGCTAATCGAGTTTAACGTATCCGCCCCCCGTGACTTTGAAGCGTTCTTTTACGTGTTCAAACGTGTAACCGTGGACTCTACCAGAAAACTAGTACCAGACGAAGCAGTAACAGTCGAAGGTACAACCGAGCCACCGATTTCCAATACAGTTTTCGCGAATACTTATTTTATTTATTATTTAATTGTGTACATTTTATACATTTCTACATTTCTGCGTTCTAATATTTATCATATAATATCATTAGAATTTTATAGAATCTATTTAGAGTTTATTTCCACGATAATTTCAAAAAACACACGCTTCGTGTACAGTTGTATTAGATCAGTGGTTCCCAACCTTTTTTATTCTACGCCCCCCTTTGTAAATTTTCGAAACTCTCGCGCCCCCTCCCCCACCTTCTATAACGTGAAAAATATATCACTTTTTTGTGTACTTTGCGAAGAAATTATAAAATATCCGGAATCAATTCAATTTTATTGATGATAATAATTATAATTTTTCATATTTTCCCTACATTTTAATATAAAAATAATTTAATCAATAAAAATTGTATTTCGTAATAACTGCTTGCGCCTCCCCAGCAATGTGTACACGCCCTCCAAGGGGGGCGCGCCCCCCAGTTTGGGAACCAGTGTATTAGAAATTCTTCTAAAAACAATGTTTTTCTTTATTCGCATAACTACTGAATTTACGTCATCATTCGTATATTTCTTAATTTTTTATTCGACATGTAAAATCAAGCGATTTTTCTGGTATTTCTCGTTAGTAGTAGTCCTTATTCTTCTGAAATTTTAAGGAAATTTTATACTTATTTCATAGTGTACACCTTGTCGTGACCGGAGGTTTTCGCTGTCGTGGAAAAGATAAATCGAAATAATTGTGTTATTTCATCGCTAAAAAATAATTTATGACGTTGACAGCATTTTAATGACATTTGTATAGCGTTAAATATCTTATAAGACGCGGTGAAAGTCTCACAATTTTATTCTATTTTCTGCGACTTATTTAGACTTAATAATAATTAACTTGAACGGATGCCACCTTCGATCATGTCACCGCGCCTTGTACATTGTTAACCGATTTGCTTATTGTATTGTTATAATAATATGTAAACAGATTGTAAATTTTTTCTATTTATGAAAAAAAAAAAATGTAATCGAGCACTTGGGTTTGTCGTCGTTCGGGTTTAATAGTTGGTAAATTCGGAGTTTGTGCGAATTGTGCGCGTACATGGCTGGATGCATTAATGTGTGTGTTAAAAGTTTTAAAAACCAAAAGAAATAACTCTCATTACTCGAATAATAATTATGATGAGAGGAAAAAATATAATTATGTTTTGAAAAATATTATTTTCAAATGAAAAGTAATATTATTATTATCTACTCGTGTCGACCTTGTGTTTCAAAAAATATATACATTTTTATTCGAAAAGTTATTTGTAATGTTTCAAAATTTCGGTGTGAGGGGTTGGAACGTAGGAACTACCTACTCTAATGCGCGCCCGAATATTTCAATTCCACTATGTATACTTAGTTGCTCGGACAGTTTTATAAGGAGTTGAAGAACAACATTATACGATCAAATATTCGTAGAAAACAATAATTAATTCAAATAGTTTTAATACTACAGTTGTTTTATGCATTATGTGTACACAATGGTGAAAATTTCTATTTCGACATGCTCAAGGAACAGCTTGCTTATATTATTATATCCTTACAATTGAACGGGATCGACATTCTTTATATTTTTCGATTATATTATTTAGTTCGGATCATCGGATCAGGCGCGTGCGTTTAAATTAAACAATTCGAAATAATAATATTAACCGTTTTTTGAAATCAACGCGAAGTTGTGTGATAACGTTTTTTTTTTTTTTGACGAATTAGGCATATCATTTTAACTACATTTCTTTTGTTACATTTAATGCAAGCGAGTGCGATATTACAAGGGCTTAAGTATGTAATTGATTTAGTATACTTATAATTATTATTGCTTTTTATGTAACGTATTAATCAATTTTACTTTTTTTTTCTGGACAATGATATTATGTACCATCCTACTCTCGAGGCAACTTAAAATTTGCCGAACAAAAATTTTCATTTATTTCATTATTTTCATTACAGAGTATGACCTATACGTCATGTTTTGACACATTTTACCACTTTCAACCCCTTAGGGGTTGAATTTTCAAAAACCTTATCATAGGGGAGGGATCTCGACTATATAAAACGGAACTACCGACCAAATTTCATACTCGAAGCTCCGGCGCGCGGCGGTTCCGGCTTGGAAATTTTTTCCAAATTTTACCTCTTTCAACCCCTTAGGGGTTGGATTTTCAAAAATCCTTTCTTATAGCTCGCCCAGAGCATTAGACAAATCGCCGTACCAAATTTCAAGTCCGCGCGTTGCGCAGTTTTTGAGATGCAACGATCGGCGAGTGTTTGGATTTTATATAAATAGATATTATTATGTCATCAAAAAAAAACCGACGATTTTTACCAAAACGTATCGATTATGCAATGTCATATTATTACATAACTTTTACCGAAATCGCGCGCGCGCGACGAACAACAGAACGAATACAATAGAACTTTTTTCATTGGTCGTTCGAACGCGATCGCGGGCGAATCCATCGTCATTGGTCGACCGATTACAGTGAAAGTTTAGCGCCGCCACCTTGAATTCGTTATGAAATCGGAATCAGTGTGCTCGTATCGTTCCTTCGGTGATATTCGTACTCGGTGTTTCGTTTGTCTTCGCGTCTCGACAATGTTGTCCTCGCGTTTTTTAATTGCTTCAATCTCGTAAAAAAACAATATCGAAGACAACGGTCGTCGTCGATGAAAATACGTAGTGATTTTGTGGTCCCTACGCTCCGTCGACGACGTATATTTCTACGAATACGTCGAAGTGTGCCGGTCGAAGCGCAAAATCGAACAAAGACGAATTTCGAACGTGCAGACGACGCGATTGAAATCCGAGAGACCGCGTGGATAATTAACTGTAAGTGCCGACTCCACATTATTACATTACTCGTATCGATATTTTCGCACAGATAGGTTAGGATATTTTGTTTTGTTTCGTTCCACTAAGGACAATTATTATACGCAATTTTTTTAATATCTTTTCTTTTCGGGCTTCTCTACTATATAAAACGAAACTACCAACCAAATTTCATACCCATTTGCGGTCCAATTTCAAACTAAATAATTCAACTGAATAAAATACGATATAAAATACATTAATTCGTTTTTTAATCTCAATAAAACGTACACGATTTGTTTTCTATTTCTGTCGTTACTACTAGAGGTATATAATTTCTCGAGTAGTAATTAAATAAAATATATCGTTTTTTTTTTCGTGCGTTTTAAAAATTGTTTTCGCCCACCCAAACCTCGATTAATACGACGGAAGAAAAAACCATTGTTTCGAAAACCATTCGGAATCGTTCAACGGTTGTAGCGTTCGCGGGTGTATTCCCTCCATCCGCTGTCCGGCTGCCATCTCCAGGCGGTCTCCGGGTGATACCAGTAACCACCGTCTCGTTGGTACTGCCATCCGTGTTCCTCGCCGAACCACCGGCCTCCGGGAGATCTTCCGGTAGGCCTCGGATACTGGTATCGGCGTCCTTCGTCCTCGTTGCGATGACGCGTGTCGCAGCACACTTGATGGATGACGAGCATCATCGCTATGATCTACGCGGCGGTACAAAAAACGTTACAATATTACATTCTGAGTGAACCGTTTTCATTTTTTTGTGTTTTTCATCGACTGAAAGACTTTGTCTGATTTTCGATCAAAATATTGTTTAGTTATCAATTCGGAGACGGGGGTCATTTCTCGAATTTCCTCTAAAGTTCACCGATAATTGAGAATAATTAAAAAAAAAAGTGGCAAAATTTGTATCGGAATCGAATTATTTTTTTCGCCATAACTCAAAAAAAAAAATGATATTTTTATGGACTTGACATTTTTCCAAAATACTTATACTGTTATCCTTTGGAGATGGTATGATTTTCAAAAGAATTTCGAAATTATTGAATTTTTCGCGCTATTTATAAATATTTGAAATTTTTAGTTTCCTTCATTTTTTTTCCCCCGTAAAATGTCGATAAAATAGTTTATCATCGAATCATGAAAATTGCATTCAAAGTTTCTCGTAAGTTTTTCTGACTTGTATGGATAACGTTTTAATAATTAATAATATGTTATAAACATAGGAAGTTTAAATGTTAATAGAATTCAACGGGACATTTCAACGAAGTAGGCGATAATTCACAAACCCTCTTTCGCTCGTTTTTTATACCAACGGTATATTTTTTCAAATTTACAATACCAATTCCCCAACGTGGCGATAGAATTATTTCTACTTAAACTAAAAATCGAAAAATTAATCTTGTACTTAACATATATTTTAATCCGAATGACATTTTATAATTTTATTTACAAAATGGCTTAAAAAAAAAAAAGTTAACAATTTTATACATTTATTTTCTCTAGTTTCTTATAGTTGAAATTAATTTTAAAATATGTTTAAGTGTAGAAGTATAATAATTGTTTTTAAAAAAAGAAAAAATTAAAAATAGAACTGTAATAAAGTTATTAAATTTGTTTAATCTTCGCGCGACACTGTGTTTAATTCATGTTTTGTAAAGTTAAGTTTTAACGTCTTCGTTTTCAATTCTTATTCGAAATTTATGAAATGCGTTTCAAAGCTATTTATATATATTTGCTAGAATTGATTAATTTTATTTATTAATAACGATGTAAATTACTGCAACTACGTACCAAAAATATTGTGACGTTTTTCATTTTGTTTTGCAGTACAGCTATCAGACACGACTTGTTGTTCACTGCGATACGTTACTGACGACCGCCGACGAAAACGGCCAAATTTTATACGTATTCCAATACAACTATAACCTTGAAAATGGACGATTTTCCAAATAATTAACACGTGCAATTCTTCAGTTCCGAGTGAGTACCCATTGTGTTGTTTACACTAATTGTTTTAATCGTACCGTGACTCGTAAATCACTTGTCCTGGAAACCTGAAATATCTGATAATTGTTACGCGTCGTGTTGTCATTTCTATAGATTTAATTGGTCGAATTTGATTTTAAAGTATTCGTAAAAAAATAAACGATTTGCGGCGATTAGAATTTTAAAATCTATATGAAAATATAGCGAATTGCCGAGCTAAAAATTTCGATTTCTAACATGGCGAAAACGATCGGGGTTTCGACGGGTATTAACTTATTAGATTTTGGACTTTTATAGGTATTTGGTTTTTCCAAAAAGAGCTTCGAAATTCCTTTTATATGTGCACTTAAAAATATAAAAATATGATTTCATTAAATAATAATCAAATTAAAAATTAAATTCATCACTGAGCACTTAAAAGTTAAAAAAAAAAAAAATGATTTCTTATTATAAGTAGGTTTAGTTGGTAACTTTATATAACAGTATTTATACAAATAATTCGCATTGTCTATATTTGTATTAGCAAACAGAGTAGATTTAATACGGGTCGATTCTGGATCGCCCGAAAAATCACCAAGTATCCAACTTATATGCTCTACAAAATTACACAAAATTATGCGAAAATAAGCTAAAAGAGTTAAATCTAATATGCTAATTATTATGTAAAATAATATTGGAATGATTTAAATCTTGCACGTTTCTCATCAGATTTTAAACACCTAGTTAATTATAATAAACTAGCTGACCCGGCAAACGTTGTTTTGCCTAAATTTTTTTTTTAAATTAAGTTGACCCGGTGAACTTGACGCCTTCAAATAAAGTCTAGATTGATAATAAAATTCAAGTATTCCAATAAAATGTGCCAACTATTATATTTGTTTACTCTAAAGTTCTAAGTGTCTATAATAAAAAATGTATATCAACCAGAATATAAAAATATATTTTTTTTTTCGATTTTTATCGATATCAATCGATTTCAAGCCCTGCTATTATCGATATTTGTATTATTATTTATATTATATTTATATTTTTATTTTTATCTGCTAGAGGGCGCCACCGGTGTAACTCAGTTTTTGTCTCTAAATCTCTAACTCACAGGAGTTAGGTCCATAATTTATGCTATAAACCCGCTCCCCGACATTCTCTATCATTTAAAAAAAATTTGAGCCAAATCGGCCCAGCCGTTCTCAACTAATGCAATTTCGAATTTTTTGTCTCCATTTTTATATATATATAAGATATATGCGTTTGTTCGCTAATAATAATTATTATTACCGGCGTAGGAGGTGACGATTTAAGTTCACCGATTACCATCTATAAGAATATTATAATAATTATGTTGTTATAACGCATTGTTTTCGGTCGTGTGGCATTTAAAAATATATAACAATAAACGAGCGGCCATTAGGAAAGAAAAAAAACTCTACGAGATAAAAAATAATACGGGAAGGACAATTATGTGAAACAAATAACGCTATTAAACACTAGTATTCTTATTATAAACATTATTAACTATTATAGCGTATACTGCCGCACAATTAAACGGTATAATAATATAATATACTAATTTGACGTGTTGTTTTTGGTTTTTTTTTATTTTGAATTCCACGCGACACTATTCGATCGGTATATAGTTTAGAATTTAGACTGATGTCCACGGCTATAAATAGCCTCTGCCTTAGTTTTGACGAGGGCGCGGGACAAATAATTTCTCGGGGGGCATATAATCTTTCCGAAAATTGTACGTTTGTACAGAAATACAGTTATATATTATTTTGTACCATGAGAGGGTTTGATGTGAAATGAAAATATAAAAACAGCTGATTTAGGATGTAATCGATTTGTTGTTTATTTACTTTCTAAAATTAAAATATACCCACTAAAAAATCGAACATTGTAATAATTTGAGTTGACAAACAATCGCTTTCGAGATAAAACAAAAGAAAAATACGTTTCGCTGACGATGATTATCACTAGGGCTCGGATTTTGTAGCAAATTCTTCTTTTGAGAGGTGTGTGTGGTAGAAAGATAATTCTCAAATAGATAAATACGTTTTGAATCGGTCTGATTTCAATGAAGTAAACTTTTTTTTTGCTTTTTTCTGCTTTTTTCCACAAAACTTGCTTTTTATTGCTTTTTCCCCTATTTGGTTATTTTTTCTTAATTTTTACATATTTTTCTTGAAAATTTAACTTATTTTTATGTATATTACACTTGGACTATAAATCATTATTACCAGAAATTTTAAAACCAGTAATAAACGTATGAATGATAAAATAACTATCGTTATTGTAATGAATAATCATAACAGTATGATTTAAATGATTTAGTTTATATGAAATACGCATGGATTACATCGGTTGATGTGGAAAGGTCTTTTTCTACGTATAAATATAATATATTAGCAGCACCCAATAGAATGAGTTTTAATGAAAGTATCTTGACCAAATATGACGTGGTCGTAAATTCCTTTTTTAATATTTAATTTTATGTGTAATTGAAATTGAAATGCTTTTTTTTGCTTTTTTCAGCTACATTTATTTTGCTACAAAATCCGAGCCCTAATTATCACATTATCCGTTTTTGCAGAATACTGTTTTATGAAACACGCGCGTGTGTTTAAAATTGAAAAAAAAAAATAATGATTAGTACGTCTAATCGTCAGAAGATCAATATAGACGAGAGTAGTTGCTGAACGTGTCTCTAAAAATGAACGTTAAATCATTTATAATATGTACGATTGCGTTTTTATTACTCGTTTGAATTTTTTTCGCCTCGACGACGACGTGACGAAATCGTGTTTATATGCAATAAAGGTGGTATAGGATGGCTATAAAAAAAAAATCGAAACGCAACAATTTTTTTGTCGTTTTTTTTTTCTTTTTTTTTTTACACATATTTTATTTTTCAAGAGATTTTTTTTAAATTTTTTTTTTTTTTTTGACATCTATAATATATTAAAAATCGTAATTCAATAAAATCTTATACAACCTTATACACTAACACATATTATATAATAATTATACATTAACATTCGTTATCACTCATATGTCTAGTAAGAACATATTATTGGTATTGATTTCGATTTATACATCATGTTCATCATAATATTATAATATTTTGGACAACAATATAATTTGTAATAATACACGTTTATCGTCGCATCGATCATATTATAATAATATAATATTTCGTATATATATAATATATAAATATAAATATAAACACAATACAGATAATATATATATACGAGGGCGGGCTGATAAGTAATGCCTCTTATCTTATGGTTATTTTTAGATTTACGATAAAATTGTCATCTGTTGTCAATATAATAGCTTATGTCGTTGGTTTAGTGTGTGCGAAGACGCGATAGTGTAATGTTAATATTTTATTATTTATGGAATCTATAATGACGGCCCCTTCAGATGTGCGGTTCAAACAGCGTGCTGTTATTGAATTTGCCGCCAACTTCTTTTGCGTTTTGAACGTGAGAGAGAAAATTTTTTAAATATTATGGTTACTGGAGATGAATCTTGGGTACATCATTATGACCCGGAAAATAAAAGACAGTCAATGGAATTTCGTCATAAGACTTCACCAGCCCCAAAGAAGTTTAAAGTTCAAGCGTCAGCTGGAAAAGTCATGTTGACTGTGTTTTGGGATTCAAAAGGTGTGATCCACACTGAATACTTAGAAAAAGGATCAACAATAAATTCTATACGATACATAGAGACACTAAAAAGGCTGAAAAAAAGGATTAAGCGTGTTAGACCAAATTTAACCCAATTTTTGCTTCATCACGACAACGCAAGACCTCATTGCAGCCGTGCCACAATGACAGCAATTGAATCACTGGGATTTCAAGTCATTCCACATCCACCCTACAGCCCGGATTTGGCACCATGTGATTTTTTTCTGTTTCCTAAGCTCAAAGAACATCTCAAGGGTACAAAATTAAATTCTGACGAGAAAGTTAAAGCTGAAGTTAAACGATGGTTCAATGCTCAACCCGAAGAATTTTATTTGAACGGCATTTCTAAATTAGTAAATCGTTGGCAAAAATGTATCGCCTTAGAAGGTAGTTATGTTGAAAAATAATAGTATGTAAATAAAAATCATTTAAATTACTATACGTGTGTTTTTCATTAATTATTCTATGTATAATACTTTTAAAATTACGCGTCAACAGGCATTACTTATCAGCCCGCCCTCGTATATATATATATAATTTATTATTACAATTAAAATTATTTACTTTCCTATATATACTTGGTTTCGTGTTTTTTTTTTTTTTTTTTTAAAGTAACACAATAATGTTACGAAAAAAAAAAAAACAAACATTTTACGCTCGACTCGGTTATAAAGAAAGCACCGTTACTAAACCGTAAAAAAAATGCGTTTTTACAGTAAAATGATTTTGATTTTTACACTCTAGCCGTAGGTATTCATCGATTCCTTAAATTTTTTTTCCTAAATCTTAACCGCGAAAACGTACAGTATAATAATATTCAACGCTATAATAAAAAAAAAAAAAAAAACGTACGTCAAACAATACAATAATAATAATAATAATAATAATAGTGAAAAAACAATTTGAAAAAATACCGACAACGATATTCGAAATGATTTCACTATAGATATACACACACTACACACCTTATACAATATACTTGGGCGTACAACACTATTATCGTCCGCCCGATTAAATCTCTGAGAATACTCTGGCCGAGACGCGTCGTCGTTTACTTTGTTTTTTTCGCGCGCTCGCGACGACTTATATTATTAAACGTTATTTTACATTAAAATTTTTGTGCAAAAATATTTTGTTCGCGCAACACGACTGTCTCTCTCTCTCTCACACACACACACGCATCGCGGTGTAGAGTTTTCTGTCGCGACGATTTTTTTTTTTTTTGTTTTTTTGTTTTTCTCAATTAACGACTAATACGATAATAATTAATAATAATAATAATAATAATAATTAATAATTTTACGGTGCCTAGATCTCTAGACGTACACACGACGTAAATGGAGCGCGAGAACCTGTCGCGTATCCGTAATATTATATACGTTTGGAAATTATTAAGGTTCCTTTGACTCGTAAACTCGAAAAAATCGTCATCGTTTTCCGTCCGATTACAAACAATATGTCATTGTATATACGTTTATTTACAGAGGGCGTTACTGAACATTGACAATGACGATGTAGGTGTAATAATAATTATTGGTGTTTTAAAATCGAGCGCGGCCCAGTGTCGATTCCGACGTTTATTCTTTTCTCGAAAATTTTATTTACGGCCTGTATGTTCGAAACAGAATCTAGCATTCGAGCAAATGCAGTTGCATCCGCCCACGACGACGGTCGTTTTATTGTTAAATATTGGGCTCGCTCTAGAGAGACTCTCGGTGGACGCGTTTCTCTGCGGTTTTATTGATTTTACGACGTGATAATATTAATACCGAACGTCGTTGTTTATAAAAAATAGTAATTATAATAAATGCTGTTTATCCGATGACAATATCTGAACGATTTGTCACTGTTACGAACGAATGTTTGTAAATTATATATATATACTCTGTTTCGTTATGTTTTTTTTGGAGTCGATCGCGGGGTCGTCACAAAACCGTTGTCGTTTGTGAGTTTTATTTACAAAAATCTGACGCCTCCCTCTGAAATTCGACTGAATCTGAAGTTTTACGTTTGTTCGAGTATTGTAATCGAGAGATGAAAACGAGACATGTAAACAATTAACTCAACCGAATTTGTGCGTTTAACACGCGATTCTCAGCGTGTTACGCCCGAACAAACCAATTTTAAACATAACGTGTAATTATTATGAAAACGAAAATGAAAAAAAATTACATTCGAGCGACCACCACCTCTCTCTCTCTCTCTCTCTCTGACGACGAGATTCGCGTTTACAATACAAATAATTTATTTAATAACGTGTGAATAATTTATTTAATAATATTTTATGACGCCCACACAAACGAATAATATACTGTCCTATACGATATTTTATCATATCATATCATTTATTACTATTACTGATTATATAACTCGTACGAATAACGTAAATAATTTCACCGCCTTATATACTCATCCTAGTCGAAATCAAATATTCTCATCGAACCAATTATTTTTCCTTCCTACTTCGTCGAAACTCGATTTCTAGTCGACCGATTCGCCAACAACTCGTAAGAAAAAATTTTTTCTATACGACAACCGATAACACGTTTAAAATAAAGAATCAATACATTTTTAATCGTTTTGAAAACTCTTTGGGTGGTTTTTTTGGTATTTATTTTTTTATGTTATCACACGCGTAGTCTTTGCAGACGATTGCAAAACATTTATATATTATTACGTTGAGAATTGCCGAAAAGTTTGGTCGCGCACTGTTTGTGGATATCGAATAGAAATGGACTTTTGTCGATAGTCGTGAGAATTTCGCGTACCCCCGGCAAACCGGTCGCGGGAATCGAGATTCGGCGAAGACGACGACGACGACGACGATTGAACCGTTTCCTGGCGTGCGATAGACAACGTGAGACGAATAATATTGCCGTCGTTATTGTTATTATTATCACCGTCGTCGGAGAGAAGTTTCGGACGCGTTTGTATTATTATTTCTGCCGTTGTGCGCGCCGAGGGTTTTCGTTTTCGCGTATATAAAACGGCTTAACCGTGATCGGCGGACTGTGAAGTAGCGATTGTGCGACCGGACACACACACACACACACACACACACAGACGTACAAATAACCGAGGGAGGAGACGAAAGACTATTGCGTAAATGATATAATATATCGTCGCGGAGTGTGCTATACGTCCGTCTGCGGTTTTGCAGTTTCGACTAGGTTTTATCGGCGTTGATTTTCGAATTTTTCGTCTCCCCAGTGCAGTTGTTCTCTGAGCGCTCGTTCGCGAACGTTTCGACTATATCGATCCTTCCCTTCCCGTCCAATCGATATCGACCATCACAACACTTATATTTCAACGTTTTCTTTACCGAATCGTATTTACCGGAAAAGGGGTGACTGCAGGATTGTCGATAATAATAGCGAATTTGCTGCAGACCTCGACTAGGTTTTATCGGCGTTGGTTTTCGAATTTTTCGTCTCCCCAGCGTTGTCTAAGCGCTCGTTCGCGAAGAGAATGAACCCAATACAGTATATTGTCATAGACTGTTGATCCTTCCCTTTCTGTCCAATCGATATCGACGATCACAACTCTTATATTTCAACGTTTTCTTTACCAAATCGTGTTTATCGGAAAGGGGGTGACTGCAGGATTGTACCGGTCGACAATAATATTTAATAACGCATCCGGCGGCAGCGTGCCGATTAGGTTATTTTTCGTGTCAACGAGTCGAAGATGGAATCCGTCGACGACGATAAAGATCGGGGGGGGGGGGAGGGGCTCAGTCGGAGTTATCATACGTCTCACGTTGTTTATACGAAAATACCGCACGGCATCTTGTTAATTTCCGCGACGTTGTCGTCGAATATACCGATAAAATACCGCGTGTAAATTATTATACGACCGACGACGACGTTAGAGCGTGAATATATTCGCGCAAATGTACTCGACAGACGACACCGCACTATACCCCGTGCGCGCTCGTTCGTACACGAGTGTTTACGACTTAATCTATAAAAATATTAATAATTCTAAACAATAATGACATGTAACGTAACGGAATATTAATAATTATTTATACCGTGCTAATCTCCTTTCCCCTTAAAAAAAAAAAAAACGTAAAAATAACAACAACAACAATAATCGTGTGTTTCGGAATAAAATTTAATCTTTTTTCGTACCGAGTCTTCTCCACTCATATACAATATCGTTTCGACCGGGCGCGCGCTTATAATATTATATAAACATTATGATAACGTGTTAATCTGAATAATTATTATTATTATTATAATACGCGGCGATGTCGTGCGCGATAATTTAAAAAAAAGAAGAATTTTTTTTTAAAAATAAATCGTAATATTATGACTTTGAGCGCGTGTATGATAGATATTATGATTTATTAATCGACTCGGCCGAACGATTGCTGGTAGTTAGACGGCGGCGGCTGTCTTTTTATAATAATATATCTAAGGCTCGGATGTCGTCGTGTTCTTTGTTCTACCGTTGGAATTTGTTCCGCCAAAGTAGGAATCGAAAAACGAAAAATATATATTTTCCGCGCAATCTTTTTGCGATTTTTCACGTGTTTTCGATTACCCTTTACGTGTTTTTTCTGCTATTTTTCAATTTTGTTCGCGTCGCATATGCGATTTTCTAATACTTTTTCGAACAGTTTTCGTGTTACGGTCGTAAAATCGAAGGTACTTTTGGATTGGAAAGTTTAAAAAAAAAAAAAAAACACCGATCCAGTGGATCGAGAAAGTCGCGTTTGGATTATTTTCGATTTTATTACTATTTTATGACGAATAATTATATTATTAATGTAATGATTTATTCCAAGCACTTATAGTTTGGTAAAGTTAAAAAACACCGACAACGTAATTTTGCGATTTGGAATTTTTCAATCTCGTGCGCCAATCGATTTTACTAATTTTTCACGACAACATCCGCGCCCGTTAATAATAACGTTTTGTCCATAGTGACGGGGAAACGAAATTATATACGACAATAAGTCTCGTATAATTTTCGATGTGCGTAGAAAACTCTTGCTCTTTTTCGATAATAATATATTAAAATATTTGGAATATTTGGATGGAATCGATTCGTGCGCGGCATCACGATGGACAAGCCGCGCCGCGGCGGCGGATCGCCCCTGACAGATTTCGTATAAGGACCCTGTCTCTTTATTTGTCCGTCAGGTCATAATATTACTACTATTATTATTGTGGGCGTTTCGAAATGAAGCGAATTGATTTTTTTTTTTTTTTTTTTTAATCGTTATTTTAAGGTAAAATTGAGCATAGAGTGTAGAAAAAAATTACAAAATATCAAATAGACAGTATATATTATACATATACGTATATACATATATATATAATATATAATATAGTAATCGATATAATAAACGTTACGGGATGGACATCGTTTAACAAATAATAATCTTAATAATTTTCAGGAGATCCGGTCGATTTTACTATATAATAATACGTACTTTATATTAATAATAATTATAATAATAATAATAATAAAATGATGTGAGTAAATGCACTTCGTGTTGAGAGAAGATTATATTATTATATTATTATAATAGACTATATTTATATTATTTATACGTATAGAGTTTTCTATGTAAAAATAAAAATAAAATAAAATAAAACCCAAAAGGAAAAAGGAAAAAAAAAATTTCACAAACAATAATGATTGAAAAAAAAAAAGAAAAGAAAAAAACCCGAATGAACGTATATCGATAGATTATACAACGTCGAAAAGAAAAACGCGCGCGTATTGTTATCACAGGGATTGTACAGGACACACTATTAATCTCTCTCGATTACTTGTCTTCGTCCACGCCCTCGCGGAACAGGTACGTGGACCAGTAGGACATGTTGAACATGGCGAACACCATCGGGAACAGGATGCGGGATATGACGTCGATGCGCTTGGACCTGGTGGGGAACTTGGACATCCACGACTTCCAGCACGAGTTTTTCTCCATCGGCGGCGTCTGGTGGATGATCTGGCTCATCTTGTCCCTAGACATCATCAGCTCGGGACGCATCAGTGGCTTCTGGAAACATGGCCGATGTTAAAGTATCGAGATCCGCCGACCCGGACCAGGATTAAAACAATGACGCGTGAGTACTATATAATTTTTTACTGTTCAATAACAATAACAATATAACTAAATCGTTAGTTCATTTGTGCGTGTTGTGTCGTCCAAGCTGGGCGTCAACTAATATAGTTACTTTTTTTTTTCTTTCGATAAATTTCGACTCTGCAACTCGGTTTCTCGAGTTGGTTTTAAATTTTAAATTAACGCGTTTAACTTTTTCAAAGGATAGCTCAAAGTAAAATTGTTAAAAAAGACTGTTGATTTGTGCCCAGCTTTGGTAATCGGGGCCGCATTTAGAGTTCGGTTGATTAGTTCACAAGCCAGTGGCATGAATGGAGAGTTAAGGGACAAAGTATTGTACTCGCTGAAACCACAAATACATTTTCTTCGCGCGTACACCTAATTATTTGTTTTTTTTTTTTTACGCGAGTCTTAAAATCAATTTTATGGCTTAGGAACAAAATACGATCGTTATTTGTATCGATTTCGTTAAATAATAATAAACGCGATAATTTTATGTAATAATTTGTTGGCATATAGTTACTATATCTAGACAATATTATATAAATGGGGAAAAAAATGTTTTTTATTCTTAAAAATCGATGTTTTTATTTGGCCGGCATTGCGTTCTAAAAATTTCTCTCTTTATTTTGGATGATTTCAAATTTCGTACTGTTATTGTATGCCTGAAATAATAAAAAGGGAAACACACTTCCGATTACGCCACTGTCCGGGGCCGACTTTAACTGCTAGGAGTGGGAACCCAATTTTACGAAATTTTTTTTCAAAACTGTCTTTCGATATCTGATCAGATCTCTGTTGCCACGTTACTCCTATCAATTTTCCGAAAAAAAAATAAAAATACTCGAATGCGCGACGCCATGAAAATTTCATTGCCGCCCTGTCCGATAATCGTATACGTTTTCAGTGGTGTAATTTCGAGTTTATTGGTTTGAGGGTTTAAATTTTAAGAACATTTTCTAATATGGCAATAATAATTTACTTTAGTAAATATTTGAGCGTTTGATTTGACATTTTTAGCGATTAAATTAGTTAAAATCAAATTCTTTTGTACAACAATTATCGTAGAAAAATAAGAGTAGAACGGATTTCTTAGGGAGAGGAATGCCCTCGTAAACACATCACCGTCCGTTGTGCTTCCCTCAATGCGGCCCCTAATGTGGTATGTATACGACGTATAAAACGTAATGCACATCAGTGTTTCTCGACCTGCGTTTGGCGAAAGGGAGGTTAAAAAAATTTGAAACTGCGTATGAATTCGATCGTCGTTTCAAAATGATATGGTTGTCTAATGAAATATTTAAAAAAAAAATATATCAAAACAATCGGTGTCGTCACACCGAGCTTTTTCTTATTACTAGGGTTCGGGACTTATTGCACACAAATTGTAGGAAATATGCACTTAAAATAACCGAAATATGCAACTAAAAATTTGATTTATTCATTTAAATTTAGACAATTTTTTGTAATTAGTTATTTTTTGACAACAATAACTCTATCAACATTATATTACTGAAGTGTATGTTCGATTTCATTTTCTTCGTTTTCTCCTACAATGAAAAATCGTTAATATTGGTTCAGATGGTGATAATGGAGCAATATCTTTAAAAATTTGAACGCGGGATGGAGCTTTTTTAAAGACTTTTTTTACGTTAGCTATAATTTTATCAACTTTAGGATTTAGAATACGGACTGTTTCAGCCACTCTGTGTAGACCGAGCTATACGGAGAAACTGATTACTAAAAACTGCAGATTAGGTATATTGAACAACGCATGAAAGTAGAAAAAAAAATAAAGTTATAAAATAAATAATTAAAATATTTAAAATAAATGTATTTAATAGAAAACAAAAACTGTGTAAATATGCTATAAATAACAATTAAACTGCCAAAATCGGCAAATATGCATTTTGCTCAGAAAACGGCCGAATATGCGAAAATATGCAATTAAAATTTTTGTATTTCAATCCGTTATGACTTAAAACAAATTTAAATCTTACTCAGACTATTATGCAGTCATTATTAAGCAATATGCAAATGCAACAAGTCCCGAACCCTACTTATATCTTGCAATCGACTTGTGTTCGAATCTGAACACGATTATCTCGTCGTTAGGCCGGCCAATGAATCGTTAAAAAAGGCCGAGAAACGCCTGATCGTCGCACCACGCTCGTTATTATTATTATTATTATTTAGGAATGAAAATCGAAAATATTTAAAACGCGTATAATTTTGAACGTATATAAAATTATATATTTATACACACACACACACACACACATACACATTATTTTCATATTTTCTAATATTATATGCGTGTTAGGGCGGTGGTCCTTGTTGTAGTATAGATTGGTTTTTTTTTTCTTTTGATTTTCGATCGGTCTACCCCCGGCCGGAATTGAATTTTTTTCAACTTAAATTCTTCGGCGACACGCGCGCGTTAATAAAATTATTCTTGCTCGGCGACGACGCGCGACGGTCCGAAATCGATCGGCGCACTCCTCGGGCGTCGAGTCGTTGTCGAGCCTCGCGGTCAGAGTTCCCCCCCGAGAAGGGCGGCGGTTTTCGCGAGATCGCGTCCCCGAAATATTATTGACGCGAAAGTTTGACCGTGAACACCCCCCCCCCCCCCCCGGAGGTAGCGTCCGACGAAAAGAAAAAAAGAAAAAAAAAATTGTAATCTAGGACCGCCCTAACGACGCGTGTGTGGTCGACGTATTCGTTATTAATACGGTTCATGTACAAATCAATATCAAAAAAAATCAGGCTAGTGCCAAGCTTTCGCATTAACCAGACAGTTTCCGCGGAATATTCGCGCGCTCCTCTCTTTGCCCGCTCATAGACAACGCGATGGTAAATGTAATCCGCCGATAAATCGTCGTTCTCGTCGCGAGCGCGAAATTATCTCGTAAACGGAAAAATCGAAACGTCCGAAAAGAGTCACACGAACACAGCAGCAGCGGCGGCGCAGTATAATACCGCGTCGTGTCGCAAACGAGAACCTACGATATTGAAAACCGAAAACATATGCGATAATAATGATAAAAAAATAATTGTAAAAAGAGAAAAAAGAAGCGAAAAAGAGGAGGCGCGTATATGACTCGGAAACTGTTTTACTGAAAGGATGCAGACCATGCGGATAATGCAAACATTGATTCCCAGCTTTTCATTTGAAAGAAAAAGAAAAAAATAAAAAAACTCGAATATAAAACATAAGTATATAACAATAATATAGTAATATATCCGTAGTCGAATGAATGTTGCCGTGTTTGAAAATCAAAATAATAATACGAGTACGTATTTAGACAATCGCGGGAAATATGCGCGAAACGCATAGATGGTAATAATTATTTAGATTAGAAAAAAAATAATAAAAAATAATGAGAAGAACCGCGAGTCGTGAGGTTTTTATTTCGTTTCAAGGAGAAAAAAAATATAAAAAAAAATTAATAAACTATGTACGAAAACCCAAGTGCATGCTCTGCCGCACTACTTATAAAATATATAATATACGATATCAATATTCTAAATCGGAAACTATAAAATATAAACAACCGA
Organism: Drepanosiphum platanoidis; assembly: GCA_948098885.1. Classification (NCBI taxonomy): domain Eukaryota; kingdom Metazoa; phylum Arthropoda; class Insecta; order Hemiptera; family Aphididae; genus Drepanosiphum; species Drepanosiphum platanoidis. The sequence continues at coordinate 27,368,300 of OX402530.1, forward strand.
AAGTGTGTACGTATTTCGTTCTATATATGACGTGTATAATAGTCGTGTTTTTCGAGTGTGGTTTTTCTCTCTTGTCTCGGTTTCGTCTCCGCGCGATCGCGCCGATCGTGTCTATACTTATTAATAGGTTGGGCCGATCGGCGAAAAGAAAGAGCGCGCGCGACACCAAGAGAGGAAAACGCGAAATGCAAAAACGTAATGGAAAAAGATTAAAAAAAAAAAAAAAACAGAATAAAAGAGAAATGAAAAAAAACGATAACACATGTGCGCTCGAGCAATTCATTACGTTGCGGTGGTTTTGTTGTCTATGATTTTCTATTAGCCGCCTATAAATACTGTGCGCGGGTGTCTCGACGGCCGTTGTCGGTGCGGTTTTTTATCCGAATTCGATTCGCCGCGAAAATGGAAAAGATAGAAAAACGCCCGGAACGGTTTGTGTATTTTGGCCTCCCCGGATTTCACCAATGGTCTCTGACAAACGCGACGACGGCGGCGTTCGATATTTTCTTTTTCGTCGTTTTAATAGCGGCGCGTCGTCGCCGAGTTATCGAATTTGTGTCTTTTTTTTTTTTTTTTTATAGCTCAAGTGCGAAACGATTATTATATGAAAACGTTTGCTAAAAACGTATGCATTTCCCGTCGAAACGCGACACAGTCGAAATTTATTTCCGTGCTTTCCGAACAGTGGCGTAGCCAGGGGGGGGCTGAGAGGGCTGCAGCCCCTCCCCCCCGAAATGTTAAGGAAATTTAAAAATTATTTCAATGGTCTATGAAAGTCGCTACAAAAGTCTTAATTTGTATATTACTAATCTTATTGTCATCTTTATTTTGTTCGTTTTCTATAGCTTCGGCCGTGCTAGTAGGTATTTATTTAATGCATATATTATTGTATAACCACAGATTATATGAAATTTTCATATAATCTGTGGTATAACATTGTGCATAGGTCGGTTTCATGATAAAAAATTTCAATTTTACATAATTTATGGATGCCTGATATAAATTATAAATTTCCAGCTCAAGATAATGGCAAGTTTAAACGAACTTTTCAGTTGAAATGGCTTAACACGTTTAATTGGTTGGCTTATTCAAAACTGAAAGAAGGGGCCTTTTGTATGTATTGTGTACTTTTTTTAAAAAATCACGCCAACTTAAATTTCCATAAAACTGCCATGTCGAATGCCGATAATGTAATTAAAATTCATAACAAGGAACAGGATAATGTATATTATGTGCAATTAAATACTAAGAAAAAGCAAGAAATTTTTAAAAATCGTTCATCTTTGAAACCTATATTGTTCAGACTATTCGATTGTGCGGAAGGCAACAGATTGCATTAAGAGGGCATAAAGACTCTGAAATTTCGGTATTTGCATGTTCAAATTATGGAAGAACCTAGGTAAACCACCACCGAGTAAAAAATTGATCAGCCCCCCCCCCCCCGAAGAAAAATCCTGGCTACGCCGCTGTTTCCGAAGTAGTTCAGACGAACATTTTTAAAACATAAGTTTCCATTTTGACGTTAAGCTAATCGTTAGCCCTTCAACCGAAAGTAAGGAAAATCAAACGGCCGATACACAGTACCGACTGTCGAGGGACAGTGTGGTCGTTTTCCTCGATGGACCGAAACCGACCGAATTTTTGACCCCCCCCCCCCTCTGGTACGCGGTTTTCGCGGTTGTCGGACGACCGCGGCGGCGGCGGCGGAAGGAAACGCGTCCTCGGACGCGGGGGAGAGTGTGTGGTAGTGTGATGTGTATACAAAAATCTAAGGCCAACGAAAGTAACTCGTCCGTGGTACGATACAAAACAAAATGGAGAAAAGGATAAGAGAAAATGAAAAACAAAATAATATATTTCGATCAATAATAATAATTATAAAAACAATAATATACGACGAATAGTATATAGTAAATAACAGTCGCTTACGAAAACGGGGGTGGGGGGGGGGAAAGGATGGAAACTACGATTTATCGCAGCGGTTCCTGAACTCGCGAGCGTCCCGGAAAACGGGGAAATTTTTCTCACGCCTTCGTACTCGGCGTCCCGATCGTATTGAAAAACGCAATCATCTTGTTAGCAATAATAATTATTATAGGAAATCATGGCGTTGCTTCGATTCTAATGCGATTGTTGCGGAAAACGCTCTGTCTGGCACAGTGGCGAGGTGCAAGTCGTGATAGGAACGTGTTTATTTATATTGTAATTTAAAATATTAGTCCTCATGGCTGATGATTTAATTCAGGGTGGTCCAACCTTTTGTAGTTGGCGGGCCAATTTACACTTTCATAAAAACACCGGGGGCCGCCAGATGAAAAAAATTATATTATTACCTATTTATATTTTATTTTATATAATACACAAATAATTAATTATTATTAAAAAATTTACTATAGTACATTACAAAAAAAATAAACTATTAATGTGATGATTGGCATTGTTTTTCAGTAGCCAATTTATCAATTTCAATTGAACACCCTGTGGTGGCTAATCTCATGCACGATTCTAAAGACGAATCGTGAATACGGTTTCTTGATTTTGACTTTATTAAATTCATTGTAGAAAATGCCGATTCATACAAATATACGTACTGCCAAATAATGACAAAATTTCAAGAGAAAAATTCCGTAATGTTGGGAATTTTTCTTGTGAACACAGTTTCCAAAACTCTTCAGGAGGCAGATTTACTTTTGATTGAAGAAAACAGTCTGATTGTAAATCACATAACTCCATTTGACATTCCCACCGTATAACAATTCGTAAATAATTCGTATAAATTCGCAATTAGATCGTATAAATTTTATACCTTCTTTTACGATTTTTTTATAATATTATAGTGATTTAAAATCTAATTTTTAAATTGTCGGAGGGGCCAAAAAAAAAAATGCTTTGCGGGGGGCCGCGGGTTGGACCACCCTGATTTAATTAATGCCATTTTGAACGATGGAATTAATAACTACTCTAACGAAAAAAAATTTGAATTAAAAAATAAAAAAACCATGTCCCTTATTAAATTTAACATTTATTTCTTACCGTATAGATAAAATAAAAAGGGGGAGGGGAGTCCAGGTGTTTAAGGGCCAATTTTTTTTCGATGTCTCCCCCCAACTAAAAACTCACGCCTCGCCACTGGTCTGGCACACAAATATGAAATCACGCGCGACAAATCGAAAGAAAGAAAACACCGGAGAAAATGCACGTACTCGCCGGCGCCTCCTCCCCCCCCCCCAGTCGCAGTTTGGGAACCGCTGATGGGGACAGTGTTGAACGAGAGAAAGAGATAGTAAAAAAAAAATCAACAAAAAAAAAAAAACCAAGTATAAACGAATAGAAAGTAACGGAAAAAGAAAAAAGAAAAAAAAAAAAATGAAAAAGCTGGAAAGTGAATGAAGCGCTTCGAACCCGGTTCTCCGCGCTCGGTCAATGCTCACCGTACTATTCGACCTCACCATATTGAACGAATTCGGCCCGTCCTCGTAGTCGCCCACGTCCAGCGACACGGTGCGCTCCAGGTCGCACTTTTTGCTCATGTCGTCCCGGTGCGTGTCCGACCGGGACGCGTAGTTGACCAGCGCGAACTCGAGCAGCGCGCCGAACACGAACGTCAGGCACACGCCCGTCCACACGTCGATGGCCTTGGTGTACGACACGGGCGGCAGCGACGCGTTGATGCCGGACGTCTGCGTGGCCATGGTGAGCAGCGTGGTGACGCCCAGCGACACGCGCGCCGGCACCGCGCTCTGGTCCAGCCAGAACGACACCCACGACACGATGACCAGCATGCAGCACGGGATGTAGATCTGGATCAGGTAGTAACTGAACTCGCGCTTGAACAGCAGGTCCACCTTCAGGCAGCTGTACTCGCCTGCGCACACGTCGCGAAAAATCATATTATCCTCTGCAAGGGTCTCGAATCCCCTCCCCCCCCCCCGGGGGGGATCGTCTGTATCTCTCATCCGAGGTCCCCCCCCCCCCATCCCAGAACAGTAGCAAGGTTCTAATGAACCTCTGCCGCCTCTGCGGCTGTTTTATTTTTATTTTATTTATTTGAATAAACGCGCCTTGCGGGCTCAAGTACAGATTAATAATAAAGTTTATAGAATTTTGAATTACAAAAATGATTTGTGTGATAAGAACATAAATATAATGTGGTACATAATATAGGATCAAAAAGAAAAAGAAAAACATAAATAAGTGAATATAATTAATAATCATTAGGGTTAGGATGTTTATGATTTTGCATATTTTTTTTAGGTTGTCCAATAGCATCCATTCTTATACAGAAATATGTTTCATGATATCTATATTCAAAATATCAAAATTTTATTTTGCATATAATTGCATATTTTACCATTTTTTTTAAAAAAGTGCATAATTTGTGTTTTTTTCTGTTTTTAAGCGCATATTTGACGGTTTTCGATGCAAAATGCAAAAATTTCTTTATTTTTTAATGCATATTTTTCAAATTTTTCATGTATATTTAACTGATTTTTAGTGCATAAGTGCATACATATTCATACATTTTTTAGTGCATAAATATCCTAACCCTAATAATCATTAACATTTTGGACTGAATTAATGATTGAAATAATGACGTTTTAGATTTGACAGATTATTAAAAAAGAAATCGAAATTTGATGTATTTCCTAATGTCAGGAGTCTATTAAGTGGATTATTTTGTCCATAGTTAGTGCGGTGTGTTTTGATACGGAATGTTGGACATGAGCGGGTATTGTATTGCGGTGCGTGAAACGAAATACATTCCAAAAGAGGAGGGCAAGAGATTATACCATTAATTAATATTTATATAAGTAGGATATATCTGACATATTACGACGGGCTGAAAGTGTATCAAGTTTTAAATTAAATTGTAGGTTTTGAACTGAAATATCATATCAATATTATTCATTAACCTTCTTTTATAACCTATAAAACGAATACATTTTCTTATTGTAATCGTTCAAGTTTTTGTACATGAGAGATCGTAGTAGGATTCCATATTATAATGGACCCATATTCCAAAATAGCACGTACTAGGGCACAAAAAAGAACTTTAAGACAGTTTATGTCATCAAACTCATTTTATGAATTACCTTTTGAAAAACCTCCGCTAACGGACACACCTCCCAATAGCGGACATTATTTTAATCTAAAAATTGACAATTATAAAATTATATATAATTTTATATATAATATTTTAATTATATATAATTTTATATAAAATTATATATTATAAAATAGACAATCTCTCTTTAATTCGAATTAATTTTTTTTTCCTTCGAACACTCGGTAAATCGAAAACCTCTATAAATCGAATTTTTAACTAGGTCCCCTGAATTTCGAATTATCGAGTGACTACTGTATATGGAAAGGTTTTTTTTTTTTTTTTTGCTCGCCAAGACTTTTTTCCCTAAAAATCGTTGTGTTGTTATAATCTCGATTATAATAATATGCGAGTTGTTTGTTCGGTCCGTCGTCGTCGCGTGTCCGTCCGTATACGACTTTTCGGCGCGCGCGCGTACGTATTGTTGTTTTTAATCAGGAAAACCATTTTACGTGTTTATCGTGGTGTCGTTATCGCCGCGCGCGCACGGCCGGAGAACACGAAGAACCGGCGGCGGCGGCGGCGTGCGTTTATTCGCGTGCGAATTCAATTCATTACGCGCCCCCGGAGTAATGTGATAACACCTACCGTGAATTAAACGCGAGTTTTAGAGAGGGCGCGCCTCCCTTAATCATTTTTTTTTCCTCTCCTATTCGAACCGCAGTAAATATAATATACAGGGGTGGGCAAAAGTCACGCAACGCTATCTCGAAAGTTGATTGTGCTACCTTTATCGCTACGACGCGGCGTGTAAAAAAAATCGACTAGCGATAAGCATTAGGAAGACGTCCACATGTTCTGTAGTACATAATCAGTACGCGATTACGAGCATGAGCAAACGGATTTACGTTCGAAATATTCGCTCGAACAACGCATTTTTCTTATATCTTATTGAACTGGAAAATGTGGATTTATTTGCTACCTGGAAGTGTTAGAAGCTAAGTCTCCGTGTTAATGTAATCATTTGCCATTTTTTATTGTTATTATTAAGTGTTTAAAAATAAGTTTTTATGTTGTTTGTGTATATATTAAATAATTAAATATGTAAATATCAAACTACTGTACTTGAGCCTAACGGCGTTAATTCTAATAAATAAATAAATAAATAAATATCCGCATATCACCGGTATGACGCTGATTATAAAACAATTTTTACTGAGTTTGCGGTGAAATTTCCCAATAGCTCTGTCCCACGACGCGAAACGGTGTACCGACTGGTCAAAAAATTTGAAAAACACGGCTGTTCTAGAACGCATCTGCCAAACGGTCCGAAATCGTTGTTTATAGCGTGTATTGATGAAGACGGTGGTCGTATCGAACATAAATTATAAGAATATACTATAAATCAAGCTCTTTCTATTCGTTTGGGATTGTATAAATTACAAATTCACATTATAATTACTACTTTTTATTGACTTCCAATTACCTGGTTATCACTTGTCTATTTTTGTTACACGCCGTATAAAGGTAGCACAATCAACTTTCGAGATAGCGTTGCGTGACTTTTGCCCACCCCGGTATATTATTTTTTTTTTTTGGGCGTGTCGTCGCGCGAATATCCGATACACGACGACGCGCAACAACTAATTAAGGTCTGAGTAAAACTATGTCTCGAAAAACCCTGGTGGGAAAAAAACGAAAAATTTCGTCTCGGCGCGCGAGAATATTAAATTCTCGTTTTTTTCCGTCGTTTTTTTTTACGCGCGCGTTCTCCGCCTAGTTTCTTCTCGTTTTTTACTACCCTTTGACCTGTTTAGCCCCGGATCGTCGAAAAAACCACACACCGTTCAAACGGAAATCCGGAGAAAGTTATTCGTTTTCGTCGCAAAACTGTCGTTTCAGAACGATATTCGACACGTGTAATAATAACACATATTATATTGTTTCCGTCGAAATTCCAAGTTTAAATTAATAATCGCGTTCTTGTTGTTTTATACAAAGTACATTAATTTCTCTCGTGACATTTGATTCGTTTAATTTTTACGATTTTTCAGGTAAATTTGCATTTTCAATGACGCAAATTCGGGCTAGATTTTAGTAGACGACGAAAACGTTGTGCAAACATTTTCAAAATGTCCACAAACTTCGAAAAGTCGACGGAATTTCAAGATCAATGCAGGTGGAAATGGGTCGAAAGACTCGATCCTTTCAGATTAGATCTCGGGTTTTTATTGGGACAAACTAGACTCGTATACGGTTTAGATTTTATTTTTCCCTAGAACAGTGGTTTCCAAACCGTGGGTCGCGATTATATTTTTAGCGAGTCTCGTTACATTTTAAAATAATACATTTTCTTTATACGCGTACATTTTTTTAATAATATTAGATTATTACTTTTTCTCGAATAACTAATAAATTCGTTTTTTTTTTTTTTTTTTTGTGCTTTTGTACATTATTTACTATGGACAAATGGTTAGGTAAAAAGTCTGAAGAAACAGAGAAATCAAAGTTCTTTGAATTGAAAATTTAATAATTAAATTCACTGTTCTTTAATGATGTGGTGTCTTTCTATGTTTTCATCGTTATTTATTTATTTTTTGTCGTGAGCAACTGATCGACAAGCAAAAAACAAACGAAAAAAACGCTCATCATCATTGCGGGTCGCCAAAATTTAAAAAATAATTAGTTCGCACCGTCAAAAGTTCGGGAACCTCATTTACGGATGGTTAATTTTTGAAATTTTTTCTTCTACAGTTTACCTGTGTTGGTTTTGCTGTTGCAGTAGTCCGTGAGAAATTTCTCTAACGTGAATCTGGGCAAGTGCAAATTTTTCACCACCTGCACGGGGTCGCCTTCTTTCCACAAGAACACCAAGTCGTCGGTCGTCCAGCCGTCTGCGCAGAGAAAAAAATCGTTCTCAACCCGTTTTCAACACGCGCGGCGAGTAAGAAACGGATCTACGTATGTTATGTTTACGCGTTGGATTGTTTTATCGCGGAAAAACGAATTTGACGAATCGACGCGAGAAAGACGTGTAGATCTTATAGATTGTTTTTAAACATTTTTCGCGCGAATGTGATTTTACAGCGCGCCCTTTTTTTGTTTTCAGCTCGATGCCGTCGGATTGCGTTTTGAAACGATGTGAAAATCTCGAAAACACGACGCGTTTAATTAAGGTATCGCGCTCCTCAACAGTACGCCGCCACTATAGTTTATGTGAATCGTTCGATTTTTATTGAAATAATATCGGATTTTTTGAGTTTCGTCAAACGCATATTTCTCAAGTCGAATAGAGTGCAATATTAAACGATGCTTTTGGATTTAGAAAAGGTACAATAACAGACGCGCATATTATTTTGTAGCGGATAATTTTTAAAAATAATTTCCAACGCGTGTTTCTTTATAGTTTTCCCGTTCGTATCCGTTCCTTAGTAATATTGGTCACGATCGTTTTGTGCGCACTTACAGCTGACCATTCGGAGCGAGCACGTCTGACGATCCAGTGGATACAGTTTGAGATTCATCGGACACGACAGAGTGAGTGATATTCTAAACAAGAGCGGGCAAACGGTAACGATCAGGTTAGGTTTACACATTATAAGTATCGTTTGGCGCGCGCGTCGATAATATTATATAATCCGGTGTCGTCAAACGTACGCTTTTCGTCGAGCATTATCGTCTACTCAAATGGCGATTATCAAAAGTAATCGGAAATGCGTGTTTGAACGTTCGGCAGTAACAAAATACAAATAATACAAAACGTCTTATTTTTTTATCGTCGAACATTTTCATTACTTGTAATATTGCATTTTGAAGGGTTTTTCACGTGAGATTGTTTGGGATGGCAATAATATTGTAATCGGTTTTTCTCACTCGTAAGAACGGAGAAAAATGCAAAATTTCGCGAGAAAGTCACACACTTCTAGTGCGACAGAGTAAATAAAAAAACGCACACGTTTTCATACTGTCCGACATCAATTCGTAAAAGTAAGCGATCGAAATTCGCATACAGACGCGGTCGAAAATCATTGGTTTTTTTTTTTTTTGGTTTTAATAGTTTTTATAAAAAATCATAAAACGAAAGTCGTAAAATATTTCAAAGCGTCTATAAAAAGTATATTCGATTTCGAAGTACGTATACTTTTAGAAAACAATCGCTCGCAAACACACAAGTACGCAAGCACGTTCAAACACGCACTCGAATATTATTGTACTCGAACACCGTTTACAACACTGAATATTATCGACCGTAGACTGCACGTGCCGCGTGATATCGAAAAAGACGTTGAAAAGACGATGAAAATTATTAGAGAGAAAAAAAAAAAAACACGTCGCTGACCTTATGCTGTACAACACTAATCCGTTGGGGAATATCCTGATGTACACGTTCGGCATGATGATGTTGTGGAAGTGGCCTTCCTTCTCGTTGGAGAAGAACAAATCGGGCATCCACACTCTGCTGGCCTCGGTCAGAGTCAGGTATTTCATTTTGCCTGTACAGCCAAACGAGAAACCGAGTTTAACGCCCGTCGAGTAATTCCAGGACTACGCGTGTTCGGCGATCGTCGGACGAGAGTAGCCGGGACGCGGAAAAGGAGGAGGACATCGACGTCGAGGAGAGAAACGAACGGCGGCGCGGCGGTAGTGTTGTCATGCGACTGTAAAGGATTTCCGAGAGGCAAAATCTCTGAAAGGAGGAGGACGGCGGCATAGATGAGGAGAGAATTGGGTCGCAGAAGCCCACTGACGACGTCAGAAAGTAAGAATTATAAACGGAAACGAATCACAAGAGAAATTAAATTCTACGGGAAAATCGGAAAGAATTAAATTGTTTTTCGATGTCAATGAGAACCTAAATGGTTTAAAGGGTATGTGATTCGAATTACAAATTCGACAATGACGTCAAGTACGGTGTTAAAAAATGTAGAAAAAAAAAAGTAGAACATTTTTTCATCTATTTTCGCGTTTTTCGTAACTATTCTGACTAGGCTTTTCCCTTTCGCTATTTTTCGTTTTGCGGTTAAACTATTTTTAAGCAATACAATTGTTATTATACTCTGGGTGGTCTGTAGAGTTTATTTGAAAAACGAGCTCGTTGACGATTTTTTTCGAATTTCATCGCGTTCAAACGCGCAATTTATCGGGTAGTTTGTAGATGATTCTATTTTTAAGAACAGAAATGGATTCTTTGATACATAAATGGATGATTTATTAAGTGTTATTGTTTAAAAATATTAACGATGGAAAAAAAATTGAAAAATAAATCCTCTGAGACATCAAGAGACGCTCGAAATAGATCACGAGGTCACGTTCTCTTACGGAAAAATAAAAAAACTTAAGTTTTTATTAATATTAATATTTATATGAACGTGTGAATGCGCGTTCTAAACATTATGATATTAAACTCGGTGGCTATTTTCACGTTCAGCGATCTCTGCAAATTCTTTTCGCTCTTCGCGAGCACTTACAGAGCTTTCCGATGGAAATTCATAAAATTCACTGTCAAAACTAAACTTTTTCCCGACCGTGTTATCTTAATAAAATAAGGGCAATAAATTATTGTTTTCCACGCGGTCTCGTATTCTGAAGGATTATCGTAGTGAAATATCGGATAAAATGAAATACTAGGTGGTGCCCCCCCCCCCCCGGGGTCCTTATTTTTTCTCCAGGGGGGCCACCTCGTACCCCCCGGGGTCCTTATTTTTTCCGTCATCCGAAGACACGACCGATCACGCGATTTCTACGATTCGGACGTGAAAACAGCCACCGGTTGAAACACACGACAATCGTATATATTATGTAATATAAAACGCAGTCTCTTAGCGCGAGCCATTTTCGTATTTACCGTTGTAATCGTTAAATTTCAGCCTCTCGTCCATCCATTGTTCGCGGAACGTCAGTTGCACGCTGTACTCCTAGTGCACACACAAAACACACGTTTAGAAATTTTATTTCGCGCTCGCGACAATACCGTTTGAGATATTGATCGCGGCGGCGACGGCGGCGGCGGCGGCGGCGGCGGCGGAGGCGGAGGACTCGGCGGCGGCGGTGGCTGCGGCGGCGGGAATAGATCGACGAGGCCGGGGAAACGGACAGAAATCACGGGCGGTGTTGTGCTGTTGTGCTGCTGTGTGGCTGTCGATGTTTGCCGAGAGACGCGGTCCGATCGCGCCGGTAAGTACTACCAATTTGTTGTTCGTACGTCGAGGTTCCGAGAAAATTCGCGTCTCGATATTATATATTTTTGAAAGCTATGAAATATCGTATCGGCGCGCGGGGGGGGGGATTCAGATGATTTCGACGGACTAGGGTAGAAAATTGGTGATTTGAAGACACGGTTTTATTACGACGAGATCGTGTTGATACTTTTTGCGACTTTTTCGCGCTCCCGGGCGTATTACGGGTTTTCACCACTTTCGTACCGTAAACCGAGATTCAATTCGCAGAGGGAAAAAAGTCGACGTGGAAAACTTAAAAATCCACCCTCTCGACGAAACGACAAAAGCCGAGGGGATTGTATTCGAACGCTTCGTCGCGTCGTAATTGTTATATGTACGTTTTAGCGAGTAAATAATAAAATAAAAAAATCATCTATTCGTAGATTCGAATATTTCTCGTCGTCACGCGCACGTCTGCGAGACCGGCTCCGAGGGTGCGGGGGGGGGGGTCTTTCCGTTTTCGCGACGGCCGTGTATTATATAGTACGACGCGATACTTTACGGTGTCGCATTGCATTGTGTCGTGTGCACTTTACGCGCGCGGCCATTTGCACCAGATGCACTCGCTACACTTGAAGTGGTGTGTGACGCGCGCGCGCGCGCGATGGCGATTTTCACTTAGCGAATCGTTCTAGAAACGGATCCGCAAAACTTCAGTTGTGGAAAAATGCTGGTAGTGAAAAATCGAGAGAGCGGACTCGGCCGGTGCGAATTCCGGGACGTTGCCGCGCGGCGATTCGACTGTATAAGGAGGGGAAAAAAAGGAACGTAATGTCCTTCAGCGCATCGGACCGCGTCACGGCGTTCGATGGTTTTCGTCGTCCTGGTCGTACCAGTTTTTCGCGCGGCGGCGGCGGCGGCGGCGCGACGAACCGTTTTCCTTCCCGAGCAAAAGGAGCCTGTCAAAGACCCGCTTCACCTCCCCCCGCCGAGCGCGTTGATGTCACTCGGCGTGTCGACTCGATTCTCGAGTTCTTCCGGCCGTTAGAACTCAATGCCGGTATACGAGTATACGCAAATCACCGGACCGTTTTACCGAGATTTTAATATCGCGCGATTTTATTCCCGACGTAAAAACCTAATTGGATGATCGAATCGATAACGCCAGAACGCATTTTTTCCCGTCGTCGTCGTCGTCGGTATAAAAACGATAATATTATCAAGTATTCGCCGTGAGACGTCTAGTGCTGCAGAGGTCGTCCGACGTCTTTCGACGACGCTTTTATGTAAAAATTATCGTTCTGTCGATCGAACGCGAAACCACGCCGGCCGTCAAACCGAACGAAAGACGTGAATGTTTGAATAAAATACAGTGTACTTACCAATGTACTGTTCGCTATGGTATCGATAACGTTTCAAACGTACGGGCGGACTGGGGTACATTTTCGGCCCGAGAATTATCCTTCCGGACAATAACCGGCCCTCCTCGTCGTTTCTCCTGCTCAAAACGCGGCTGGTTTCCATTTATTTTTATATTCATCTCGTTAAGAACAAATTCCAAGCGTTTTTCGTAACGGCAATAAGAAAACCAACGGATATATTATATAACTCGCTAATATACTATGCAGTAATAATATTGTAAATGTTTACTAATAACATGCTATATCGTAATATCTGTCGAAACAGAGTTATAATAATTGCGCGTGAATAATGGAAAGTCGGCGTCGGACGCGTAAAACACGGCGTTTCGTCTCTGTTCGATAATCGACATCGACGCGTGTTCGTCGACGAGCAAGAATCGTACGAGGAGAAGCCGCGGGAAATTTTCGCGGCACCCAGTCCACCTGTATTAAAACGTAATATCGTTGGTTTTTTTTTTTTTTTAACCGACACGCGGGCCATAATTTTCCATCGCGTTCCATCCCGATTGGCCGTGACTACTTTTGAAACGAATTTTTTCACTAGAGCTAGAAATCTTCGATAAAAATAAAATAACGCGTACGCGCCCCCGCCTTGTTATAAACTATTTGGGGGAGGGGCTCGGCTCCGGAACGTCTTCTCGTCGCGCCACCGCGACGCGAGTTTACGATCGGCTCCACTCCCTCGGCCGCGCGAACGGAAACGCGCACACCAGTGTGTGTGTGTGTGTGTGTGTCTGAGTGTGTGTGTGTTTAACAATTTATATAATATGTAATTATAAGTACTGTATCGAACGAGACGAGGACTGGAACCGAAGTGAAACGACAATAGAAATCGATGAAAGAAAAAAAAGAGAGATTATATAAAAACCTAGGCCGTGCGAATTTTCTAATTTGTTCCGTTTCCATCGGTTTGAGTTTTTGTTTTGGCCATTTCAAGTCACCATAATAATATATATGTTACGGTCCGGGTGGACATATCAGTCATTGTAATACAATGTCCGGACATTGTATACAATGCTAAAACTGGTGTGGTCAATGTGAATATTAGAGTTATTTCTCGAGTTTAATATTTGTTATTTCTTTCAGGCACTACGTTACGGGTTACGATAACTTTTATCGATAGTGTCATTATTATCAATTGTTGTTTAATATGTTTATTTATAATTACAATTTTTTTTTTATAGTGGAAGACGGAAATTATAAATTGGGCACAACCAAAGGTATAAACTGCAACATTATTATAGTAGAAATCAATTTACTATTTGCAAGGAGAAATTTGTGAGTGTTGATGAAGTCCCCGATATTCAGTTGTCACTAAGAGAAGCAGCCAGGCTATTTTCAAATCTAGGAGGCCAAGGCTATGACCGCTGCACTTGTGTTCAAAAATGCGAAACAAGGAGATGCAAATGTAAAGCTGCTGGAATTTTATGCAACTATAAATGCCATAATGGGTAATACTTGTGAAAATAAATAATTTCAATATTCAATATTCAATTAATATAAATAAAATATTATCAATTTTATTTGCTAATCAAATCTCTTAAAAAAATATTAAATAAAATTATATAAGTCATTAATATATGTATTTTGTGCAGTTCTGGTCATTGTATACATTGTCTGGTTTATGTGAATAATTATCTACATGGCTTGAATAATTCGGACATTGTAAACTTTGTCCGGTCAGTGTTTACAATGACCATTTGTCCACTTGGACCGTAACATATATACGTATATTATATATTTACCTCGGAGGCAATCGAAGAAAAACCATTTTCTTTCGATTACCCGAAAAATTAATTTCTATCGCCAACGAAATGTGCACGCGCGTTTATAGCGTCTACGTATATTTTGTAAACGATTTTCGCGATTAGAGTTTTCGACAATGTTTAACAACGTTTTCAGGTGACGTCGCACCGTAGGGGAAAAATCACGATCGTTTTTCATTCGGCTCGGTCCCGGTCCCCGAGCTCGACTGCACAGTGATGAAATAATAATATGATCGCGCGATTCGGTCCACGGGGGCGGCGGCGGCTAGTCGTCGATCGGTCCGCCCGGGCGCCGTCGCCTTATAATAAATACCATATAAATAACCGTTTTGATAAGAACGGCGAGAATAATCATAACCACACGTACTAACTAGCAAATCAAACAACAATCGAATCGAAAACGTCAATCGGCGGCATGCAAGCGGCGCGCGCGCGCGCGCGTCGCGGTACGACATTACGATTTGTGTGCGTACACAAATCGATTGTCGTCAACATTTTCCAATCGGATCTGTAAATGATTATTATCGCGTCGTACGACGACGCGCTAGCGCGCGGGTGTGCACCCCTATAGCGCGCGATGCACCGGCCTGCGACGGCGGCGGCAAAATGCAAGCGAAAAGGACAAGCGCGCGTGTCATCGTCGTCGTCGTCGATGAACAGCGATGACGGATAACAGCTCGCTCCTGGTGCCCGCCGCTGGTATCGTTAGGGGTGTACGAAGCGTATAACAATTTACCAATTACGTCAAAAGCTACAAGCACTACGCGTATATATATATATATATATATATTATCGTTCTAGAATATTATAATACGCATCAAGTATCGAATCACGTCGTCAAAAATACGTAAAATTACAACAATTAATTGTTATAATAATTTATAATATACACTGTACAGTATAATGTACACACACACGCACACACAATACTATTTAGTCACGTGCAAGCATGTAGGCGGATCGTATTAAATAATAATAATAATAATAATAAAGCATGCAAAATAAAATAATTTGATAATAATAATAATAATAATAATAATAATAATATAGAGTCGTATCGAATAAAAATCGTCATAGAGATATACATCGTCATCTGAGGCACGGAAAATTACAGATTAAAAATAGTGAGGCAGGTGACAGTCATAATATAATATAACAATAACAATAATAATAATAATAATAATAATAATAATAATAATAATAATAAAATAAAATAAAAATAATCGCATTTCAAAAGAAAAATAAACCAACAAAAGCGTTTTTAAAAAATTTTTTTTTTTTTTTTCTCAACGAATCATTAACATCCGACACACATATCAAAAGGTTGTTAAAAAAAAAAAAAAAAACAACAATGTTATTATCGTCGAAAGTTTATTCAAAATATTGTGTTTACGGTTTTGGTTTGGTTTGGTTTTTTATTCGTTCACACTCAAAATCATCCAACGATAATATTATCTGTCTACAAGCCGCCACGAGTTGTTTTTGTTGCCATTTAATAGTAATCGCGTGTGACAATATGGTCGTTTCTATCAATTATCAGCTTAGTCGTCGTCGTCGGACGAGAAATCATTTTGTTTTTTTTTTTGCTGGCCTATGATTTCCTCGTTAAAAACTCGCTCTAGTAATGCATACGAATCGAAACGATTGATTTCAATTTAACGTTTTTCGGGACGTTTTATTGCCATAATTTTGGGTTACTGTTTAATTATTAAAAGTACGTCGTGTAAATACCGAGTGAAAAATCTCGCGTTTCTCTATTATTCTTCGTCAATAATTTTGTCGTCTATCACGTTTATAAGAGCAGAGGTGTTTTTTTTTTATACAATTCAAAACAAAATTTGTGTTCGCGCGTAAATTTCGAACAATCAAAATTGAAATCACGAGTCGCGTGAGTCGTAATCGACAACATAGAATAAGAAGTTTGCGATTTTTTTATTAACAGTATTTTTTATGTTTTCAGGTCGTCAACGAATTTTTTCCAACGTTATTTAAAAGTAAGTTTTTAGAGCATTTTCCTCGAGGGTTTTCGACTTTTTATATCGGGGGTTTTTTTTTTTTTCCCAGGGATCAACGTCCGAGCCTTTGTTATTATCGCACTCGGTACGCGTGTGAAAAAACGCGGTCTCGACGGTGTCAGCAGAGTGGGGTGGGGGAGGAGAAGAAGAAGAAGAAGAAGAAGACGAAGAAGAAGAAGAAGAAGAAGAAGAAGACGAAGAAGAAGAAGAAGAAGAAGAAGAAGACGAAGAAGAAGAAGCAGTGGTATATAACACCGTTATACCTGGAAGTCTACCTGTTACGTGTCTCGCTGCAGCGAGCAGTATGAAAAAAACGTCGAATGAAAAACCGTGTAAGTACTTTATTCGTTATTATTTTCGTAACGCCGGGGTGGGCACGTGTCGTGATTACCGGGGGTTTTTCTCCGTACGATTGTTAGTGTCGGACGACGACAAAATATATATCACGCGAGACTTTTTTTCAAAACAAACGCCTTCTTTTCAAAGTGCCCCGAGGAAAAACCGAACGTCAAAACATCAAAAGGTGCATACAAATTTTTACTTTTCTTTTATACTCTTGTTATTTCTACGACAATATGATTTTTGAAAACTTTGGAATCAAGATAAAGTATAATAAATAAAATATATTACTTAGCATGATATATACGTATATAATTTATACTTGTATAGTATATAATATAATATGTGATATATGATATGTAATATAATATATATATATATATAAATAAATAAGTTAATACGATATATAATAATATTATGTCAGTATAATAATAATGTATATAATATATGATTGTATGTATTTATATACAAGACACAAAAATGCCTAAATACACACACACCATTTCAATGCAATTGTTTATCAACAAAAAAAAAAAAATAAAACAATATAATATAGTAAAAAGAATGAGTAAAATCAGAATAATAATAATAAACGAAAATCAAACGTTTAAAATGAAAATGAAAATGAAAACGACAAAAATGAAACGAAAAATAAAAAAAAAATCAAAAAATCAAAATGAAAATAAAAAATAACGCTCGTTGAATTTTATTCGAGTATCACACGCAAATCTTGTCCAACAGCGAAACAAAAACGTCAGAGTGGAACGACGACGCGCTCTCGTTTGTTTAACATTCTCGTCGGATAATATAATATCGGCGAGCATATTTGGTTTTTTTTTTTCTGAATCGAGTGAAAATAACGACAAGTTACAAGTGTGTTGTTTAATCGAATCTCGATTTTGATCGATATTGCAGTGCGTCAGACACGAGCAGACCTCAGGACCCGGTCGGAGGATAAAAAAAAAAATAAAAAATAAATCGTAATTGTTACTATAGTAGTAGGTACTGCGATGATCCTGTTGGTCAAGACATTTTCCTACGGCCACGTAAAAAAAAAAAAAAATAAACATAAAATCCGCAAATAAATTGGGCGCAATCTCACAACAGAAAACCAAATAATAATAATAATAATAATATTATATATATATATATATGTGTATATATATATATATATATAATATTATATATATATATTTATAAAAAATAAAAAATAAAAATAAATCCAATAAAAATTATTATTTAAGGCCATCACCCGACTCACCATTTTGTAATCATCAATTCTGCTGATGGACCGTACCAACATGTTGACAAACACAATGCAGGGAGAGTCGCCTGCGGGATACAATAAAGACCGACAAAATATTATAGTGTCAGCGGTTAGAAAAAACAAATCAGCATACTACATAACATAATATTACATTATTTCGACAAAAAAAAAAAAAATTAAAAATTAAATTAAACAAAACGATAATAATAAACAAAACGGAAAACAAATAATAAGAGTAATAACAAACGAAACGAAATCAAAATAGAAATCGTAAAAAAAAAAAATAAATAAATAAAAATGAAAAAACAAAAGAAACTCAAGAGTAACCTAATAATAATAATAATAATATTATGGCGGGAAGTATACTATGTATACTTTTTAAGAAAATAAAAAAAAACAAAAAAAAATTCTAGCACTATTCGTTAGGCCATTCACTATGATATAATTTATATAATATAATATATTATAACGTATATATGTTATTATCCTTTTAAGGATTTGGAATTTTACAGGGTGTGCGATGGACGTCAGATGCATACATTACTCATGGGAAATTGTTTGCGTATAAAAACAAAAAAAAAAAAGTAAGTGTCTCTGCTTAACGTTTATTATAATATTATTATTAACTTCCCCCCCCCCCCCAGTAAGCCGTTATTATTTTGTATTGTTTTATTATTATTATTAATTAGTGTTTTTTTTTCTCTCGACTACTGCGCGTAATTTATTACAATAATAAGTATTTCGATATGTTTTACGCGCGCGTAGAAAGTTAATTACTTAAAACGAGACGTGTATTAGGCTCTAATAATAATTAGTGTGTCGCGCGCGGGCTATAATTATTTCCTCATTATTATAATAAGAGTATAGAGCGTATAGTAATTATATTTTGAAAAAATACGTATGTCGAAATTACCTAGGAAAAGTTTGGGTTTTCTTTATTGAAAATTATTATCAAAAAAAAAAAAAAAACGATCAGGGTAAAATATATTTTCGGATTATCGCCACCGTCGTCGTCGGCCGCGAGGATGCGTTTTTTTTTTGCTTATTTTGTTTAACACAGTTTTTTTCGGCACCAACAAATATTTAGAAACTGTTTTTTATTGCCTCGTTTTCGCATATTTTAAGGAAATTTTCGCGACAAGGTCTGTTGTTTTTTTCACATTTTAATCGTTTGCCGCCCTCTCTACAAATTTCTTTCGAGGAAAATTCGTTTGAAGACATTTGTTGACAATTTTGATTTCTCAGTGTGTTTTCGACGTATTTTTCGCAGTGTGCAGTTTGTACGCGGCGAGGTTTCAAATGCATTTTTTATAATCTTTTCTTTTCTTTTTTTCTTTCCACAGCCCGATTTGAAATGGACTTTTCTCGTCTTATCGTCCGCCAGCGAATCGGAAAGTTGTGGCCAGGTGAAGAAAAGCCGATCAGAATTATTATTTAATCTGAAACGATCATAATTTTACACGATCGGGTCCACGAGGTGGGCGGCGGGAATATTCAAAACCGAACTTTACCGTTTTGTCGTTTGTTGTAATCAATGCTAAACGGACTAGTGGCGGACCGCGGAAAAACGGAACGGTAAGTCAACAAACCGCACATTTGCATTTATATTGAAAATATTACGACGAAACTATAATAAATACGCGGGGTCCGAGTGTTCTCCTCCAGATTTCAATTCCAGGTCTCGGAGTTCGATGGCACTTTGCCGGCGGCGGCGGTCCGGTCCTCGTTTGGAAATTATTATTATTTATTAAATTCCGTAACGTTTTCGCTATTATTATCGAAATAATTATCGCCGACGAAAAATAAAAACCGTTCGAGTATATTATAATAATATTCACTCGTTTTCTTTCGATCGAAAATATTTAAAACGATCGAGTTTTTGAAATAATATCTGAGCAACTGTGCTCTGAAAAAACTGTGCTCCTCCCGGTGTTTTAATATTATAATTATGCACATTATGCAAATGTCCCGATTAATTTTTTTCTTTTCTAATTGAATCTCCTCGATTTCAAACTCGTACGAATAATATTCATATACTCGTATTTTTTTTGCCGACTCACGAATCGAACAATTAAAAATTCATAAAACGTTCAAACGAACGATGAAACTTTTCCGCTTTTGAATGAAACCCATTCGCTTTTGAGTTTTAATCTCGAAATAAACGTTAAACAAAATGTAATCTATCTGCCCTGTCGTTTTGATAAATCATATCCGAGTGTCTACTCGAAGAGTCGTACGAATCGCACGCGATAGTAAAATTTCAAATGTTTTCGAATAAAAACAATACGAGGTCGTCTGATCGAATTCGTGTCGGCGTTCTGCAAGCAGTTCCGGATCTGTGCGTTTAATAGCTTACGATGACGCGAACGATCGCGAAAACGTTTATAAAATATGTCGAAGACGGCGTGTGACGACGGTCTTGTGGTTTTCAAACGAATCTCCTCGGAACGAGTGTGTAAACTCGCGAGCCTTGATTTTCGCGTTATCGCGTTTGGTTTTTGTCGTTTTTTTTTGTTGTATATTTCTTTCCTGAGAAAACTCGTCACAATATTTTCAACGCTATCTAAATAATTCTAAAGCACAAAAACAAATGCAACTCGTTTCGGTAAACTTTCGAGACGTCTGTATAAAGCTCGCGAATAATAATTACGGGTAGTATTATATTATTATGAAGCGAACCGTATCTCCGTTTTGGATGGTGGTGGCAGGAGGCACTGAGCTCGCGTTTGAAATTCAATAGGATTTATTTATATTATTTTGTTATTTTTCTTTTTATAATGAGATATTATTAATATTTATAAAACTCGTTTAAATTTCGTAACGAACGGCGGCGGCGGCGGCGGTGGCGAGTGGAAGCGGTATCCTAAAATTATTATTAATAACCGAACGAAAGCGTTCTCCTCGCGGCATTGATGACGGAGCAGCAGAAGGGCGCGCGCCCGCGTTTGATAAACACACCGGCGGCGGCGGCGGCCATGCCGACCCAGGGGTGAGGGATGAAAGTAAAGTAATAAAGTATTTTCGACATAATTTATCATTTTAAAAAGGACGACGGGGTTGTTTTTTTCTCCCCGTTTGGAAAAAAAAAAAAATAACTCGACGTTAAACGGATTCCAGCGAATTTCATAGTCTGACGGAGTCGTTTTTCTCGAATTTCTCGAACGTTTTTTTTTTCTCTCGAAACCGTTTGCGAAAACTGTGCGGTCGTTGCGCGTATTATATAGAAAGCGCGCTTTCGACATTGTGTTTTTACACCACTCTCGTTCGGTGTTTTATCCGAAAACTGTCGAAAATCTCGCGAAAACGGCGGCATCGCGGTCTCAACGTAATACATATCATCAAAACGTGTCGCGTTTTATAATAAGGAGGCGTGTTTGAGGTTTTGTCGTCAAATTTTGTGTGCGTTATTCGTCTACGTGTGATGGCTATATGCAATAACAGAGACCGGATTTTTACGTTCAAATATAATAATACGTTGCGAAGTGAAAACGCATAGTACGTTTTCAGATTATCAATTATAATTGGTATGCGGCAGGACGACTCGGTGTTTTCGGGAACGCGATTACCGCCCGCGGTTTTTTCATTTCGAACATTTTTTCGTTCAATCGTTGCAGTGATATCGAAATCCGAATAGAGGTGTATTCGATAGATCGTTTGGTTTCGCGACGAATGTCGATGATCCGGGCACTATCAGGTCTTTCTTTTCTCATATTCAGAGTGATTTTTTTCTTAGCATGTCGTCCCTTTCTCAAGCTTATAAAACGTGCTTTCTCTATCGAATTCTGATTTTTCAAAAACGTACTCGAAAACTTTATTTCCTTATGAAGAGTAAAAATATCCGTTTTTAAAAACGCGTTTGAAAAGTGTAAAATTATATTATTAGAATATCGATTACTTTTTCTTGTTTTTGCTACATTGCCTCGAGATAACGCAAATACAATGTAATTCGTAACGCAGTGCATAATTTTTATAGATTTTTAGAATACACTTAAAACTTATGTGATTTCAAAAGCACTGGTTCGAGTTTCAACCAAGTGGCGTCAAAATTTCCAGAAAAATTGACCGAACAATATTATTTTCATATAAAATTGCCGTTTAAATTCGGTACACAAAAGTCGACATAACTTCGGGACACTTTTTCCCAAAGAGTAGGCACAACAAATCAATATTTCAATATCGCACGAAAAAGGCGCGAGAATGCTAAAAAGAAAATCACCCGACAATATGATTTGAAACGTTTGGGCTGGCCGAGATAAAAAACTCGCGCTAATAATTTAAATAGAGTAATTTTTTTCAATCGCGTACTCAAAACTTTCCCACGGTCATAAATATCCGGTCTCTAAATCGTTATCAGTATATAAAATCGACGGGTGTCCGATTTCTCGAAACGACTGCGCAGGCGATCGCTACGTTATGAATATAAAAAAAAGAAAAAAAAAGAAAAAAAAGAAAACGAAACATAATAAATCATATTAAATAATATTCTACACTTATTGTAAATACGCATACAGCCGGAATACGCCTACGTTATTCGAGTTCAAATCTATCTGGATAGAAATTACGACGACCACAGAGCATCTAAACAACAGTAGAAAATAATAATAAAAAAACAAAAGGCTCGGTTTCGCGTTTATAATAATATAATATATCATTCTCGGTAAACGCCACTCGCGCGCGGCTCAATAATAATAATAATAATAATAATACATTATGCATTTTATCATATCGTATAGTGGGTGTGTCAATCTAATAACAGCGCTACGCGTCAATTCGCATAATATTCGGTAAAACCTACTGCAGTTTTAACAAGAGCACATACTATGTATATTATAATACCTAAGTAACAATCATAACAATAATATATATATATATGTATATATTTATATACTTCCAAACCTAATTAAGTGTATATAATGTGTGTAATATAATATATAATATTATATACCTATGATAATATAATATTGCTTACTTTATATATATATATATATATTTATAGCGTTACTAATATATTACGACGTTATTCTATGTAGGCGCATATTATATAATATTATCTAAAACGACCGTTGTCGGGTAATACGGGGTGTTCCGCGAGGCATAACTGTTCTCGAGCAACGTGACCGTCGTCGTTGTTGGTGTGTTCGAAGCGGCGTTTAAAAAAACAGCTTTTGGATAGTATTTTTCAAAAAGGATTTCGATTTCAAGTACAAACGTCTTGTATATACGGCGGCGTCGCAAGCGATCCGTCATAATAATAATTATCGTCGCGATCTTCAAATTTCCGTGCTCAACTCCTCTATGACGCGCAATAATCTACCAGCAAAATCTCGCGATCGAGTTAATTACGGGTGATCTATGCATAATATGCTCAGCGAAGATTTCCGAAGATCCAGTTTGTATGAATTGTATTTGTTTTTCGTCGGTCTCTCGACGATCGGCCGATTCGACAACGGACGGAGATCGACGGAGTCTTACAATTCTATATATTATTATCTGTTCACGGCGAATTTGGAAAATAAAAGTTAAAATTTGAAACGGACGGAAGAAACCGGTAGGAATCGTCTCGGAGAAGGAGCGGTAGTAAATATTTTCGAGGGGAGAGGGCTTTTCGAACGAGGAGTTGGACCATGTCCTGAGTGCGAGTCTGCTCACAAACAGTAACGCCTCGCCGGACGCCCCGTATAATGGCAGCGTAGTAAAGTATACACATATTATACACGTCGTACGCACTTGTAAAGCTTTTTTTATAACATTACGTTTAGAGCTCAGTAATAATGATTAGAGACGACGTAGAATATCGATGGACTTTTATTTTTTTTGACTAAAGAGCACTTTTCGTTTTTCATAGATTCAGTATTTTATGAATTTTATCTCGCATTTTCGACAATTCTAAATCAGTTTTTGTAACTATACGACACTCACTCCACTGCAGCGTGCGATGTTTATTTTAATTAAATAAGTATAGTATACGAAGTTATGTTTATATTTAAATGTCTATTTGTGGTTAAAGTGTTGGTAAATAAATAATTATCACATTTTTTTTTCGTTTAGTCATCGACGTTTTAAAATCTCTAATAATAAAATGTGATCGAATGGTCGCCGCGGGTTAATCGTCGATTGAAAATTAGCTCTCTCGAATCGGGGCGTGAAGAACGGCGGTATAAATCCCCGCGTGCTCCAAATAGTACGGTAAACATACGCGATGTTCGAAGACCGAATGAAATGTAAATAAAGTCTCGTGCGTGGTTTCGACACCACCACGGCGCCCCTCGACTCGGCGGCGCGAGCATAACGGTATCAGGTGGTAATCCCGGCGAGAAAACGATAAATTCCGCGTCGATAAAACTTTTTGTTTCTTTTCTCGAGCGCGCATAATATGTGTATACGTGTATAATAATACGTACACGGCGGCGGCGGGGTGAACGTAAAACCGCGTGTTTTTGCGCCTTTGCGCCCCTCCCCCCCGTTCGTCGTCGGATTTAGTTTATTTTGTTTTTAATTTTTTTCATATTTTTTCTTTCCACATCTCAAACGTAAATTTTCTTTATATTCATAATAATAATAATAATAATAATATTGTATTTATTTTATACACAATCATTCCATATGTAATGTACAAAAATATAAAAAAACAATAATAATAATAATAATAATAATAATAATTAAATAAAAAAAAAAAAGTATAAAAAAAAAAAAAAAAACTGCTATGAATGCAAAATAAAACGTTCGATCAAGAGCGGGTGATAAAGATTCAGGAACGTAATAAAAATATTATATTATTGTTATATAGAATATATATATATATATATAATAATAATGATAATAATAATAATAATAATAATAATATAAAAACAATATCAATAAATAGCGGACGGGACCATCTACGGATAATAAATATGTGTTTATATTTATATATATATATATATATAAAATATCATGTCGATAACATTGTACGTTCAGTAATAATATTATATATATATAATAATGTAGGATATTTATTTCTTCTATAAAAAATAAACGTAATAATATATAATTGTAAAACAACAAAAAAATTGCGTTAGTTTCCGCTCAAAATACCAGCATCCAACCTAGAGACAAGATGACTTACCATCTTGTTGTCACTTATTGTCATGATACTTCTCACAAATAGGTTTATGTGCACGATTGTTGGGCCATCTAGGGAGTTATAAAATATTTTAAATATATACGAGTATATATGTATTTTTTTTTTAAATTTTTTTATATATATAATATTTTTATTTTTTGTTTTGCGTTATCGTTCAAAATACGATAATCAATTCGATAACATTTTTTTCTTTTTTTTTTAATTTTTCGGTTTTCGGCTAGTGGTGCGCGCGATCGATTCCACGTCGTCGTTCGTTGTTATTGGCTAGACTGGTCGTATGAAAATATAATATTTTATAACGTCGGTTCGGTGAGAAAATAGCATTTCCCCCGCGTGAAAACAGAACGCGATCGTCTAACGCGAACAAAAGAAAACGATATCGGTGAACTTTTATAAAATTAATATCGCGAAAAAGTAAAATATCGCGCGCTTTTCTGCTTCTTTCAATCATTGATCACGTTGCGCGGGGTAAGGTAACGTATAGGAATTAAACAAAAAACAACCTAGAAAATCGCGTCTCTCGTCGATTTCAGACGGACGAACGAAATAATCGACGTATTTGTTTGTTGAAAAACGTTTTTTTTTTTTTTTCTCTTCTTGTTTAGTGTCGTGTCGTCGTCGTGAAAGAAAACGTACGAAACGGATTAAGCGGATTCTTATCGCTGAAGCGTGTTCGAAGAGGAGAAACAGAGCAGAGACAGAGCGTGTGCGAGATAGAAAAATTCAAAACGCGTATCAACACTGGAAAACAATAAATATTATCGTCGTAAAATCGTGATGCTCGATAGAACAATAATAATAATAATAAAAAACAACTCGTGAAACAAATTGAAAAAAAAAAAACAAAAACAAACGAATTTCATTATAATATAATAAAACAGTCGTTGGTCGAATATTGGCAGCTCAAAAGAAATGTATATATATTTATATATATATATAAAAAAACAAGTGCTCTGTAAGTATATAATAATAATAATAATAATATGTATGATAACCCAATAAGAAATATCGTATTTGGTGCGGATAAATAGTGCATAAAATTTTTAAATAAACCGTATTATACTATACACATACGTATATACAATATATAGTATATATTATATATACATATAAGTATATATATAGTATAAACGATCAAAAGATATAAAATATTGTATATAATTATGTAATATAGATGTTGTATAATATGTAATAATAATAATAATCGTGTGACATTTATCGTCGATAATATAATAGAATTACAACTGCAACAACAATAATATTTATATATAATATATGTATATGGAAAATTCAGTGAACCAATGTGCTTAACCGATTCGACTTACCATTTCTTTGTCACTAATTTTCTCGACGTTTCGTAGCCATAAATTTATTTTAACAATAACCGGGCCATCTAGGAATTATCATCATTTAGAGTGTGCCACCGGGTCCGGGGCTTTGCACCCGAATCGGGTAGGGGCGGAAGAAAGGGGGAGGGGGTGAAATCCGAATATTCTCAAACAATCGCGTTCGGGGGGGGGGGGGGGCTGTCGAAACCTTTTCCTCCGGAAACGGCACGTCGTTTATTATTATTGACTCCGCCGCCGTCCGTTTTCCTCCAAACGTCGTCGCGGTAAAACATTTTGTTTTTTTTTTGCAACAGATAATTTAAATTTTAGATCCAACGACTTTTTAGATACACAATACGTAATTACGTTATTTTATTAAATCGTATTATTATATAATTCGATGTTTGGGATATACGTAAATGTGACGATATTTTCTTTCGACGACAGTGAAATAAAACTGGCAAAACTGGACAGCGGAGTCAGTAAGCGAGTGTTGCGGGAAAAATCCAATTCGAAGCCAGTCGATATGATTTTCAGGACGTTTACTTCGAAGTACTAACCCGCGGCAAAAATCACTATTGTAAAATATAATCACACTTATTATTGCCGAATGTCCTTTCCAGAAATTCGTCTAGATTCGGACGGAGATTTATTCAAGTTTTCGGAGGGGCTTGGATTTTTCACTCGGCGCACGCAAAGCTGAACGACCGCGCGACGTCCACTCCGAAACCGAACCGAAACGTGGCAAAATAATTCAAAAACAATATCGAGTGGCGCCTGTAAGTACGTATATCGACTCACGCGTATACTAACTCACTAATTACTAGGGAACGGATTTTATTTTAGTATAAAATCAAAAATATATTTAAATATAATATATTTGTCTATTAATTAATAAATATTTATTTACAAATGTATAATATTTAAATACTGATTAGATAGATATACTGATTCATCACAAGACTGACAGTATAAAACTTTAGCCCTTTATAAAACTAAAGTTTCATTCGGAAATAATTCTTCCAAATAGATACTAACTTTTGACCTTTTTGTGCGAGCTACTCTGGGCATATTTAAATAGTTAATAATTGTATTATATTATACAAACTACACTTCAATAATACAGAACACGTATTTGTATATTTGTAAACAAATTGAATTATTCTGAAATATTTAAAAATATTTAAAATTAGCATCGGATTACTTGAAATCGAACGAAACGTATACACACATATCGAAAACTTTCCGACGCTATTACTGTATAATAAAAATATTTATTTAAATTAAAATCCGTTCCCTACTATAATTACGTGTTTATAATCGGCAGTGGAATCATGAATCAAAGTGTGCGAGTGGTATTGTTTTTATCGTTATTTACTCGAATCTCGCGTGTACTCGGCTCGAACGTTTTCTCCGGGTTTTCGAAGGGACAAAAAAAAAAAACAAATTCTCCGGGGGTTTTTTACAGGTCGATTCGGGTGCAAAGCTCCGGCGCTGTCACTGGTATCTGATATTTCGGCATGTATATATTATATTATTGATTTTTTTTCGTTATCATTATCGGTAGATGATAATCGTGTGGATTTTGCGGTTCGTAAACCGTCGTACGGCGGCGGCGAACAAGGCAGCAAAAATGAGTGGCCACTTATAATATAGAGTGATATGTGTGTGTGTGTGTGTACGAAATACGCGCGGGCGTCGAAATAACGCACACGAGAGGAGGGGATTTGGCGCCGAGTGCTCGTAGACCGTTTTTTTTTTTTTTTTCCCCCCCCTCGTAATGTAATTTGGCGAAAAGATCTCGCGACGAGTGCTTTCGAGCGCGTTGTCGTGTCGCGGAGTATTTAAACAAAACAAATAACAGAAAAAACACAAAATAACGAAAAAAAAAAAAACAAAGAAGAAAAAACAACGCGGAACGGAAAAAATACAACGAATAAAATCAGAGAAAATGTAATGCGGTTCGATATCGAAGAAAATCGAGACGACAACGACGAGTTGTCCCCCCGTCCCCCCCTTTCCGATGATTTTTGGATCGTTGGACTAAAAAAAAATAACGCGATATCGCGTCGATCTCGTTGCCGCCTATACATAAGTGAACTCCTCATTTCTGCGCGACTCGCGCGAAACGTGTTTGTTTTTTTTTTCCATAATATTTGTTTGTTTTTCTTTTTTTAAAAAAAAAAAACGATAAAAAAGATCAACATCGTGAATATCATTATTAGTTGGTTTTTCTCTTTTCCCGTGTCGCGGGCGTGTGTGTAACGGACACGCGCGCGGGGTCGTTTTCATAATATACACAAAACGATTAGGTATGACTGGACGGATCGTATTTATTTTTTTACCTGTGCCGTTCACTCCCGAAGGACGAATCCTCGCGTCGTAGCTCCCCGGGCCCAAGATCTGGTCGAGCACCTCTTTTTCCTTTTGCCTGTAGTTGACTTTCGGCTGACATCTGTGCTGGGAATTACCCGTGTAGACGCAGCCGTCGTCGTCCATCCGGTTGCTGCGGAAAACGAGATTTTTTTCCCCCCGTGAAATACACGTTTTC
This sequence comes from Drepanosiphum platanoidis, assembly GCA_948098885.1. Classification (NCBI taxonomy): domain Eukaryota; kingdom Metazoa; phylum Arthropoda; class Insecta; order Hemiptera; family Aphididae; genus Drepanosiphum; species Drepanosiphum platanoidis. The sequence continues at coordinate 27,397,312 of OX402530.1, forward strand.
TATTAACGGTTGTCGGTCGCGACGATGTCGGTTTTTTTTTTTTTTTCTAGACGCTTTTCGAACGTTCGGAAACCCTGACGGGTTTACTATTATAATATTATGTCGTACCGCTGTGTTTATTTTTGCACATTTTCCCATTCGTTTTCCGATGGAAATTCGACGAGAAAAAACAAAACAATAATTTACTAGCTCGAGAAGACCGAAAAATGTAGCTCTAACAACGAACGTAAAAAGAAGTTTTTTTTTTACTTCGGTCATGATTTCGGCAAACCTCCGAGTGGTGGTTCGTCTAAAAATTAATAATTGTCGAAACGGGTTTTCCAAACCAATTTTATTGTATTTGAAATCTATGAACAAATGTTCATGTTCTTTTGAAAATCGTATAGAACAGGCTGATTAAGATAGAAAAAAAAGAAAGAAAAAAACAACGATTTTTATCGTAACTTCTCGACTTTATTTCGGCGTCAAAGTCGTGTTTCTACTACCGACAAAACCCGAGTGAGATTTTCAAAGGGTTCAGATTTTTTTTAAATGCCAGTCCCGAGCCCCGGACCACAACGAGCCAATGTCGGTCAATCGTGACGTCACGATGCCTACACGTTTTCACGTGTTTGATAAGGTATGGATCGTTTTTTTTTTTTTTTTTTCTGCAGAGAACATTTTCAAATCGCTCGTAGTTTGGTTTTGTTTTTTTTTCAACCCGTCATCGTCGTCGTCGTCGTCGCGAATTCGACTCGCACACGTCGACTTTATGGGTAACAAACGCGTTTCTTACCAACAATATTGAGCAAAGTGCGCGAACAGAAAAACCACCAGGACCAACGGCCATTCCTTGAAACCGGCCATTCTTCGTGCACCTGAAATCAAAACGAGCGGCCAATTAATTCCGGTCGAGTGTCGGGCATTTGCAATGAAAACAGTCCCGTCGTTTCGCGCGAATCCGCGAGGCAGCAAATACGATTTTCGAAATAATTCTCGTACAACGTTCTCGAAAATATCCCTGTAATAATAATACGTAGTTGAAATCTGCAGACGTAACGGAAAAACGAGCGTTTATTTTCGTTCGAATGTATTTGCAATACGTATACTCGACAATCAGTGGCCAGTAGCCAGGATTTTTCTTCGGGGGGGGGGGGGGCTGATCAATTTTTTACTCAGTGGTGGTTTACCTAGGTTCTTCCATAATTTGAACATGCAAACACCGAAATTTCAGAGTCTTTATGCCCTCTTAATGCAATCTGTAGCCTTCCGCACAATCGAATAGTCTGAACAATAGGTTTCAAAGATGAACGATTTTTAAAAATTTCTTGCTTTTTCTTAGTATTTAATTGCACATAATATACATTATCCTGTTCCTTGTTATGAATTTTAATTACATTATCGGCATTCGACATGGCAGTTTTATGGAAATTTAAGTTGGCGTGATTTTTCAAAGATTCTAATGCATCTTTTAATTTAATAAGAGGTTTGGTTACAAGTTTGCCTAGTTCTACGCGAGAACCTTTACCAACATTTGTTTGATGCAAGAAAAGTACACAATACATACAAAAGGCCCCTTCTTTCAGTTTTGAATAAGCCAACCAATTAAATGTGTTAAGCCATTTCAACTGAAAAGTTCGTTTAAACTTGCCATTATCTTGAGCTGGAAATTTATAATTTATATCAGGCATCCATAAATTATGTAAAATTGAAATTTTTTATCATGAAACCGACCTATGCACAATGTTATACAAATGTTATGAAAATTTCATATAATCTGTGGTTATACAATAATATATGCATTAAATAAATACCTACTAGCACGGCCGAAGCTATAGAAAACGAACAAAATAAAGATGACAATAAGATTAGTAATATACAAATTAAGACTTTTGTAGTGACTTTCATAGACCATTAAAATAATTTTTAAATTTCCTTAACATTTCGGGGGGGGGAGCTGCAGCCCTCTCAGCAGCCCCCCCCCCCTGGCTACGCCACTGTCGACAATATAATATTACACACTTACTACTACTAATAATAATTATTTACCATCGACGAAAAAAATAACAATAACAAAAATAAACGACGCTAAACATAGTAAAGTGTTTTAAAAAAAAAATTAAAAGCTATTTGAACCGCGACGGAACTTAACCGATTCCGACTATCCTTATATTATTTACGCTTCTCATTTAAGGAACGTTTTCCGGAAATATCGTCCGGAAATTCTCTCGATTTTCGGTTTCCGGGAAAGTCGAAAAGTCCTCGAGTACCCGGTAGGTAGTACGGGGCTATACGATATTAATTACGTCCAATCATTATGGCCCGAACTTCGACGACTAGTATTTTATTTGAGATTATTTTTTTATTCAGTTATTCTGTCGTTAACGTGTCTTGTACGCGTATGTTTTCATTTGAAATCTTTGTCGACTATTTTAATTCGGCATACAAGTTTTAGATTATTTCGAATATTATTTAATAACTAGCTGAATAACCCGGCTTCGCCCTTGTGCAGTATAACTTTTTATTTTATCAGTTTTTTCCATTTTTACGCCTTTTACCCCTTTTAACCCCCTTAGGGGTCAAATTTTGGAAAATCCTTTCTTTAGGGGCCTCTGCTATATTAAATGAAACTATTGACAAAATTTAATACCACAAAGCTCCAGTGACTCAGGATTTTTTCCATTTTTACCCCTTTTAACCCCCTTAGGGTTAATTTTCTTAATAATTCTCTCCGTAAAAACCATCCTCGTACTTCAAGGAATATTATAAAAAAAGAATTAGCGAAATCGGTTCAGGGGCTGTTGAGTTATGCGCTTACAACACATTTTGCGATTCATTTTTATATATAAGAAGATAATTGTCGGGGTTATTAAAATCGAATAAACAACTTCGACGAGGGTATTTCAAACGTATGAATGAATTTTAATCGAAAACGTTTCCTTAGGTTTTCGGGGCACTTTTCATATTTATCAAGTCGTCAACGCAGATCATTTTCACAGGGCATACAAATGTCCCGCTCATCACAAACGGCTCGTTGGAATTCGTGTTCAAAACTACTTTGGACGTTCGAACTGTTGTACGTATTTCTCGTCGCAAAAGCGACATAATATATTATTGTAATGACGTCGCGGCCGCGATATCGTTTGCGCGAGAGGATTTGCGTTTGATATCGTATTAGCGCGTCTCGCGGCGGCGGCGGCGGCGGCCACTTTGACCCGATGATAATTACTCTACGTAATCGATAGCGATTCGAATAATAATATAATAATGCGATTAAAACGGTGTACAATACTTATTACTTAACGTCGTCGCGGCGCGCAGTGTCGTCTGTCATTAGTCACGCAGCCGACGACGACGTCGTCGGTTTAATTTCCACGATTTTATTGCCGACGCGACGACGGGCGAAAACGTCCGTTTCTACCTCGTCAAGACGTATAATATTACTATCGTCGGCAACGATCGAACGAAATCTCATCGGGACGTCTGAGGATTTTGCCAGTGCCGCAATTATGAATTCTGTGGCCCGTGTGCAAGGATTTATTTAGAAGCCTCAAATTAATAATATATTTATTACTTGATCTTTGTATTACTACAGAAATTTTTTAGTATTTTTTAGTACTATAACTTAAATATTTGACGGATTCGCGGAACCTTTAATTATGTAAATTTATAAAAATTTGAGCTTCTAATTATTTGAGCTACCTCCTCTATAAATATTAGTATAACGAATAATCAAAAAAATAATGAACAACTTAATTCAGTGATCCAAGTCTAGTATCCATACAATAATTATTTGAGAAATATCTCGCAATAACAGAGAGGGGCCCCTGCGATAATGGCTATTATTCTACAAATTATGTCATACTTTATATAATATAATTTTCGTAATTTTATTCCTATAATAATTTGTACGTTTTTTACTATAAAACCGAATTATTCACAGATCCAATGAAGCTTGCATGATATTAATTAGCATAACTGCTAATAATAAATTCATTGAAAACAATTACAAAAAAATCAAAAAACTTTCGAGGTACGAGCCACGAGCAAGTAAAGAATACCAATATAGGCTAAATTCATTTTGAAACGGACAATCTTCAATTTTTAGCTTATGGTTTGGGAGGCCCCTAAGAACCGGAAGCCCGTGTGCATCGCACACCTTGCACACCCAATTGTTGCGGCACTGGGATTTTCATATTCCAAGTTTTATTTTTAAAAATTGGTTGTTTGAAATCGAATCAGCGGTGATTCATTCGAATTCGACGATTTATTAAATAAAAAGTGATATATTATTAATGCATTTTCGATCTGGGCTAATAATTTCAATCGTCAAAATTATTCGAGCCGGTTCAAAAGTCGATACAGCAGTAGAGGCACGCTCTCGATTTTACAGTTTCGCGTGAAAAGTCGCTCGTAGAGAACACGAGGGGGGGGGGTGTAAAGGGCACATACGCTTTAATGTGCTCAAATCTAGCGGCCCTTATTTTTCAACTCGGATTATTTAATAATTAGGGCTGTGAAGTTGATGACCAAAAAAAAAAAAAATGCAAATATGACGTAAAAATGACACAAAATGTCCTAAAAAAATGACCTAAAACATTACAAATATTTGTTTTAAATTAACAAAAATACAATTTTTTTAAATATGTTACTATAAAATTCTATATTAATTTATCAAAGCTTACCAATATATCAAAATATGACATAGAAATGACAAAAAATGAAATTAAATATATTAAATAAATAATTAAATAAAAAAATTACAAATATTATAAATGAAAATCATTGCATTGAATACAATTAGAGCGTATTTGAACTAGTGTGAAATCGGTAAAAATGACTTAAAATGTGGGAAAATGACCTAAAAATGTCAAAAAATGACTTATAAAGTAAAAAACAGCAAAAAATGCAAAATAAAAATTAGTTATTCAGATCCACATGCGCTAATGAAACACATTTGTGGCCAGAAGAGCCAAAACGATGGTTTAAAACGTTCCAAAAAAAAAAAAATGCAAAATGCATCAACTTCCAAGCCCTATTAATAACACTGCGTCACTTAATTTGTTTCGTTCGACTAACGACGTGGTTCACGCGAGCCCGAGGATATCGTTTCGAAACGTTTGTACTTTTTTCGAGTGTCGCGTTTGACTTTTCGACCGTCGAGCGGTTTTTTTTTCTTCGAGATTTCTTTCGTGGCGATTCGAAACGGACGGCGGCGGCGATAAAATCTCGGACACTAGGTTCGAAGCCAAGCTCGCTGTTTTTCCGTTCTCGAACGGGACGAGAACGGCCGCCGCCGTTGGCATTCGTTTGTAACCGGCGCGGGCGGCGGCGCGGCGTCGTAATGTACGTATTTATGGCGGAGGACGAAACCCGCGTGACCTAGTTCGTCGTCGTCGGTCGGCGTGTGCGCCGCTCCGGCGTTCGACCCCGGTCTCGCTTCGGGGGGCGAGAGAGACGGAGGACACGACGACGCGCCTATACGACGAGCCACGGACGGCGCGAAAGGAAATGGGCGGGGAAAGGAAAAATGAAATTTACGACGGAGGCGGAAAAAAAAACGGGGCTAAACGCATCGGCGATTTTCCGTAACCCGAGCACCGCGCGGACGCGTGGCGAATTTCAACGGCCGGCCGCCGCGGGCGTTTTTAGAAATTAGAAATTTCCCGAAAACGAAACGAACTACATACCGATTACACACTGTGCCGACGACCGTAACGCGAGCGCGTCGCGTCGTTTCGCGGCCAACCGTCACAGGACCGTGAGTTTTTGGTTTTGGGAAAAACCACTGTGACCTCGGACGATATTTCACTAAAAGGATGTGTTACGCGTCACGCACTGGAAAATATTCCCTTCCCTCGGACGAGAACGGCACAATGGACTCGCGCGCGGCCGAACGTTCCGATATTGTCAACCCGCAACAGACGTCCCGTTTCGTCGAGGACACGTCCATTATTTCGTTCGGCCCGACAACTCTATAAAATAATAAAATATTTTCCGAAAAACATCCTTTTCCGTCGTCGTCGGCTACGGACACAACTCGTTTGTACGACGTCTTCTCACGTTATCGAGAAAAAGTAATCCGAGGGGTGGGAGAGGGGGATTAACGATTCGATTGTGTGCTCGCGAACGTCCGGAGACGCGACGCGATGTATTTTATCTCAGTCCTGTGTTTTGAGTTTTAAAATCCTGCGAGTCCCGAACGCCGTAAATCAATAGTTTTCCGACAATCGGTACGTCGTCGTCGTCGTCGTGTGTTCCTTTACCGTTCAACTTTTAAGTAAATAATGTTTGTGTAATAGGTATTTTTTCGAAACATTCGATGAGAGCCGTCGCATGAACTCGTTGGAATCGGGCGCGTAATAACTATTTGCGTAAAAATCACAAGGATTCGAGGATCACAAGGCCGGAAATTCGATTAGGACGAGCCGTGTTATTTTTAATTTCAAATAAATAATCATCACGACGATCGAACCGGGAAAATTTAAGTCCTATTGAAAACGATTTGCGTGCACGTCGAATCATTATTCCGCGCCGCAGTGTTTTTTTGTCTCAGTGAGATACTCGTACGGTCGATTTATTATTATTGTATTATTATCTTCGTCGTCCCTATCAATCCACCGTTAATAGGATAGAATATCCTTAGTAGGGGATTATTCTTTTTGCGAAATAAAGATTATCTTGCGCGAATAATAATCATATATTTTTTATAAAAAATTAATTAATACGCCAATATTCATCACCGCCCGCCAGCTCTCTTCTGGGTCGTAATTATCGTGTGTCTCTCTCGCGAGTAAAAACAACGAACCTACCCGCGCGTTTTTTTTTTTTTATAATTTTATTTTTCATTAATTATTATCATCGTTTGACAAACGCGCACGTTTTGCGCATAATATTTTGTACGCGTATATAAAATATAACGACGTCGTCGTCGTCGTAGTCGTAATAACCGAGCGCGTACGCTCCGTGCCGTTTTGCCGCCGGTTCAAGAGCGCGGGCGCGGGCGCGGGCGCGGGCGGAGAGTGCCTGCGGCAAAACTAATGGCTTTGTATTATAATTGTGTTGTACTCCTCCGCGGTGTTTCGCGCCGGCCCAGAGGTCAAGACCGGACTTTGGACCCGACGCGAAACCTTTCCGAAGGGTCGTAAAAACGAATTATAAAAATATATATTATAATCGTAATTTAAATTTCGTCCGCGTGCGAGAGGGAACGACGCGCGACGGTCCTGTTTTTCAAAAATCAAATACACGAGCATTATTGGAATGGAAAACCGACGAAAAAAAAAAAACCAAATGCGATAACGAATCGTAAATATTTTTTTAATAGTTTTTTTTTTTTCGGGCAGGGCGGCGGGTTGAAAACGACCGTCGTCGTGGCAAGTCGCCCACGCGGGCGGGGTGTTCCGACGGCGAGTTTCCGATGGTTTTCACTGGTCTTTATTATTACCGGTGTTTTAATAAACGTTTGTAAAACGTACGTTTTACATTTCGTCGCGCGTCTGGTTTTCGCGTTGGTTTTTTCGTCGAACCTGCGACTAATAAAGAAACAACAAAGAAGAAAAGCGAGAGATTTTTCTGTCCTGCCAATCCAAAGTCCAAAAATCATCGTTTCCACCCCCTCGCCCCACCAACGAGGGCAGTCAAGCAATCACGAGAAGACATGTTACGCCGCCGAGAAAAATAGGAAAAAAAACTCGGGCGCGCGCGCGGGATTATCTGGATTTCGTTCGAAAACGTTGCGAAAATACGAACCCGGCGAGGAGAGAACTGTTTGTTTTTTTTTTTTTTTTAATAACATTATGATATTATACACTACGATCACGCGCGTTTCGGGCGATTTGAATATTCGCGAAACGTTACGGTAATATTTCATCGCGCGGGATGAAAAAAAAAAATAAAAATACGAAACGAAAAAACAAAATACGAAAACGAAACGCTTACCGATAACGTCCGGACCGACCGACTATATTTATTTATTTATTTATTTATTTTTTTAACAGACGACCGGGGGGATTTGAAATATATTATTTTCAACCGTGTCGCCGGCGACGCGTATTTTATTTATACACTTTTCCGTTTTCGCGAGCTGACTGAGGAGATTTACGCGCATATTATTATTATTTTTTTTTTATTTTTTTTTATTGTTATTCGCATCTGAAATATTAGAACGCGCGGTAAACGTCTGAAACGTAAATACACATCGTATTGTACGGTAGTTCGGCCGCGGATTTTCGGCCCGACGACGAATTCGAAATTAAACTTTTCCAAAAACCATATTTTCCCGCTTTGTTCTCGCCGTCGACGTTTCACACCACCCCCCCCCCCCATTCTACATTTCTCTCTCGGTCCCGATAAAAGCGGTGTAAAACGAAATAAAATACGACTCGAGTCGACGAATAACAGAGCACACTGCAGCTGCTGCTGAAACTCAGTGAAAATAGAAAAATATCCGTTGTCAATCCGACGGAAAATAGTCTCGGAGAGTTATTACCAGGGCTCGGAAGTTATTGCACTAAAAAACGTTGAAAATTGATTGCATTATTGCATCGAAGAATACCCAAAATTGCACTTAAAAATTGCGCTTAAAATATGTTTTTATTAATGGTTTTTAGTTATAAGTTAACTATTTATTTTTTTATTGACATTAATTGCTTATTTTTCGGCATTTTCGACTGCAATACGAAATAATAAGACATAAACGTATAATACGACGAAACACGCGACACACTAAACGACTGAATACTGTAGACTGAAGAAGTGAAGACTAAACAAAAAAATTCTATAATAAACTTAAAACTACAATATAGTACAATCTACAATTAATCACGATATACCGTCATATTTACCCCAATATTTCTAGATTAGTTTGTGAAAAATAATATGGGTATTAATAATAACCGCGGCATCGTTTTATCGCATTTCCGGTCGATCTAAATCTCGAAATAACAATCAATACGCGTACTATAAAAAAAATTAAAAAAAATATATATATATACCTTAAAAAAAATCTAAATTATTTTATTCACAAGTATATAAAATTGTACAAAAATGAGAAAAAAACAACAAAATTACAGTCAAATTGAAAAAATTGTCAAAATTGCAACCAAATTGAAAAAATAGCTAAAATTGCAAAACGTTGCACTAAAAACTTTTAGATTTAAATTCGTCCTCCCATGAAATGAATTTAAAACCTACTTAGCAATAAAATATCCAAGCAATGGAAAAAAAGTTGCAAATGCAACAACTTCCGAGCCCTAGTTATTACGTATCAGACGGATTTCAATAGAACTGTAGGAATGCTTCTGTTTTTTTTCGTCAATATCGTTTACGCGACGTCCCCACCACCGGAGTAGAGATTTTTTTCTCCGTCCGCGGGGCGAAAACGCGAATTCTAAAATCAAAAACCCGGGGGGCAACGATTGCTTTTCCTCGCCAGCTGCTCGCTCGGCGGAACCTACTAATGCAGGTAAAACGGCGTCGACGGCGCGGCACGGGGAAATTGATCTGATGTGCTCCGCCGCCGCGTTGCCCCGGGCTACCAGGTCGCCGGCGAAACCCGTGACGTACGCGCAATACCATTGTATACGTCATCGTTTCGCACGGTGCAGCGCGTTTTCGATCCCGAGCGAAGCGAGGAATGTATTGATCTTTCTACTGCGACGACGACGTGTGTCGTTTTCACCGTGTCCTGTGTTCATTCGCAACACCACTTACGGGACAATGATCTCTCCGTCTGCGTATTCCTCCCCAGAGTATTCGGTTTACAATCCGCCCGAAATCCGCGGCGCGCGTCGTTTTCGTCGAAAATTCATCGCCCCCACGGATGTCGCTGAAAGATCGACCGAAACCGAGTGCGGCGATGTCGTATTTTATTTTGGTTTTTACACTCCGGCGGCGGCGCGGCGTCTAGAAATAATTATAAATCTTTATTTTCTTTTCGATCGCGACCCTCGAATACGTGAACATTTTCCACACGCCGAATAATATCGACCTTCGAGCTTGGAGTCGAACGACTAGATTTTTATTCATGGATACGAAATAAGACGCCGTTCGTACCAGCAGATGTACACGATTGTAGTGGGAAAATGTCGAGCGAGCAACGCACATTCGGTAGGATTTGAAAACGTAACTGGGTGTAAAAGCCTCCGCCGTGACATAATTTTAAACGTATACAATTACCGCCGACGGCGGCGCGAAGTCACCCCCCCCCCCCCCGCGCTGCTGGAATCGTCGTTTAATTGGACGAAAACCCGAGAAGTCTAGTCTCGGCAGCAACTGCACACAAATCTCCATTAACCGCACGAGGGATGCGACTTTTATAAAGTGGGATCGCGATAAATCCGAACGAGCGTGCAATTCCAGTAATGGCTCGGTCGGCGATTCAAACATATCGGGTACTCTGGCGCACGTAATTAGGTACTTATTCGGGGGAGGGGGTGGAGGGCGATTAACCTTTTCAAAATGTTCGACGCTTGAAAAACGCGCGATTACATTGTTTTCCCGTAGTATAAAGTAGGTGGTAGGTACGTATTGTTAACGAACGTGGTCTGAAAATACATAAATGGCAGGTGACTTGACACGACAAAAATTACTGTCGTATATTAAATCAAATCTGCCCACGTGCAGTATAACTTTTTATTTTATCAGTTTTTTTTTCATTTTTACCCCTTTTACCCCTTTTAACTCCGGTAGGTGTCGAATTTCGAAAAATCCTTTCCAATGGGGTCTCCACTATATAAAACGAAACTGCTGCCCAAATTTCATACTCAAAGCTCCAGCAGTTCCAGCCAGGCGAATTTTTCTAGTTTCACCCTTTTTACCCCTTTTAACCCCCTTAGGGGTCGAATTTCGAAAAATCCTTTCCCATGGGGCCTCTGCTATATTAAATGAAACTATTGACAAAATTTAATACCACAAAGCTCCATTGACTTCCATTTTTACCCCTTTTAACCCCCTTAGGGTTAATTTTCTCCATAATTTATGCTATAAACCCGCTCCCCGACATTCTCTATCATTTAAAAAAAATTTGACCCAAATCGGCCCAGCCGTTCTCAACTGATTCAATTTCCAATTTTTTGTCTCCATTTTTATATATATAGATTATAATAACTAGAGCTAGGATTTTGGTGACTTTTGCATTTTTTTTCTTCAAGTGCTATACAATTCTAACCAAAAACTAAATTTGTTTCGTGATATAACAATGTAGAATATGTAATTTTTATTTTGCATTTTTTGTGTTAAATGGATTTTATTGCATTTTTAAGGTCATTTTTACGTAATATAACAAATATTACGTTCATTTTGTGTATTTTAACTAATTTTTGTTTATTTTAAGCTTTTTTTAAGTTCATTTTTTAGAGTTTTTAGGTCATTTTTGCATTTTTTTTTAGTGCATTTTTTTGCATTTTTTAGGTCATTAAAATCCTAGCTCTAATAATAACAGTTCGGTATTTCTTCTTTTTTTTTTTTTTGATCGAAGCATGATGGGCATATATCTATAATCCATCTCACGATGAATGTTTATAAAAGCTTAACTTTTTCAGCCGATTTTGTCATTCGATCGGAGCTCGGAATCGTATGCACTAAAATGTATTACATCAAAATGAGTTTGAAAATTTAAAAATACGTAAGTACTATGTGATTAGTATTATTTTGATATAATTTATAATTTTTTTCATTTTTTTATCATTTAGAAAGTGTACGATTGATATGTTTTATTACTTTGGTCGTGCGCTTTGTCGATGGAATAAAACGACATCGTTTTCAGCTAAAAATACTAAATAGTGAAAACCCATTTGGTTTGCGTGACAAATTCGTTTTCAATTTTGCCAAAAAATAAAACCCGAAACCTGGTTGTGACGCGTCCATGTGACATGGGTGTAAAAGAAAGTCCCGCGACCGTTTGGAAACCGAATTGTTTTTTTTAAAAAAAGAACGGGCACCTCCTTTGTCGATCACCGAGTAAGTTCGCGCCGTTTTCAAATATTGACGTTACGTTTCGATCAAACGCGTAATGTAACGTTAAATAAATCGATTGTATTCACGAACATCCTCAAAACGTTTGGTTTTTTTTTCTTCTAGAAATTTGTTCTTCAGAACAATAACCAACGTCGTATAGCATGTCGATGGTTTTGAAAATCAGAGAAAAACAATAGAAACCCGTCTCGGGTAACGTATAAAATTATATTTATTACGGAGGACTCATAAAATACGTATTGTATCAATAACAATAATATGATTTAGAGCTGGGCGTTATGTTTTCCTTTCGCACCGGTCCTTTGACGTAGTGGTAGTATAATAATGATAAAAATAATAATAATAATACAAAGTCGAAATTGGATTTGACGAAAAACTAATTATAAGTGCGTTTCGCAGGTGAACCTTTGACGGCGTCGTCGAAACTTCCCACTACAGAGTTTTGACTTTTGATCGGCGAGGCTGCTGCCAGCAGGTACCTGTTTATAGACTTTCACACACCCACGTCATCCGCGTTTTAAACTCGTCAAACGATAAAACTTTCGACACAAACCCATACGCAAAACGTTAAATCAAACCGTTGGAACAGATTGTTTTCGAGTCCTCCGAGGCACGAAAATATAGTCTGTGCGCACCCGAGAATCGATCGTTTCGCAGACGAGGTAATAGGTTTTGGCGGCTTCATTGTGTTTCGTCCGTAATTAACGTACGGGCTCGGGAAACGGTAGTTATTATTTCCACTGCCGGAAACGTAATAATAACGTCACGTATTTTTCTGCGGTCTCGCTTAATGGTCGTGACGCGGACTTATAGCGCTGAAAATTTTTATCAAAAAAACGTCCGTGACAAATATCGTTTAAACGTGCAAAAAAAAAAAAGAATCGCATCGAATTGTTAAATTATTTCAGAACGTTAAGATTTGCGTCGACGATTCGCACGTTATTGCATCGTATTATCTTCTTATTGCAGTTTGCCGTATTTTAAAGGCGATCCTTCCCAGAGACTTGGCCAATTAATTAGTGATGACTAGGGAACGGATTTGAATGCAAATTGCATTTTTTTGCTGAACGTCCGAAAACATTGCTTTCCAAGCACAAAGTTCATTTCATACATCAAGGAATTAAAAAAATGTAACTTTTATTTTGCATTTTTTGACATTTCAAGTGCATTTTTTATGTTTTTAAGTCATTTTTATATAGGAATGGATAAAATTCGATAAAAATGCACGAACAAAAATAAATATTTATTATGTGTTACGTGTAGACACGCGTATAAAAGATAATTGAGAAGACAAGAGAAGGTTTTATTGTATTTAAATATGTTTTAAAAGATAAATCTTTCATAATAATGTGTTTTTCTAGAAGTTTCAAATTCGAAATTGTATTTTTATTGATTTTAAATACATTTTTGAAGTTTTTAGGGCATTTTTTTAGTGCATTTTTTTAAAGTCATTAAGTCGTATTTTTTTAGGACATTTTTCTTAATTTTTTATGGCATTAAAATCCGTTCCCTAGTGATAACTGCACTAAAATCCACCGAGTATGCACTTTTCGAAATATGCGCGTACATACGAAAAAAAAGGGCGTCTATTTTATGATATACGTATATATAGATGAAAGATCCGATCTGACCATAAAAATAACCGTTTCCATTTTTAACCTTTTTCAACCCCCTTAGGGGTTGAATTTTGAAAAACGAGTTGAATAGTTTGCACTGTATTTGTGCGCGAAAGCATAAAAATAACTAACTATGTATTGATTTATTGTGTCGTAATTATTCGTATATTGTCTGCAGACAGCAGAGGTACATAATATAATTGTATGTGATAATTATTATTAGTATTCATTCGACTGTTTTTTTTTTCGTAAGGAATTCGACGGTTTAAAAATGCGTTTCGAATAGTGGCAGACGAATTTTCGGCGCCGCTGCGAAAACCACTGTACGACCGCGTCCGATAACAACAAAAAAAAAACGCTTTGACCAACGCGTTCAAAGTAATGAATGAATTTTAATTAAAGAGAGCGGATTAGAGGGACGCGTGTATTTTTATTTGATTTTTTTTTTTTGTATCGCAGACAAATATAACGAATAATATAAAATATATACGTTAATCCGATCCGTTTTCCGCGACGATTTTTTTTTCATCGGATATTCATAATTGCGACGAGAGAAGTTTCGAAAGTTTTTTTGAAAACTCGCGCGTTTATTATTGATAATCGGGAAGAAAGTCGTTCGCCGCCGTTCTCGATCCTCGGACGGCACGAGTGCACGAGTGCACGTTGCACGGAAATCTGACGACTGTCAAAACTTTCGTACGGTTCGGTGTTTTATTATATATTTTTTTTAAATTATTGAAAATTTCAACATTCGAAACTAGCGATTTTTCGTAATTCTACTATCGAGAACAAATTTATTTCAACGTTGGAAACGTTCTCGACAACCATCAGTAATCGTTAGGTTTCTAAAGGATTTATTGAACGATACGAAAAACATTCGATTTATTTTTCCATCAGAACTAACCATCGAGTGCGTGTATAATATTGATCGGTTTATTTTTTATTTTAGCGACAGGAAAACGAGTGACGAGTAATCTAATTCAAAGTTTTAAATACTCGTACTCGGAAAAAAACAACTCGAAAATGTCAATGACAAAAAACCATAAATAGCAATAATAATTGCAATGTTTGTGTCAGATTTCCCCGTCGTCGTCTAGTACTCTAGTCCTCCGCGAGAGAGCAACGAAATAAAATATCGCTTTTTATTATTATTTTCACCAGCGGCAATTCTTTGTCGATAAAACCTAATGTTATTTATTTTTTTTTTTTTACGTCTGCGCGGTTACTGCGACGAACCATAATAATAGCGTATACACGCGCGCGTACTACTCGGAATCAGTCGACACATAATGGTATGATCAATACTCGCTCGTTTACGGCTAAAAGGGTTGCCGCGGTTAGGTTCAGACACGCAGAGAGATGGAATATTATTATTATAATATTATCGCGAGCGAGCGGGTATCGATCATACGTACACATGTCACCGATTCGAGTGGGTACAATATGAACTCGCGGCAGAAACTGTGTACGTATTTAACGTGGTCGTCGCGATCCGTTTTTATCGGACAACGGGTACGCAGGATACGAATATTTATTATTCGTCTCGCGTAAACAATATTTGAAAAATACGAATTCGGACCGACTCGCACGCGTCGTTTTGGGTTCTAAAAGCGCACGTTTCGGCTTCTTTTTTTAACGTTCGATCGCGTGTTTTCGATGGAGACGACTGGCGAGCGATTCCCGAGACTTGGTATTTTCGACGATGGGAAAATCGTTAATAATATTCACTCGTAAACTCCGTAATATGACCGACGAGGCGAATCGTTTAGTCCAGTGCTTCTCAACCTTTTTAAAACGCCCCCCTTCCCCTCACTTCATTAGAATAAAAATAAAATCCTATTCACTCATCAACGCCCAGACCAAACCGCCGCCGGTCTAGAGCAGCGGTTCCCAAACTTTTAGGATCACGGAACCCTTAGGAAATAGTTTGTGTTTTGCGGAACCCTAATGTCTTTACTTCCAACTCGACCCCATTTTTTTCTAAAAAAAAACAGTACCTACTACAAAAAATATTTTAATGATATTGTTAATGATTATTGTTTATTACAATTAATTAGTTAAAAAACAATTTTCAATGAAAATTTTATTTATTTAAATAACAAACATTTATTATTTAATTATCACAAATATTTATTATTAAAAAATTATAATTAATTAGATTTTTAAAATATACATACGATTAATATTTTTAGTGCGAAGAATGGTACTGTTTCATCGTTTGATTTACAATATTTTTAAAATTAGGTTAAAATTAGATTTTAGGTGAACTTTTTTTAAATAATATAAAATAATATTTTTTATATAAATAATCCAAATATAATATAAAATAATTTTCTCAACATCACATACATCTGACGGAACCCTTGAGATAGTCCGGCGGAACCCTAGGGTTCCGCGGAACACACTTTGGGAAACGCTGGTCTAGAGACTTGAAATTTCCTACAGAGGTTCCTCGAGCGACGTAGGTTTTCTTTTTTGTTTTTGTGCTTCCATAAAGTTAGTTTTTTTTGGAAAGTAGAAATAATAGTTATAAAAGTTCACCGGCCACCAGTGGGCGATATCGCCCCCGTTGAGAAGCACTGGTTTAGTGGAATTTTCATACGCCTAATGATTTTGTGTTTTTTTTTTTTTCCAGAAAATCCACAACGAAAAGCAGAACTGTCAATCGAAACTCAGAAGCAACGACAACGACATAATAATATTATATCGACTGATAATATTCGAGCTGGCGCGTAATGAGTACAGCGCAATGTTTACGATTCGTTCTTGTCGAAATTGTTTTAATTCATTCGTACGAAATATTAATTTCTCGAAATCCCCCCCCGTCAGGGTGTGAGCTCCTAAAAGTGCTCCCCAAGCCTTCGGGGAGTAATAAAAACAACACAAATTTCTTCATGAAAAACGAGTAAAGAAAACGCGATCGAAAAATAAATCAAACGACCTCCCTCTTCACTCGAAATCTCGACAATGCCGATGGTTATTTTCGCGGCGAGAAATAATGTTTTACGGGATTTTCGTGTTTGTTTTTTTTCCGTTTTTATTTCGCGACTAATTGATATTTTTTTCGACGTCATTAGAGTCCGTAATGAACTTAAACTGCTGTAAAACACGCATCATCAATCATAGGGTTTATACTCACGTGTTGATTATATCGGAGGGACGGGGAAAAAAAAAAAAACAACATAAAAAACGCCTCGAGCACATCGCCTACCACGGCACATCATTATTTATACAGTTTTCGCGGTCACAAAAGAACAGCGACGCAAAACTCGACCGATCGTCTGAATGTTTTTGTCGCTAAAACGTGTAGCTCGCGGGAAATCATCAAACGCGCGCCATAAAAAAAAAAATAGCTCCGGAGGAGGAAATCTTTGCTAGCGAAACGTCTCGCGTCGAGACAAAAACGTTTTCTCCGGTAGTCGTCTGAATTCGATCGATAATATTATTCTAGTTTTATTTTGTTCCGAACGACCGGCGAGTTTTTTTTTTGAAAACGTTCGTTTCGAGTAATTTATAGACGGGCAAAACAAATGCCGCGCAAATTAAATCGTGCGGACGTCGAAAAAGTAATTTTGAATTTCGATATTCGTTTACAAAATTTTACTCTCGTCGTCGCCTCCGTTTTTACTGAGAAACGGTAGCCGTATTTCGCGGATTCTTCTTTTTTTTTCCCATTTCGATAATTTCTTTTTTTCAAACCGATTTTCGCAAGGAAACTATTGGACCAAACGTTTCAGACTTACTGCCCGCGGTTTATACCGCACTGATCACGTCGTTTATCGACCCGTTTGTAATCGGTCTCGTCCATAAACGTAATATTTTAAGAGGTTTCTCGCGTACAAAAACGTTCATTCAGACGGCGACGTCTGTGAATCCGACAACGTCGAAAAATGGAAAACGCGTTCTGTTTTGTCTAACGTGTAACCGCGTGGTTATAGTTTTCCGCGCGTTGATTTCCGCGCGTTTTACCCTCGAAAATAATTGATCGTACGCGGCAGCTCAATGCTACTAGGAGGACCGATTTTTCGAAAGTGAAAATCTACCGGGCCAGAGAACTTAGAAAGCGAAAAAGAAAAAAGGTCAATAAAGTAGAAAGGATTTTTTTTCTTTGTTAATAATATAATAAAATATCGATTCTCTCCCATAAGCTGTTGAAACTTCTATTTCAACAGCGTAAATTTCACGCTTTTTAGCCGACAATTTTGAAACACTCTACTAAACGCGAAAACAAATAAAACCAAAGCAATCGGCCAGCACGACTGAACTGATATAATAATATATAATATATTGCTATATGTTTTGCCATATATTTCTAGTGAATTTTCTAGTATGAAAAATAACCAACTCATTGTAAGTATACGAAAAGCATACGAAACACGTATATATTTCTCAATAATTGAAAACGACGGTGATTAACTATAATCGCTAAAAAATTGAAGTACTCAATCATGAAAAACAGGATACCGATAATATTCTTTTATTGTTGTACCCACATTTCACAATTATTATGAAACGCGTATTTATTTTTTAATTGATTCGCAAAAAAATTTATAAACAATGATACTATGGTCACTATGGTTACAGGTATAGGTATTTAAAAAACGTTAAATTTTTAAAATATTCGCGGCGGGCCACCCTTAACCATCCGCCGGGCTGATTTGTGAATCTAAACCGGCGGTTCCCAGACTTTTTGTTTCCGCGGTGCCCTTTTTTGGAACAAATTTAGCCGCGGCGCCCTATTTTGAACCAAATTCGATAGCCAATTTTATTTATTTTATCAGACCTAATATAATCTAAGCATTCTGAGCCAAGTACACAACTAACTTAATTATAAACTAATGCATTTTTAAACTTCAAAAAAAAAAAAAACGCATACGAAAAAATGGCCCGGCCGTTTAGGAGGAGGAGTTCAGTGACATACACACGTACAGTAGACTACGTATATAAAGAAGATATAAAATTTATAACATACAGAAAAATCCTAAAATTTTATATTTTTTAAAAAGTAATTTGTGAAAACCCGCGGGCTCGTCCCCGGTATACGGTTTTCAGACGCGTTGTTCGTCTTCGATCAAATATATCGTGGCGGTTAAAGAGGTTTTATAATGTCATACATTTTACCGCAGGACGTCGCGCGTCGTCGCTTGTAAATAATACGAAAAGTGAAAAGAAATCACTCGAACGCGTTTGTCTGCTGTTTGTCGCGAAATCCGCGCGAATTATTTTCAACCGAAAAAAAAGCAACCTTCATCCACCGCGCGGAAGAGTGGTTTGTGTGCTCGGAGTGAAACGGGACGTAAAGCGGCCGAGGAATGTTTTTTGGAGAGCTGCCACGACGGACGAAAGGGTGCGCCGGCGCGGCAGGTATATCTTCATTTTTCCACTCGACCCTTAAGCCGCGCCGGAAGCTTTTAATTTAGGCCGCCGCCAGCGGACTTAATGCCGTTTGCACAAGGGATCGGGAATCCCGGAAGCACAGGAAGCAATAAGTCTGATAGTTTTCTCGCGTCGCGTCCGACGAAACCGTGTCGTGTGTGTGTGTGTGTGTGCACATAAACGAGCACTTTGCTCTCTGCCGCTATATTATTATGATTTAGCAAGTGCGTTTTGAAACGTCGCGTTTTTAATAAAAAAAAGAGAGAAAATATTATAAATAAAAACGCAAACTTAGTAGGTAGTAAATAATGTTTTTGCTGTCCGTAAAAATATTATTTAGTGTTTGGATTTTCAAACGTCTCGCGGACGATGGATGGCTATCTAACTAAAATTTCATTCGATTAATTTCTCTCATTCTATCGTTATCTATATATATATAAAAATTTCGTGTCACGATGTATGTTCGCGATAAACTCCGAAACTACTGAACGGATTTTGATAAAATTTGGTAACCATTTATAATATGGTCCAACTTAAAAGATAGAATAGTTTTTTTTCAATATTTATATGTGGCGAGCGCCGAGAATATTCTGAAACAGTTATATATATAACTAGGGTTCGGATTTGAAGGCAAATGCCTTTCTTTTATTAATCATAATAGAAAAATAATTTTTATACAAAAATGTGTTTCATTTAATTTCTTAGACGATGGATCTTTTTTTTTTTTGCCTTTTTACTTATTAATGCCTTTTTGCCTTTTTTTTACCTTTTGTACTCATAAATGCCTATTTTGTGTTTAATTTTTTGAGAAACCACAAGCGATGACGATCTATCAAGTAGCAATCTTAATTTAGATAATTATTTAAGTATGAAATACGCCCCGATAACTTCGGTGGACGTAGAAAGATCCTTTTCGATGTATAAAAATATTTTGAGCCCTAACCGTAGCCGTTTTTCTGAAGACAGTTTATCAAAATACATGGTCGTCAATTTTTTTTTTAATACCAACTAGTTTATTTTGCATTAAATTAACTGGTATAACTCGAGTAAGTTAATATTTAAAATTGTTCGTAATTTGTATTTTTCTCAAAATGTGTGCATTTAAAAGTGTTTAAAAAATGTTCACTATTTTATTTTGTAGTATATTTATGAATTGCCTTTTTATATAAATTAAATGCTTTTTTTTGCCTTTTTTTATTGATTATATTGCCTTCAAATCCGAACCCTATATATAACCCATTTATACATATGTACGTATACCTATACTGTAACCATAGTGACCATTATCATTGTTTATAAATTTTTTTGCGAATCATTTTCAATTAAAATATATAATATACGTGTTTCATATACTTTTCACATATACGTACATACACTTACAATAGGTTAGTAATTTTTCATAATACAAAATCCCCGTTCGAGCACCTCCCCTAGGGGGATGTATATGTATAAATAAATCTACAAACTTATTTTTCAAAATTCAACCCTTAAAAGAAGGGGTAAACTTTTCACGGGCTAGATTTTGAGATGCAACGATCGGCGAGTAATTTGCATTTTATATGAATATAGATTATCATGTCATGAAAAAACCCGACGATCTTTACCAAAAACGAATTGATTTTGCAATATCATATTATTACATAACTTTTATCGAAATTGCGTGCGTGCGATGAACAATAGAACTTTTTTCATTGGGCGGTCGAATACGATCGCAGGCAAATCTATAGTCATTGGTCGATAGGCTCGATAGGCGTATACAATTTTAAAGCGAAAACCCGACGACGTTTACGCAAAAGGATTTCGCAACGTCATACATTATTACATAACTTTTACCGAAATTGCGTGCGTGCGCGCACCATTCCTCTTTCAGTCGTAGACGCCGCCGTCGTCGCCACGCACTTACAATAAGTCAGTTATTTTTTATACCGCAAAATTCACTGGAAATATATGGCAAAACAACGTTTGCCGGGTCAGCTAGTTTTAATATAAATCAATAATAATCATTGTAATATCATTAATTCGATAAATTAAATAATTTTAAGGACGCCTTTATTAGGTTTTTAAGTTGTGGATGAATTTTTTTTTACGGCGTTTTAGGGCACACAATTCATAACGTTTGATCTACTTATTGGGCCGTTAGTTCGTCACTCATTTTAATAATGATTATTGTTTATTATCGTTGCTATAAATATGATATTAAAATTGCAATGCGTTTTACAGCCGTTCAACAGGATATTAAAATAATAAAAAGTCAGCACATTAAGTGTTTCGAGATAAAAAAATCGTCGTTTTTTTCACCTAATTTGGATTTAATTACACTTTTGGCGGTCTCCTCGGCGGGCTCCAACTTTGACGTCTGCAGGAAAAATCCTCCCGTCGTCGTCCTTTCTGAGAAAAAAGGCAGAGGGCAGAACGAATTGAAAATTTGAAATGACTTTGTTATTCATATCGTAACGGGACATTGGTTTTTCCTACGATTCGACGGCGGCGGAAAATGATATTTCGATTGCGCTGCGACCGCAGGTGCGGGCGACGACGCGACGGTAAGAAACAGTCGAAACGCACAGTACGCGATACGTTTTTTAGCGACCACCAGTTGAGGTTTTTTTTTTTTCATTTTTTACCGTTATTATCGCCACGACGGCGGCGGCGCGCGTATTACTCGTACGAAGCCATTGTCGTACGTCACAAATTCAAAAAGTTACGGCGGCAAAGTCTTCCCGATTTCACAACCAAATAACAAATTTTGTCGCGACCGATTCGTTCGTAACATTTCGACATGGACATTGCACAAGGTTTCGAAGGACACGACGTTTATCGCGCACGATTGAAAAGTTTTCGGAAACGACGACCTAGATTTACCGGGAGGAGCACTTTGAGAACTATTTTGAGAAAATTCAAACTGGCCGGCCTCTTAGCCGTCGATACGTAGGGTATGCGAGTGTAACGGCCGCGGGGCGTTTGGAATTCGCGAAACACGTTTATTACGCGCGCGAGAATTCGCCAACGCCGCCGCCGTAACAATAATAATATGTCAATGAACCCGGCCGGGGGTGGAAATTACTACGTCCGCACTCTATCGCGAATAACGACCGGATTTCGATAGCGCGCGCGCCTCGAAAACGTATTAAGACGAGCAACTTTGGCGCACACGATTGCCTCCTCTAACGACTCGTCTCCGCCACGAACGCGTCACGCCGAACCACGTGTAAACCGTATTTTCATCTCGCGCACTACTCGCAGGCTAGTTTTTTTCGAAATCGATACTTTAATATATAATAACAATGTAGGCTGTGCGTTTTTGTAGTGAAGTTTTTCTCGGCTAAATAGACGAAGCTTTCTCCACGAGAAATCGGAGTCGCGTAACGACGAGTTTTGAGACTTTCGTTCGTTTGACGTTTTTAATAAATTTCTGCTCATTTTCCCCTCGTTTCATGCTAAAAAAATGTATTGTCACACCGATGTAACAATAACTGTTACAGTCTTGTCTCGAATTAAATGTTAACATCGTAAAAAACGTTCTCAGCGCACAATCAATGTAACTCATGAATATTTTGGAAACGTCGAAGTAGGATTTCGAAAAGGGCGTTTGTTTTTTTTCTATAAGTAAAAAGCAAAAAACAACTCGAAATGTGCTCCGTGTTCGTTTTACCCAAATATGTAAAAATATGTAAAATAAAATTGGGCTTATTTTAACGAGAACGATCTGAATCGTGCACATTTTTTTATCAGATTAAAAATATCTCGTTCCGATAAAAATATGTGTTTACGAATAAGATTATAAAATTGTCAATACAATCGATCGAAAATGAAAACAAAACAAGATTTATATTTTTTCGGCAATGGCAGGGGTTTAAACCCCCCCCCCCCCGGCGTGGGTTTTTCGATTTTTGTATTTTTATTTATCGTTTCGGAATCGGGAAGGACGAATCGCGGTGGAATTTCTTCACGTAAAAGGGTCGTCCGTGTTGTATTATATTATTCGGTGCCGTATAAACGCGGGCGGGACGTGACCGATTGTTTTCGTTTATAGACGGTTAGTGTTGTTATTGTATCGTATATAATAATAATATGTAAGCATCGGGTTCGATTCGATCGGACCAGTCGCACGCCGAATACCGAAGTCGCGTTGTCGAATTCAATTTCGACCTCGACCACAATAAAGCATAATAAACGTACGTATCTGTTTGTCGCGGCGGCCCCGCGGGATATCGTTTTTCGAGCGAATTCCGCGTTTCGGGCATAAACTCGTCCACTCGAAACGATGATAGTAATCAGCGGCGGCTTTTAGGGCGAGGCGAGAGAGAGAGACGACCCGAATTTTCCGGATCGAACGACGACGTTCGGTTTTTTATTAATTTATAGTCATTTTTCTCAGCTTATCGATAACAATAAAATTATTTCGAATGCATTTTGTTATTTACGCACCCGTATAGCGATCAGTAACAAACTAAAACGAGTAAAAGAATTTATGCACGAAAAATACCTCTACGACTTCCAACAATTTGGAACTTTTAGTGGTTTAATTTTCAAAACGAAACAATATTTGAATTCAGAAATAAATTTACAGTGCATCGGTCGGATCACATTTTTCAAAAAGCAATTATTAGATATTAATAAGATATTTGATATTGAACATATTGAAAATTTTGTAATTTTCAAACTTTTTTTTTCACGTGAAAAAAATGCAAAATTTGAAAAAGTGCTCCGACCGATGCACAGTAGAAGTGTTAAGCTTTCCAAAACTGTTTTCAAAATTTCTCCAAGATTATTACAAGTACCGTTTTTTTTTTGGAAGTCTTAAAGGTGTTTTTGACGAAAAATTGACGTGGCTTTCAATGCCCTTAATGATTTTTTTTTTAACCAGGCATATCGATGAAATATTGTCGCGATGTTGTGAAATGGAAGCAGACGTGTTCAAAGTTCGAACGAACAGAACATTGTTCATCGAACAACCTCGTCGACGTATCACCTACTGGTAAGAAAACGGTACCCTTGTCGGGCGAAAATAATTTCCTTTCTCTAATCGTTGTTTGTCGATTCGGTCTCGTTCGTAATTTTTTTTTTTTCACTTAACTCAGCCGATCGATTTAGTTTGATTTCCAAACGAAAGTTCTACTACGAAACCAGTGTACAGACTTATGTCGTCGCTTTATTCGATTAAAATTACGCCGTAATTAATTCGGTTTCAAAGTCATCGAGGACAGCAGTTCTAATTCTCATCGATAATGTTTTGTTTTTATAACTCCGTTGTTGAGCGTAAATAATAAACGATTAAAAAAAAACTAATTTCTTTTACATTTTTATTACATTACAATATAATCAACAGATATTGCATGTAATCGGGTTTTTCGTCATACAAAATTGTTTTGGCATAAACTTATCACTAGGGATGAGAAGTTATAGGAGCTAAAATAGACAAAATATGCAAGGAAAAAGTATGATATATGCATCAAAAATTTGAAAATATGCAAAAAATATATTATAATATGCAATTTTTTCTATTAAAATATAAATAATTTTTAACTGAGAGGTAAAAAATTAATACTAGTTATAAATATGAGATGATAAATGATTGGTAGGTGTATTGATAGTCAGGTGATTTAATCTAAAATTATAAAAATACAATTTTATAAGTTTTGTAATATTATATTTAATAATTATTTTACATTGACAATTCTACAATTATTGTCAAATTTGCCATCTGCATTTTTATTTTATTGATTATTGACTACAAAAATATTATAAAATTCCATAAAGTAATACATTTTTCATGTCAATTGTATTAAAATCTACATAATTTTACTAATTATACATTTTTATGCACAAAAAAAACACGAATATGCAACTTTTAAGAAAACTACCAATATAATATGCAAAAATATGCAAAATTTAAATACCAAATTTCAATTCATTAGGTTATAGAACAGATTTTTAGCTCACCTAGCTATAAATAGAAGATACAGACAAAAATATGCAAATCCTATAACTTCTCATCCCTACTTATCACTATGAAAAAGATTCTAATGCAAACCGAATTATTTTAGAAGCAATCTAAAACGACGCTTTTCGAGGATAAAATTAATTTCATAGATTAAAAAAAATAGAGAGAAAAGTAAATAAACTTGGCAGTTTTTTTTTTTGTTTTTTAAGAGCATACACAAGCGGATTAGTTTTTTTTTTCCACTTTTTAATGCACCGTGTCATATACCAGTCCAATTAAGTATATTGTCTCGTCGTATTTCGGATAGTTTCTTAATTTACAAAAAAACAAAAGGGGCACTTAAATTTTCACAGTGGACAGGATGATCCCGAGGCCGCCGGCCACCCCTCGGGGAGTTATTATAATATTACGGTCGTAACGATTTCGATCTCGCGCGCGCGCGCGGTAGAATATTCATGATAATTTATACGAGTATTTTATATAAATATTATTATTACCAGTGTTTTTATTGTTATTATCAAACGACGACGCCGCGAAACTCGTTAACGTCGTCGTCGGTTTTGTTTGTTTTAGGAAACGGAAAAAAAAAACGAATATAAAAACGAATGGTCTCGAGGAGTTTTTAAGGCGCATACTATTTATATACGTGTTATTATAAATGATAATATATACGATTGTCTCGGATGTGACGACTGCGGGGGAACAGGAAGAGTGGGGGGAGGGGGGAAAAACGAAAATAAAAATTGCCCGCGTTATTCCCGTAGCGTTTGTACCATCACGTTTCAAAGCTTTTAGCAGGGCGTGGCGGCCGCACACCGGCAAACACTGCAGTATTAAACGTACACATGTGTGTGTGTATGGCGCACGAAATACACGTCACGTCGTCGTACGTAAATGTGGAAAAAAAAGAGACGGCGCGGCGTGACGGGAGGGAAAAATGTAAAATCCAAAACAAAAACAACCTGACAAATTTGTCGTCGTATCACACGCTATGCATGATGTATGTAAATGTGGCGACGCGATAGGTATACCCGCCCTCCCCCCTTCCCCCCTCGAACACGCTCGCTCCGGTGCCCTTTACATAATAATAATAATAATAACGCGTAACTATCATAAATCAAACGATGAAAAAAATAGAAATATAATTTTACGTGAAAAGAAGTCGAAAATTAAATAAAAACGCCGCGCCGCTCGACCCGCGAGTTTGCGGAAAGTAAAACACAATAATTAAACGTTTGCGAGGAGAAAAAACCAGGACGTTATAATAATATATTCCCGATAGATCGACGATCGCAGTGTATATCTTTGGTTTTCGGTGTTTAGACAGGCGACATTCTTAGCTGTCCGCTTTGGACAGCTTACGACGACGGGGTAAAATATGCGCGTAAACAGAAAACGAGATTTGTATAAATAACTTCTGGTAAATATTATAGTGAAAAATTTGAATCCTATGTGTGTAACGTATAACCGAAAAATATAAGTTTTTCGAAAAACAAAAACCGCGAGAGCAGCTCGGAATGAAAAAAACGGTCTAGTACCTCTACTCCGGCGAGACGCGTGGAGAGGATTTCGAAAAACAGCGTTTGAATTCGCCATTAAGTTCGTACTCGAGAACGACTCGTTCGCGTTAAAAGCAAGTCGATTACGCGTCGTCGTCAATGGTTTTTTTTGTTTTTCGTCCGATCGAAAACCGCGCGAGTTCGCGTGGACAGACACGACGGCGATCTATAAAATGTAATGCCGTTATTATAATAGATCGTCGACTCGCGTTTGACAACAACTAATGTGACAGTCGACGCGACGGAAACAGACTTTGAGTCACTAAAAACGTACGTTGTTATCACATTATCTGAATCGCACCTGGGCCACCGTATCAAAACGTCGACACGTTTTTTTGTGAAATATAAAATATGCCGTGTAACCTAGGGTGACCATTTCTAAAAAAATAAAATACAGGACAGAAATAATATCCGTAATATTTTTAAATTAATAAGTATTTATTACTCGTACATTTTTTTTTTAGGATTTTTAATCGTAAAAAATACAATATTTAACTATTAAAGATTAAAATTAAAATACATAAAACTTTATTTTGAAACGTCACGCGCGGCGGCGCTACGTCGAACTATCTGGCCGCCCGAATTTCCCCGAAAAACTCCGTTTTTACACGGAGTGTTTTTGATGAGATATAACTATACAATTATAAATATACTATTAATATATACGCCACCAACAACAATGTGATGTAACAATAATTATGGTAAAAACAAAAATACAACTGATAAGTATAGATTATTATATTATTCTATTCAATAATGTCATACAAAATAAAATTCACAATAAAATCAATTTCAAAATTTTATGAATTAACAGTAAGGAGGACAAAAAAAGGATCAATAAGGGACCAGACTTGAAATTACTGGATAAAAAGCGTCCTGAGTGACGTTTGTCAGGACAACAGGACACGAAGCCGAAATAAAGGACAATCCTGTATAAAACAGGACGTATGGTCACCCTAGTGTAACCGAAAGTCAGAAACGAAAAATATCGCAGATTCGATATCGATAAGTGGTAACACACGTGTTTAATAATGAAAATATGTTTTTTTTAATTTTTAATCTATCAATTAACGCTGACGAGGGGTAAAGGTACAGTGATCGACAATGCTTAATATATGTATATAATAATTTTAACAACAATGACAAATCACAACTGTTCAACGATTTCAATGTAGTTGAGGCATCAAAATTAACTAGACTTGGGCACATTTGACTGTAATTATTTACATAATTTTTAGGATATATTTCTGGATTATAAAAACAGCAACTGCAAAGACTATTTTTAATAGAAATTCAGGACAATCTATCGACTTGTGTAAATGAACACTGCAGTATTTACGACGAGTAGGTCCAACAGGACCGACGACGACGTGGCCCGTGGTCAGCGACATCGGAAAAAGACGTATTTAAAAAGCCCGTTTCGTTTAACCTAACCTTTTTCAAGCTTTTCAAGAATATCTTTGTTCGTCGGGCACGAGCGTTTCAAGTAAGTAGACAGGTGGACGGATGCAGGATATTGAAATTATTGCAAACTAAGATAACTCCTGGGCCTCCACAGAAAAGCCCAGTAATCGGACGATGCAAAATAAATTAATTGATAAAAGTCAACTCCTTTCAAAAACGTAATATCTCAAAAATTGTTGTGCCTAATTTTAGAACGCCCTTAAAGAGTAATGTTTCCCAGCAAAACCGTCTTATCTATATCTCGATATTAAGCCGTCAGAGGACATTTAGTGTGTCGCTTTTGATATTTCAGTATTTTATTCGACTCTGAAACTATTGAAAATCATTCTCCAGAATGTGTTATGACGTTGTTGTAAGGAGTGAGCAACGTGTGTTAAACAAACGTTTTTCAACTCTTCGCGGCCAATACTCGCCGCCGCCGGTCAATTATTGTTCGGCCGAGTTCGCGAGAGAAATGTACATAATATTGTACGACGCGCTTTCTCGTCATAAAATAACCTTGCGCGCGCACCGTGTGCGTTCCGCGGGATCGACGCGCACTTGAATCCTTCGTCCGGGAGATCTGATAAAAATAGGTCGAGTGTGGCCGGGGCCGCCGCGCGAAAAGGCCGCGGCGCACGTGAAAACCGTTCTAGCGCGCGCGCGCGCGCGCGGTCGTTATGATTAAGTACCCGCACTACTACCCTTTTGCACGAGGAACTCGACAGCGCAAAAGCCCGAGGTTTCGCCTTTGGGTACCGCCGCCGCCGCACGGAATAATAGTATTACGGTAATAATAATAATAACGGTTTTTTCCATATCGTTTTTTTTTTTTTTTCTTTTAAGTCGTTTTACACGAGGAAAAAAAAAGGAAAAATACGAAAAACGTCTAACGTCGTCATATTATACGTATATTATTATATTATATAAAATGTCGTACACACTCGAGTCGTCCGCCAGTCTGTCGACGAAACGCGAGCACCTCTCTCGCGATTCAAAACGCGGTTTAAGTCGGCTATTTTTCGTTGCGCCTCCCTTAATTTCGTAGCCGAGAGCCCGTCCTTCCGTCGAGTGCCGAGCGTCGTCGTCGAGTGGAAAACACTAACGCGATCAAAATGTCGATACGACGACGGCGGCGGCGGCTGTATGTGACACGCGCGCGTCGATAATAACGATGTAAATGCCGCCCGCGATGATAAAATAAAACCGTTATTATTTATTATGATTTTTATTGAAAACAAATTTTTTGTTTTCATCCCGTTTAAACACGTCTCGGACGCGTTTGACAAATACGATATAATATTGCTCTACCCGCAGGGATGTTTTCGCCAGGGCCCAGTGCCGCAATTATGAATTCTGAGGCCCGTGTACAAGGATTTATTTATAAATCGCCCGTATATTAATAATATATTTATTACTTGATCTTTGCATTACTACAGAAATTTTTTAGTATTTTTTAGTACTATAACTTAAATCGAATTATCTGTAATCTGTATACATATACTATACTAATTTATTACATTATAAATTGTCAATAGATACATTATCAATTTTAATAGTGGAATCACCAATTTAAACTTATGCATTCATCATTTTTTTTAATGATATCAACTGTTATTGGCATGATGGGCTTTCATACAAATTAAAAAAATTCTTACATCTTATTTATTACCTGATTATCCTATTTCTCTGATCGCCACTTCAGCATTTGCTTAAAAATCCAATACTAACAAAATACAATGCTTTCAAAATATAAGTTGACTTTTAAATACCCTTCCTTAAGTCTCAAATTCGGACAATCTTCAATTTTTAGCTTATGGTTTGGGAGGCCCCTAAGAACCGGAGGCCCGTGTGCATCGCACACCTTGCACACCCAATTGTTGCGGCACTGCGCCAGGCTCGGGGGGGGGGGGGGATCTCGAAAAAGGATAACCGAGCAGAAAAAAAAAAAGGTATTTACACCAACGATTTTTACACTCTATAAGCAAAAAATTTCTATTTATATATATTTATAGTTTATTTTATTAGAGTATACGCGGGTATCTTTACTATTTTCATAGGGTATACTGTCCAAAACGTCTCCGATTATCTGTCATTGTTATACGAAACACAACTCGAAATAGTCGTGATCAGGATTCGGATTTTATAGCATTTGCTCCTTATTATAGGATAGAGATAAAAATAGGAGAGTGGGCTATAGATTTGTTTTATGCATCAATTTAATTTTGCTATTTTTTGCATATTTGAAGAATTTTCGGATTTTTAGTGCTACTTTTGAAATGTCGGTGCTATTTTTCGCTAATATTCTTAATTCAACGCTTTGTTTTGTATCTTTCATAAATCTCGTTTATATTGAATGACAAAATATATAGTATTGATCTACGCGAATCCGTGTGAAAAATTCCCACATTTTCGTTTCATATTGAAAATTGATCAATAATATGACATAATTTTATAATCTCTTTTGAAATAGCCCGGCGATGTCGAATACATTTATTCATTTATTGAACCTTTTTATCTGTTATTGTTCCATATGATTGTAATTTTGATTTGTATTTTTTTGCTATTTTTGATGTTTTTAATAGTATATTTTAGCGCGTATTTTAGAATTATCGGTGCTATAAAATCCGAAACCCGGTTATAATAATTGTCGACTGTTGTTTAAATAGACGTTTTGTAAGCGAAAAGTCGTTCGTCGTAGATGTTGTCTCCGACCGCCACCAGTTTGTCGGACGATAATAATTCGAAATTATTTATGCGTAATTGTTCGGCGTGGCGACGCGTTATCATCGCGACACGATGTATATTACAATGTCTATCGAACGCGCCGCAATACATAACAATAATAATGTAATAATATGATAATACGGTACGCGTCAGTGTCGTCGTCGTCGTCGTTTACGAATATTGTGCGTTTACGCGATAACGTGTACTCGGAATATTTCCCGAGCGTTTTCCTCTTCGACTTGGACGCGGGCCAGAATGATATTATAATTATTACCGACGCGCGCGCGGGGGGGAATATCGTCGTCGTCGCAACGAGAACAAGAGTTTCGGTGTCTAATATCGAAATCGCGTCTAAAACAATGACGTCGACGACGATAATAATAGTAGTAATAGCGAAACGTTTTAAAACGACGAACGATATTATTAAATCGTTACGGCGCGTCACGGGCAATACGAACGCGGCGGTACGACGTGACGAGGTGGTGTGGGGTGGTGACCTATTGAAATTCTAGCGCGTTTAAATTCAATTTATCTCGTGTAGTGTACGCTATTTCGTTTCGTTTTTTTTTTTTTTCACATATAACTAACGCTCGTTTGTCCATTAGCAGCGGCGCACTATGGCCGGTAAATAGGAAATCTATTGGGAATTAGAGACCGGTAAAATAAAAAACGTCCGTCCGGGAGTGGGGAGAGAAAAAAATTGTTTTAAATAAATAACGCGTTTTAACGATCCGGAGGATTTTAAACAGAAATCGTCCGCGCGATCGTCCGAACCGCGCGCGAACGTCGTAATTTAATTTGCAAAGTCCGTTCGTCGGGCACCGAATAATTGATGGAATACGTGACGGCGGCGGCGGCGTGTAATTCGGTTTTTTTTTCTTTTTTTTTTTTACGGTTCCGACGCACGCGATACCTGCGAAAAAACGAAATGAAAAACCACGGGAAAAGCACACCGTTCGACCAGGCCAGGATTAAAACTATCGTAGGCCCTAGGCACGGAGCCTATTTATTTCCCATTGTGCTACGGTCCTGGTGTACAGTATTAAAATGATAAAAAAAAACCGTATGTTTGGGAGAGGTTCAGAGGTAGTGTTGAATCTCAGTGTTAAGCCTTTAAATCAAAAATATTTACAACATAAAAATCTTAACTTTTACACGATAACTTTTATTATTTATTTGATATTTGATAACAATTTTAACACATCCTAAAAACATTTAATTTTGCTCTAAATATATTTAATAACTATTATAATATTTTAAGTATTTAATTTTAGCAACTTTTTCGTATACAATTTTCAATTTTGCATATTTCTTCCCCGTATACAAAAAAATCGTAGCCTCGTATTTTATTTTTGTAGGCCCTAAAATGTTCGTAGGCCCTAGGCACAGTGCCTATGCCCTAATACGGCCCCGCGTTCGACTACGGTGTGCTCGAGAACAGCGCCTCTCATGTTTTTTTTTTTTCAATATTTCGCGTCGACGATCGTTTTATTGTGATCGGATTTCATAGCGTATTCGTCGTATGATTTGGTTTTTTTCTTTCACAATCAACGTCAGTTTTCTATGAAAATTTGTCTCGTCGTTTGGAAAAAAAGGTTCACTCATTTTAGAGCGCTAAACCGGTGTTTCCCCAAAAAAAGGGACGAAGCTCGAAAAACGCGAGCAGTTATTCATTTTGATTATCTTACGACGACGTAGGGAAAAAATGATTTTTGAAATCTACAAAGGGGGCGTAGAATAAAAGAGGTTGGGGATAAGGGGTAGCGAACCGGTAAAAAAATCGTGATTTTCGCACCGGAAACGTCTATGACGAACAGATTATTATAGTTACCTAATTACGAGTATAATTATGTAATTTAGTTCGTTATGAATACATTAATTATGTAACAATAGTGTGTGTTTGCGGGAAATCGTAATCGGCGAAAGTTTACGTCGTGACGCGGCCAATGAAAGCCGAGCTGCGCGCGCCGCCCGACCAACGACAGCCCGACCGATCGCAGGAAAGTACAACAGCTTGCGCGACGATCAGTCTAGTGTCGACAGCGGTTCGGGTAGTTCTTCTCGGTCATAACATTTATCTTTTAATCGTTTTTTTTTTATCGAGTGACTTTTTTACACTAATTTCAACGAGCCAACGCGAACACCGAATTTTCAACATGGACAGCGACAGGCCGTAAGTACTATTGATTATATTATTTCTTTTTAGTCTATAAGTAGTCCAAATCCTACTGCCGTCGTCGTGTCGAAAATATTATTCGATTATCTGACAGGCAAAGGATTAACGTATATTCGTGCGCGAGGCCCCCCCGTCCAATTATAAGTTATTTTACTCGGTTTCGCGTGTCGGTACGATATTATATTATTATAATATCGTGAAATCGGAGCGACGACGATAACAATACGCGCTCGAAAGAAGTTCCAACTCTCCGTCGCCCTACACAATATATAGTTACAATAATAATAATTGACTCGTTATGCCGCGTTGTATAAACCGAGTTAATCATATATTTCGCGCGCGAATCGTCGTCGGCGGCGGCGGAGTAGATTTAAATTAAAAACGTAACAGGACGTGACCTGGGTGGTATAGTGACACAGTCAATAATAATAACGCCGCCGCCGCCGCCGCCGCCGCGTTACGCGCGATTTCACGAGTCCCGCGCGTTAAATTATTATAATATTTCCATCGTTATTATTTACGTTTTCCTCCCCCGTCGCGTTTCCATAAAATCCCATTTCCTTTTTTCCTGCAGCTCGCGCAGTCGTTTTCCCCTCTCTCTCTCTCGACTTTTCGACTACGGTCTCCTTCGCGCGCGTCCTGCTCCGCGAACACGTAGTTTGTCATACGAAAAAGAGCCTCCCGTCGTCGTCTCCTCTTATCTCTCTCAGTCACACCTGACCTAACCTAACCCTTTCTCGGAGCGGGAAATCCGAAAATCAGATGCCCACTTTTTCACCCGAATTTCAAAACGATTTTTCCGTTCTATCCAACGAGGTTTTTTCCCTCTTCTCTCACGTCATCGATACTCCTGACAGAAGCAAATACTTATAGACAACGTTATTATTACTGTATTATGCTGGCCCGGCGGCCACACGCTTTGATTTATAATATTTATATTTATATATTTTACCTTATACTAGTGGAAAAAAAGTTTCTATCCGACTGCGACGAGCGCTGCGTGCGCTCTGCGTGTGATTTGTGCGCGTGAAATTTAAAACAAATTGGTTTAGTTTAACAAAACGTGAGCGCGCGCGGTCTGTTTTATTATACGTTTCCGACGGTTTTGGCGCGGGTTGTGCGCTCTTCCTGGCCGAAACTCTTTTATTGTCGTCCACTCTGCGCTTTGAACACCGATCTCTGTACCTACGTATAGTCCGTTCCTCTCTCGAACGTTTCCATCGACGCGCGTAATTTCTTTTGAACTATCAACAGTCTGTTTATTTAAAAATAATCATAAATATAATACGTATATTTCTTTGTCGCCGCCGACTGCCCCGACCAAATAATTTTTTTAATAACGGTGTGTATAATACCGCGCGGGAATTTCAATATCGAGTCAATATTATTGACGAATATCGCTCGACGAACGTTTGCCGAGCGAATCGAAACAATCGTTACGCTATTATCGGGACGACGAGGGGCGTCGTCGGTATACATATTATAGTCTTATTCTGAAAAAATTATTTTTTTTTCATCTAAAGTAGTACAAATTAGTTATCAGTATCGCCCGAGTCATCTAAAAAAGCTTCTTCGATCTCTTCTAATCGCGAATTAATTTTATTAGTTTTTTATTAAAAAAATCAAACCATACCTAGAAATATGTATGTTTTTATCCTTTACTAAAAAATTACGTATACTTTTTATGTACAATGAATAATTTTTAAAATAAAAAACTACAATCTTATTCTGAAAAATTTTTTTTTTTTCATCTAAAGTAGGACAAATTAGTTTGTTTTGGTTTTTTTGATCATTTCGACGGAGCAGACGAATATAATCGTATCACTTTATTACTGTAATTTGAACGAATACGTCTAATTTATCGGTTTGTAATTCGTTTGATAATATTCGATTGTCGCATTTGATCCTGCGAAACAATGTCAAGCGATCGTTAATAAAAATTTCAAACTAAAACTATAAAAAAAAACACGGCCCCATCACCAAGGACACCGAGCGACCGACACCTCACAGATTCAATTCACATAACTGTTGATAGTAATAATTCGAACGATTCGTTGGAAATTTGCATCGTTTCGTTTTTGTTTTTTTTTTAATAATAATATACATTTATCAAAAAGGATACAATGTTTTTTTTTTTAATACTTTGGGCGGTACGTTTTTTCTTTTCTCTGCGCTGGATTTCGACACCCGCGGAGTCGGGAGGAGCGGACGGAAACACCCTCGTGCAAAGCCGCAGAACGAAAGTCGTCAAAAGAGTTTATAAATAAGCAACAACAACACTCGTATTATACGTATAACAAACGGACAGAGAAAAAGAACCGCCGCCGCCGCCGTCGAGCGCGCGACAAAAGTCGTCCGCTCTCTTTGTGTCGGCGAACGAAGAAAAGAACACGAGTGTATTAAGCGCGTTTAAGCCCATAATATATAAATTATGATTATGCGCGCGCGCGCGCGTTCAATCAGCCGCGATTCACACGTTTTGCTTTTAACTATCGCGCGCGCGGCGGCGACGTCGATTGTCTGATTGAAATAAATATTTTATATAACGAACGCGTGCGCGGCCATTGTTCTCGCGAGTGAGACGTCGCACTCGTGGCACACAGCACTCAAAGTGCTCGCAGGACAATGACGGATTCGCGACGTCGTTGAAACGAGCGCCCCCCCCCCCTTCCCCCCTCGATATCCTCGCGAAGTAGGCCCCGGCGTGTTTCCCGTGTTCGCATATTACGTACGTTTCGAACGGATAAAAGAAAATAAGGAGAGCAACATTAACGTCTTTTTAATCGCTCTTTTTTTAATCGTTGGCGAGCTCGTCCGCAAAATCCGCCCCACCCCTTTTATCCTTTCCCCCCGGATACGTTTTCATGCGTAGAATCACGAAATCGAGTTTACCCCTTTACTCTCCTTCTCTCCAGCAGGTATATTAGCAATATTTACAGTTTGATCTGTTTTGAACATCCCGTTTAAGTGTGTTAATTTTCGATAAAAAAAAAAAAAGAAAAGAAATAATCATAACCAGGGCTCGGGACTTAAAGCACTTAAAATCATTAAAATAAGCGCTTAAAAACATCGTTATAAGCACTCATATAAGCATTTAAAAAACTTAAATTTAAGCAAAAGTATTTATTAAAAAAAAAAAAAACAATAAAATAAAAAATAAATCAAATCTAAAAAAAGAGAAATTAGAAAATTAGAAATTACTGATAAACATGAACTCAATTTTATTATATTAATTTGTTTCCCCGAAATCCAATTCTATTTTGAGCGTTGGAATATTTTTGTTAACCCTGCAACGAAGATAAGAATTATTTTTTTAATTTTAATTCAATCAAAAACAACTTTGCAGGAGAAAATCATAAAAAAAAGTATAAAAACTGGTCAAAAAAGCAATAATTATCAGAAAAACTGGAAATAAGCATTTTTTTGGAAAAATCACTGAAGCACTCTCAAATTTTAAAATTGAACGTGTTGTAACATGCCATATTATACTTCTATAGCACTCTGCTACATTTTAAGTCAATCCAGAAAAATAAGCAAATGCTTCAAGTCCCGAGCCCTGATCATAACGAAATAATATATCTCATCGGATGAACCAAATCCGTTTTCAAATCAAACGGTAAAGACAAAGCCTACTGCTTTACTATACGTAGGTTGGTAAAACCTGGAAAATCGATCTTTAAAAAATAAAACGCATCGCAAAGTGAAAAGTTCCGCGTAACTATAAAATAAAACTCGGTTTCGGTGGCGCGTACTTTTCTAACGTATCATATAATAACGGTGTTATTATTAGTGGACAAACAGTTCCGGCCGATCGAATACGAGTAGTGAAATAATATAATCGAGGAACGAGCAGTCGGATAATGTGAAAATAATTGAGGAACGAAACGCTACAAAAAAAAAAAACACAAAATAATTGGACTTGGCGGCGCGGCGTACGGTTAATGTCTCGTATAATAATGATATTGTATTTTCGACGTTCGAGACAATAAGACGCGGGGTAAACGGTCACTTTGTACGATTTATTGTTGAAACGCGTCTTACGCGGTCAGCGGTTAAAACAATACACCGGCAAAGCCGAAAGTGGGTCACGGCTCGTGCGGTTAAAACAATACCGGGATAATTGAAACGAAGATATTGAATTTCACATGCAATCGAGAGACGAGAAGCGATTGTCAATAGACGATTAGATGAGACCGTCCGCGGAAAAGCGAAACGTTTAATTTTCGTACGAGAGACATCGTTCGGCGCGCGCGGTTCTATATGCAGTCCGACGCGCGACGGCTTAAATATTGTTTTTAAATATCGAAAATCATCGACGAATTTACGTGTAATATTTTCGCGAGACAAAATGTTATATTATTATACTTTGAATAATAGACGTCAAGATTTACTTTTCATGAAATGAATGAAAAGTTAAATTTTTTAAGTTAAATCTATTTTTTTTAAAATAAAATATGTTAGAATTAAACTCGTCTGATTCTCCTAGACAACTACTAAGCACCAAACATCAATAATAATTATTAAAATTACTATTAGTACTATTAGAGTAGTTTTAGATACATTTTTCGTCGAATATGTATCATGTAAATGTCAGAGGCGTAAATTTTGAATATAATAAATATGAAATAGATTTAAGTAAAAT
This sequence comes from Drepanosiphum platanoidis, assembly GCA_948098885.1. NCBI lineage: Eukaryota > Metazoa > Arthropoda > Insecta > Hemiptera > Aphididae > Drepanosiphum > Drepanosiphum platanoidis. Next base: position 27,434,750 of record OX402530.1, read on the forward strand.
TAATTATTCATCTCAATATTTATATACAATATTATAAAATTGAAAGGAAATTTTGATGACTTTGTCAACATTAAAACGCTTATCAAAAAAAGTACTCATTTAAAACTAAAAAGTACTTAAAATATTTCAGATAATATAAAGTATCTAGGAAATTTAAAGAATAATTCAAAGTTAAATATAGTATCAACAATGATTTTTATATTTGAACTTAAACTGAAAAAAATGCTTATTCTATTAAAATATTTCAATTTAAACGGATTTTTTTTAAGTACAGAAAAAATATTCGTAATGGAATTCGTAATGTTTTTAAAAAAAAATAATACCGCGCAAATAAATTTAACTCGACGTTAATTTTATTTCGAATTTCTATTTCGTATTTCGAAAAACTTAAACAACAATAAGTAAAATTCGGTTTTCGTTAACAAGAGCCCCCCCCCCCCCCGATCTAGAATAACTACCATAAAATATCAACTACCGTAGTATGAACTTGAGAACGATTTGAACTACCCGTCGTCGTTGTACAAACTGATCTCGCGCGAGTTTAACCATAGTTTAAGTGACCCGGACGTAGATGGTGCGCCGACGTTATCAGCGACGACTACGAATCCGTGTAGCGCAGACGACCGATTTTTCACCGATCTAATCGTCTCGTCGTCGTCGGCGGCGGTGACGAGAGATCATTAATATCGCGCGGTTATCGAAGCGGCCGAAGGATAAAAGAAGAAAATTCCACTCGAGCAGGATAATAATCGAAACGGGCGGGCCTGTTCTCGACGGATCGATCGAACGGCCGTCCATTGCCGACGTGACGACGACGATAACGAGATCGCAGGCGAAAAATAGACGACATAACGTTCGTCCGTCCGGCCGTTAATCGGCCGGGGCGGCGTAATGGGATTGAAAAACAATTCGAGAGAGTTCGCCACTCACTCACGCACACGCACACTCGTATGTGTGACCTTTGTACATTGTTATCGAATAATAATTCAATCGTCTCCTGTATATCGATCCTGTTTACCGCCTTTCAACCCGTCGTCGTCGTCGTATAAACCTCGTCGCTCCGGGGCCAATAAAAAGCAGTCGGTATAGTCGGCGGCGCGCCGGATTCGAAGGAGCACGAGATTATAAAACATCCCTCGTCCCATCGATCCGCGGACATTGTTTTAATAGTCGCGGGCGATTTACAAGCACCGCTGCGCGTCTCGTAGAATTTACTTTTACTGATTACATCCGACGAAAACGAATACGTTTTATATGTACAGTAGTCACTCGATAATTCGAAAAACTCCACAAATCGAACTAAACGCAAAGTCCCCTGAGAAAACCTCTGTAATTAGAAAAAAAATACATGTATTATCCGGTCCCCTCGATAATTCGAAATGTCTGTCGGTTAGGCACACTCTACAATTCGAATTTTTTTTTTTCACGAATCTCTATAATTCGAATTTCTTTAAACACGAATAATCGTTTATGCATAAAGATTATGTACAATCTATTTAACGTACTCGTAATGAAACTAATAATGACGATGATTAAATATTATCGTAGTTTAATGTTATATCGTATCATATCTACCAAATCTATACCAAAATAAACCTCTGCTATGGGTAAATTGTTATTGAAATTGAATAAAACGTAGTCAGTCGCAATATGGGTCCCGTAAAATACAAGTGTTTGTCGATAGCCGACAAAAAAAAAAAAAATGATCGCAGCAGTTGAAGCAGGTGAAAAAAAAAAAAGATGTTGCTCTACGTTTTGGTATACCAGCTTCTACGCTTTCAACAATACTAAAACAAAAGGACCATCTCACAACATTAACACCTTATTCATCGCGGATCAGACAGAGAAAATGTGAGTACCCCGCGATCTGGAAGAATGCATTCTTGTCTTATGGCTTGGTTTACTCAATGTACGCAAAATAATATTCCAATATCAGGACCTATTTTAAAAGAAAAATCTAAGTTGTTCGCTACCAACTTGGGTATCACGGAATTTTCAAGCTAGTGAGGGTTGGTTGGAAAAATTTAAAAAACGTCAAGATTTAACTTTCAAAAAAGTGTGCGGAGAGAGTGCAAGTGTCGAACACTCGGTAAATCGAAAACCTCTATAAATCGAATTTTTAACTCGGTCCCCTGAATTTCGAATTATCGAGTGACTACTGTATATTGTTTTACCGAATGACATATTCGAAATAAATAAAGGCAAAAAAAGGAAAATAAAAACACTAATAACGTTAGTTATCTACGTATTAGGCTGAAACGAAAAACACAAATGTTTTTATAATTATTATTTTTCCGTCTTATTTTTCGGACCCCACTCGTAGTTTATTTATTTTTGCTAATCGGCACGTCGTCGTCGGCTGGACGTCGCCTGTGTAGCGCCGCGACGTTTTCGAGATTATATCGAACGGACAGCAATAATATTACCATCGAGTTTCGAAAAACGATTGATCGACTGTCGGAAATAATAATGTAGACCTCGGGAGGAATTTGCTCTTCGAAACGAAACCAATAAGTGTTTTCGAGAGAAAATATAACATCGCGGGTAATTGTTTATAATAATAAATTGTTGGCCCGACAGTATTTTGGCGGCGGTCCAATACGTGACGATGACACGTCTATAGTGTTCGCGAACACGTTTCGACGGATCTATAAATTTCTTAATCGATACGAAAGCGGCCCTAAAAGAAAAAAGAGAAAATGTATTTCGATTAAACGTTTCGCGTTTTTTTTTTTTTTTAGGGAACTTTCGAACGACGAGTTCCAAAGCGGGTGAATGCGAAAGTTTTTTTCCTCGCGCGTAAGGTCACGCTCTGGACCGTTACCAACTTATTAATTAATTTTTTTCCCTTTTTTTCTCTCGATATCGGTACGATTCTCATCATCCTCGACGTTCGAGGAGTTTCGAGACGTAAACTCTCGTCTCGCCGCGGTAAAACTTATTGTTTAAACGATTATTGTTTGTTCCAAAATTAAATCATAAACGAGCCGTTTTCGAACAAAGATTTTCGACACCGTTCATAGCGAAAAACATACTTTTTGCTACCACCCGCATAACACTTTTATGAAATGAAATGGATTTTTCAATAAAATAGTGTTTATGATTTTGATTATTTTACTAATCTCAATTCGCGCCGCCAATTATTATGCGCCAGTACGTGTAACGAATAGTTTTTCTTGTCCACACACTCCACATAACATCGAATTTTTTTTTTTTTTTAATTTTGACTACGCTCGGCGGAAATCGCGTGAAAAGTGCAAAAAACGATGTTTTATATTATGCGAATTTCGCCAAAAATTTTTCGTTTTTGGTATTTATTTTCACGTCCGAGACAATATTCTAGGAAAAAATGCATTAAACTTGATTTATAAAAACATCGCCGTTTGACGATACGTCCATACTAGAGCGCGCTCGACAGTTTTTCAATATATTATCTCGTACTTACTATACACATCGATAAGCCTCGGGCCTTTTTTGGTCGATTTACTAAAAAAAATACAATCCTTTTTCAACTTCCATAGACTCTCGCGTTGTCCTCGATTAACGCTTTTACCGTTATGATTTTACAAACATTGACTAATAAATACTATAAAATCAACTTGTACAAATGTAGTTGCACGTCCCGGCGGCGGCGGCGGGTCCAAGGGGCAGGGGCTCCCGCTCGAGCTTATCGTCTTTTAAATCTCATTAAATCTATGTTTGACTATTGCGTTTTCAACATTACAATGGTCAAACATTAAAAATCATTATTTTTCAATCGACATCTATCTATATCAGTGGTTCCCAACCTTTTTTATTCTACGCCCCCCCTTTGTATATTTTCGAAACTCTCTCGCCCCCCCCCCACCTTCTATAACGTGAATAATATATCACCTTTTTTGTGTACTTTACGAAGAAATTATAAAATATCCGGGATGAATTCAATTTTATTGATGATAATAATTATAATTTTTCATAATATTTTCCCTACATTTTAAAATAAAAATAATTTAATCAATAAAAATTGTATTTCGTAATAACTGCTTGCGCCTCCACAGCAATGTGTACACGCCCCCCAGTTTGGGAGCCAGTGATCTATATAATATAATATAAAAATGAATTGCCGTTCGTTAGTCTCGCTAAAACTCGAGAACGGCCGGACCGATTTGAATGAATTTTTGGAAAAACCCAATTAGGGGAGGTGCTCAATTTCGTGATGTACTTTTGAAATGGCTGCTATTGGTTATAGGTCTTGTAAAAACTGTTTACGGGCGTAGCCGGCTTATTCGGCCAGTAATATTATAAATTACTTTTTCAAAACGTAGTGTTACCGGCGTATCGGAATAATAAGACTGAATTGGGCATCGGATAAACTTCAATTACCCATCCCTGGTTAATTTCTGGATCCGCCCCCGGTACGTCGGAGCGTTGTGCCCGACGACGACCACGGACTCTCGGCGTTTCGCGTGTCCTTTTGTTTTCGAGAATATTATTCGATTACGCTGCAATATTGATTTCGCTCGGCGCTTCGTTCGTTCGCCAGAGGTCGACCGGAAATTTGGCAGACGGCGGCGTACGGAACAAGGGTTATCCTACGCGTCATACGCACACGACGGGCCGCCGCCGGCACCGCGTCGGATTCCGTTTTTAAGAACCATTATCGTTCCGAGTGATTTATAATAAAAATCTGCCGCCGCCGCCGTTGTTTTACGACGCGCACGTTTTTTGGCAATAACTACATTATCGAATCGAAAACACGGCATATTTAAATATAATTTAGTCGATCGACTTTCGCCAGCTGATCGATCTCTTTTCAAACGTCCGACGTCGTCGCGATGATAATATACTAGTATTATAGTTGGAGCTTGTGCCCGCGCGATAAAACACATACGCGATTTTATTTTTATCATTCATAAAACAGCGATCCCGTAATATTTCTCACATATTTTCCTCCCCGCACGCCACCGAGTGTAAGACTCGTCGGATTTTTTTTTTCGATTTTTATGACAGTCGGTTTTATAGCCGTAATTATAGGAGACACGTGACGTGTACGGATTTATTACACGTCTTCGGTCTTCGACGGCGTGTAAGCGTACAAAGTAATGGCCTATACGGAGTGGGTTTTAAGACGTTTGTACTTTAATTTCAACAGCGCCCCTTTACCGCAGTAATAAAATACAAACGCGATACGTTTCTCGTCGCATTTAACGATAATAGTCGAGCGGCGCGCTACGGTGGAAACAATACGCTCCAAGTAGACACACGCGCCGACGACGACGACGACGACGACGCGTTTATCGCGATCGCCATATTATTATCATTTTGGACACATCAATATTTATAATACGGCGGCACGGCGTTACGATAATTCGCACTCCTAGAACAAAACTACCACAACTCAAAATTCATCGATTTTGAGTTATGACTGCTGTTGAATAGAGAAAAATAAGCTCTATAAAATGCGATAACGCCACGTTCAATATCATTTTGCATTTAGCCACTATAGAGATGTGTCAGTATTGAATTATTTAAAAATGTTAGTTAATTTTCAATGCAATAGAGCCATATTTACTTTATGGCTGTACACTTATTTTAATTTATCCAAATTATCAGTGGCAGTATTGCATTTTATAATTTGTGATAGTGCAGCCACAACACGAAATATTTTAATAAGTGGCCATCTAAAAATCAATGTCTGTATGCAATACAGTCACATCTCAAAATATGGCAGTCTTGCGTTTACTTGAAAAATTGTAAATGACCACAAGTCTAAATTTCTGGGTTTAAGAGTGAATTTCATAATATTTGAAAAAACAATATTGTAAAGTACGATTGTAAGTATGTTAAATTTCAAACGCATAAGTAAAAAACTCATCAAAATATCCTAGGTCCAAACTTCACAAATCGATTTTTCTCAAAACTATAAATTTTGAGTTGTGGCAGTCTTGTTCTAGCAGTGCGAATTATATTATTATCGTTATTTTTGTTCTTTCCTTTCTTTCGATCGCGGGCTTTTCGAATTTATAATTTGCGTGTACGTATTCGGAGGACTATACTATCGCCGGTATTAATTACGGGAAACGGGAAACGGCGCCGAATTAAAAGTGGCACGAAAAGCGTTTTTTTTTTTTTCTAGCACCCGAAGAGTAACATAATAATTTACTGGCGCGACGACCCCTATGTCTATACACTATAATATCGCGTGAAATTAAAACATAGCGGAGTATTGATAACGGGTTGAAAATCGTTATTCGAACGTTTCTGTCGCGCACACTTTTAACGTGTCGTAGTCGTACTGACGTACGACGAAAATTGTAAATTCATCGCGTTCGAGCGCCGCCGTGACGACACGATAATGGAAGGGACCAACAACGTCGGGGCTATAAAAATCGGGCAAATGCTTTTGGGAATAAAGTGCAAACCGCGTAATATTATGTGATCGATTCGTTCAGACTGGTACGACCGACTTCGCGGTGCACGCGAGAGCGACGACGATCGATTTGAAACATTAGAAACGAATCGAAAACCGATCGTGTGTGTGTGTGTGTGTGTGTGTACCTACTGTAATTATTTCGTTCGGTTTCGTTTTTTCGGAAACGAAACGTGAATTTGGAATAGAAAATAAAGTCGAGTAGTAGTAGTTCGTCCGTAAACGCCCAGAACGCGTGTTTGAGGTGTTCTTCACGGCGGCGGCGTTCGAATTTCGAATCGATTTTAATATTTCGACGAGAATCATTTCTACGAAACGAAGAACTCGAAAATACGAAAAGATAATACGGTCGATATTATTAAAATCGTATGATTGATTTTATCGAAATAAAAATGAAATCGTTAGAAAACCGTGATGCCGTGTCATATTGACATATTGTGTTTGAAAATAAGAGTTCGGGGATGCCATATGTTCGAGTGTGCGAAATAATGCATTTTCGAGCGGTCGTGTGACGGGGAAAAAAAAGAGAAAATTATAAAATATCAATAATATACGGAAGGAAGAGAAATTGCAGATGAAAATTCATCGACAATTTGATCGAGGATACTTTTTGGATTGATTCGAAGAAGCTTACAGGCGAAAAAAAAGGTCTACACGAGTAAGAAACGCACTTGACTCTTTAAAAACAAAAAAATGTTGATTTTTTTTCCTCCGAGTGAAAACTTGCGACTTTTAATAAAAATATTTATTCGTTTACGTAATTCGTAGAGAATCGTCGAATTTCTCGATTCGTATCCGAACGATTTTATTCGTATTTTTTTTCTCACGTGCTCCGATTACTCGTGATGTTGTATTTGTTCCCATGAAATCGCCGCGAGCACTATATTCGCTCTACTCGCTTATTATAATAATATTTCAAGCGATAAAAATCTCGCGTTATCATTACAATATCTGATTGTTCGGGACTTTACGGCGATAAAATCGAAAATTATTTCACACAAACGGTTTTCGTAACTTTTTGAACGATCTATCTAATATTTGATAAAACGAGTGTCTAACAATAATAATAATAACAACAACAATAATATTACAATGATAACTATCAGGGCTCGGATTTCGTAGCACAAAAAACAACTGTAAATATGACCTAAAAACGTAGAGAGAAAAAAAAATTCGATTTTTTTTTTTTTTTATCATATACTTTTATTGAAAAAAGTAATTTGAATTCATTAAATAACAATTAACGGATTGATAAAAGACCCGAAAAACGGAGAGGAGATTTTTTTGCGATCGCAAACGTATACCGCGCGTAAAACACGACGACCGATTAGCAGTCATAAATTCTAACGTTCGACGGGCCTCGACGGTGCTCGTTTAAAACCCACGAGACTTAACGAAACGGCACGTCGTCGTCGAGGGAAAAAGGAAAAAATCCGTCTAAAACACGCGATTCCTCGCGTCTCCGCAAAACTAATTATTCGGCTATCCTCCGAGCCTTGACGCGATGATGATGATAATAATAATAATAATAATAATAAAAACAATCTGGTTCAAAAACTCACTGTTGGCTGTCGGCGGCGGCGCTACAATAAAAACAGACGGCACATCGTCCCGGCGGCGGCCCCGCGCGTCCGTCGCTGTCTGTCGGCCGTGGAGATGTGACGATTAGCGGCGGCGGCAGCGGCGGCGGCGGCGGCAGCAACAGAGAGCTGAAAATACACACCTCTTCGCACGGCAACCTACCGAACGGGAGTGTATCGACCGGGCGCGGGCAGCCCCGGAGACTGGGCCCGGTGGACCAGCAACGCAAGCGCACACGGCCGTCCCTCGACCCTCACCCACAGCCCTCGGCTCTCGGCCCTCGGCTCCCGGCACCGCGGCCCGCCGCCGCGCCGGCGAGGTCTCTGCGGGGGTGGCGCTCTCGCGGAGCGCGCGCCACCGCCGCGCGACCCGGTGCAGTATTATAGTGCTGCGCCGGCCTAACGAAGCGCGAGCGATCGACGACGACGACGACGGCGGCCGCGGTCCCCGGTAGTATTTTCATTTCTCGCCTAACTTCGCGCTTACTTTTCCGACGAGGCTTATTACTCGGGGGGGATTGCTAAAATCGTCGTGATCGAAAATCTATTATTCAATACGTTTTTTGATAATATTAGGTTTTTTTTTTCTTTCTCGATACAGTCCAATAATATGGTAATATTATTATGATATCAAAACCATAAATATTATAGATTATTAACGAAGTTATTCGGGAGAGCCTTAAATATGTCCCTGATGATGAAGACGGCGGTCCCCAGTAGTATTTTCATTTCTCGCCTTACTTCGCGCTCACTTTTCCGACGAGGTTTATTACTCGGGGATGAGAGATCGCTAAAATCGTATTAATCGAAAATCTATTTTTCAGTACGTTTTATGATAACATTAGGCTTTTTTTTTCTTTCTCGATACAGTCGAGTCGATATCGAAACCATAAATATTCTAGATTATTAACGAAGTTATTCGGGGGAGCCTTAAATATGTCCCTGATGATGAAGACGGCGGTCCCCGGTAGTATTTTCATTTTTCTCCTTACTTCGCGCTTACTTTTCCGACGAGGCTTATTACACGGGGATGAGAGATCGCTAAAATCTTCGTAATCGAAAATCTATTTTTCAGTACGTTTTAGTAATTTTCGTTCGTTTATGACAGCGGTTCTCAAACTTTTTTGTTCGCGGAGCCCTCATGTTCCTAAGAAAAATTACGGAGCCCCAAAAATCAGAAATGTCTATTTGAGACGACAATAATATCCGTAAAAAATGATGTCAATTGTAAATGATTATCGCTTTTTATTTAAAAAATTAACTAAATTATCGTACAATATGTCAAATGAACGAAAAACCCGACTTTTATCTGATCTCGTTTTGACTATGACACAAAATAATATAATGTGTGGATTTATAAATAGTTTAAACGTTTAAAATAATACATATTATTGGTACGGTCCAAATAATATTGAATATAAGTATAAAAATTAAAAATGTAACTGAGAAATACGATAATAATAATTTAATAATTTGAATTTTATTAATACAGATATGCCCACGGAGCCCCGGAGCCCCTAGACTACTCTCGCGGAGCACAGTTTGAGAACCGCCGGTTTATGATGCTACGTTTTTCTCGATACAGTCGAATATGATATATCAAGTCCATAAAGCGTAGGTACTTATTACAATAAAACCTTTTTCGTAATCTTAATTTCCCGTGGCAAATTCGTCGAGTATTTTTTCTTTATTTAAATAATAATACACGATAGTAGAGAAATAGTCGATTTGTGGAAATGTTGCCTCTCCCCTCCCTTGGCCTCCGAACGTTTTTGCTTTTGTTTTTCTACACCTTTCCGACAGTTTATTAAATATTTAGAAAATCGACGATCAAAACGATTCGGCTATTGTAAATCAAATGAAATTTCTCTCTCTTTCTCCGTGTTTTTCGCGCGTTTCTTTCCGAGCCTTATAGTTTTAAAACTAAAAACGCTCCTCCTCCGAATCCCGATCGAATCCCCTATGCCTATGCAGTTCTTCCGTTCGTCCAGTCGCTTTATCCAGAAATATTGAGAGTGCAAAGTGAAATTATTATAAATTTAAAAACGTAGTTTAAAATCGAGCGAAATTTAAGAGGAAGTTCTAATTAGATCTAGACGAAAAGCGGGCGACAACTTATCCTTTTCGTCCAGATAAGATAAACGCATGCACCTTTTATCCATTCGTCTGTATAGACAAATTCATCCGGCTAAACTTTACCATCGCAACAACACCGGTCGCGTGGTTTTATCTCGTGTAGGTTTTTTGCCCGGCCATTGTCGGCCGTGAATTATCGTAATCGCGTGCCTGCCAGTCGCCGCGCGAGTCACAATGAAAAACGGCGGCGGCGCGGCGGCGCTTTTCTCTTCTCGCCGTAGGCCGACGTCATTGTTGTTTGTGCTCGTTGACGACTCCGAATGCAATTTAAACGGAGACTTTTTTTACTCGAAATCTATATCGCGGTAAAAGGCTCGACAGTGATCTGTCCTCGGCGACCGCTCTGCGCGGTGAAAACGTTGAACGCAACTGCAGCAGTCGTTTATCTTTTATTATTAGTAGGGAACGGATTTAAATGCTCTAAAAAACAAGAAAAATGCCTTAAAAAAATGCTTTAACATCAAAAAATGCACTAAAAAAAATGCCCTTAAAAACTTTAAAAATGGGTTTATATTCAATAAAAAAAAAATTTTTAATTTAAAACTTATAAAAAAAACACATTATTATTAAAAAATCTAATAAAAAATATTTAAATACAATACAAGTATACAACCTTAATTAATTAACTTTCTTTAATCTTTTTCTTTAATCTTCTGTCCATGTGACTCAATTCAACAGTGCAATACAAAATTACAATTTAGATAAATAGTTTATCGTATCTTATCTTTACCTTAATGTGGGTAATAATCAGTTGTAACTTGTATGTATATATTTTATGTTTACACGTGTCAACAATAATTTCGTAATTTCGTAACATAATACATATTAAGGTATTTTAATTTTTTTTAGAATGAATGTGGAAAAAATGTTGAAAAAATGACTTAAAAACCACAAAATGCATTAAAAATTTCAAAAAATGCTCTAAAAATGCATTAAAGTCTTAAAAATACAAAAAAAATGCAAAATAAAAGTTACATTTTTTAATTCTTTGATGTATGAAATGAACTTTTTGCTTGGAAACCAATGTTTTCGGACATTCAGAAAAAAATGCAATTTGCATTCAAATCCGTTCCCTAGTGATAATGTATGTATACGAATGTAATGAAAAATGTGACCGAGAAAGACGTTCTACATTTTTAACACCTTTTACCTTATTAGGGGTTGAATTTTGGAATACGAGGTAATCAGACATTTCGTTATTTTTATTACAGAGCGTGTATGCCGAGCTACAAAAAAAATCCGACCGAGAAATAACGTTTTTTACCCCTTTTAACCCTCTCAGAGGTTAAATTTTGGAACATACGTCTCTAATACTGTATGAAACGAAAACACTGACCAAATCCCAATACCCGAAGCCTCAGCGGTTAGGCGATTTTTTCCATTTTTATACCCCTATCGACTCCCTCGGGGGTTAAATTTTGAAAAAAATACTTTCTCAGGGGATCGCGACCTGATTTCATACTCAAAGCCCCGGCCGTTCCGGCTTGGCGATTTTTTCCAAAAGTTACATTTTTTAATTCTTTGATGTATGAAATGAACTTTTTGCTTGGAAACCAATGTTTTCGGACATTCAGAAAAAAATGCAATTTGCATTCAAATCCGTTCCCTAATTATTAGATTTCAGAGAAACTACATAACGCACATGTGCGTTTTTTTTTTTTTGCGTAACAGTCGGTACTTATTTGAAACTCTATTGTTTTTCCGTCCGCCGCGCCGTCGTCGTCGAGGCGCGTTCGGATTTTGTTTGTCGAAAAAATACTCGTATACTCGCGTACTCGAAACGCGCTTTTTTTTCGACCTTTAATTCGAGCGAAATCGCCGTCGTCGTCGACTCGTTCTTAATTTAATTACCGCCGCGCGTTTTCTATGGAAATAATCGATTTAACCGTCCGTCGTCGTCGTTTTTCCGTCGCAGTACTTTGTAAATAAGTTTTCTTTTTTTTTTTTTAATAATATAATAACGACATAAATATCAGTGAAATTAATAAAATAATAATAATTTCTTAGTCGTTTTTTTTTTCTTTTTACTTTTTTAATTGCGCGATAAAAGTCCCATGGTCCCCGGACTAAATACGCCACTCTGACGGCGGAGCGGAATAAAGAGCGGATTTCTCTTCTTTTTTTTTTACGCTCGATCGAAAGAAGTTAAAAAAAAAAACCCCCCATTCAATCGGTTAAAATCTCTTCGTTTATTATAAATACGAAATAAAATAACACCGCGTCTACGTTTTATACACTTTTTTTCGTTCCGAATAAATTATTAAAACCAAGCCGAAACGCTAAATACACGTTTTACTACTGTAGTAATAGCCCGGAAGTTCGTATAAGATATACACACATTTAGACGATCGAAAAATGGAATTTTATTTCGCGTATTTTCAGGTTTTTCACTATACGCGAGCATATTATTTTAAAACAAAAAAATAAGGTATTTTAATCACTCGCGAATATGATTTTCTATAATTGTTTTCTTTTTTCCGTGTATACGTATTATGTTGGACCAGCGGTTCCCAGACTTTTTTAGCCGCGGCGGCGCCTTATTTTGGACCAAATTCGATAGCCAACTTTATTTATTTTATTAGACCTAATACAATCGCTAAGCATTCTGAGCCAAGTTTATAAAATTAATTATAAACTAATGCATTTTTAAACTTCAAAAAAAAAAAAAAAAAACATACATACACTTTAAACTATTTTTTATGGGCCGTAGAACGCGGCGGTGCCCTTAGAAAGTGCTCGGGGTGCCCCTAGGTGCCCTAGGTGCCCGCTGTGTTGGACACTCGAATCGACCGTCGAAAAATCACTCCGACTGGCATATTGTACCTATAGTTTTACCAAAACCGACTCGTCAAACACGTTTTGAGCGGCATTTTTTCAAAGCTCGGAACTTTGGGCATTTGCATGTGTTTGTCTAGAACATTGGTTCCCAACCTTTTTTATTCTACGCCCCCCTTTGTATATTTTCGAAACTCTCGCGCGCCCCCCCCCCACTTTCTATAACGTGAAAAATATATCACTTATTTGTGTACTTTACGAAGAAATGATAAAATATCCGGGATGAATTCAATTTTATTGATGATAATAATTATAATTTTTCATAATATTTTCCCTACATTTTAAAATAAAAATAATTTAATCAATAAAAATTGTATTTCGTAATAACTGCTTGCGCCTCCCCAGCAATGTGTACACGCCCCCCCCCCCAGTTTGGGAACCAGTGGTCTAGAAAGTGCGCGAACCGCTGCGGTCTTCGTGGCTCGATTATACGAACAACAATTCGACTCGCGAGACCTATATTTCAAATGCAATTATTATGTTTATCGCATAATCACGCGCGTTTTTTTTTTTCGTACCAACTCGCATAACAATTCAACTCTGAGAACGTAAAACTGCATATTTTATACGCACCGCGACTGAGCGGGGGGTTTTTTTTTTCTTTTTTTACGAATTCATATACAGATTAAATAAAATATGAAATAAAACATTTCATATCGTTTATTTGTCAAAGGCTATTTTAATTACTATCGCGCGCACTCGTACAAAGATGCATATTATAGTTTATTGTATTACTTGAAAACTCGCGACGGCGACTGCGTCGAGACGCATACGTATGTTTTCGTATATCTTCTTAAATATTACTATTTTGTTTTTACATCTAATTTTTCATTCGACGAGTCGCGCGTTTCGATTACTTTTTGGCGCTCAACTTCTCGTTCGCGCGACTATATTGTAGATCAGCGGTTCCCAATGTTTTACAACCACGGAACCCTTGAGAAATATTTTGTGTTTCGCGGAACCCCGATGTCTTTAATTCCAACTCAACCCCGATTTTTCTAAAAAAAAAAAAAAAAAAAGGGAAAAACCAATACTCCGAAAAACGTTTTAACGATATCGATAATATCGATTATTATTTACTAAAATTAGTTCGTTTATACGTCATTAACGCAATGACAACGTCTATAGGTACTATAATAATATGAGTGTTATGATTTTTTATTTTGTTCGATTTCAAGTACAACAAATACATTATAACGATATTGTACTGGTGACTGACTATTATTAAGGTGAACTTTTTTAAAATAATATAATAGATAATCCAAGTATAATGTAAAATAATTTTCCAAATAATCACATACATTTGGCGGAACCCTTGAGATTGCCCCGCGGAACCCTGAGGTTCCGCGGAACACACTTTGGGAAACACTGTTGTAGATGCTCCAGCGATTATTTTTCGTTTCGCTCGATTCCCGTACGTATCGTCTCGTCGAAGAAAAACACACACAATCATATTATTAAATAATTATTATCATACTGGAACGCCCGCCCCGCGTAGACATTGCCCACGTCACAGCCGCCGCCGTCGCCTACACGCCTGTCCCTCCTCTTCCTGACGAGCGATCGGGCTGACACGATATTCACGTCGGCGGCGGCGGCGGCGGAAGGACGAGAAACCGAGACGGCGTGCGTCATCAAATATTTGACACAATCACGACCGCAAGTGAGTGAGTTCTATATACGTGTACGTATACCTCGCGTCGACGATTTGGCACGAGAGAGACGCTCAAATGTTAACGAGATGACACGGACGCGCGCGAAAAGTCGAGTTTCCCGTCCGACGCGCGTGTGAAATATTAAAAAAAAACAACACCGTCGTTGAAAAATAAAGAAACGCGCGCGCTCGCGTTTCTCGGTCGTGTCGAGATTACGTGTTTACGCGCCGCGCAATCGATATGAAAAACGTACGCGCGACGACGACACGCGGGTTCTAGTGAATTTTCTATTCTTTTTCTCTTCGACTTTCTACCGGCCTTTGTGCCAAAAAAGGATTTCTCACGCCGCCGCCGCCGCCGCCGCGGCAATAAAAGCGAAAAAAGAAAACCTCGTGTGGAATCCGATCGGAAATCTCATCGAATACGCGATAACGTTTGGTTTAAAAAATTCCACCCACGAGATCATCGAGATCATTAATAATATTGTTTTAAGGTAAAAAACAGATTTTTTCTTTTTCTAATAGTTTAACATCTCCTCTAATATTGTTGTTATAATAAAATATAAATTTAAACAATAATAAAATAAAACATAGGTCTTACTTATAATATATTAGGGATGAGAAGTTCTAGGATTTGCTTATTTTTTTCTTTATCTTCTATTTAATAGCTAGGCGAGCTAAAAATCTGTTCTATAACCTAACGAATTGAAATTTGGTATTTAAATTTTTGCATATTTAGTAAAACGATGTGGATTTTAATACAATCGACATGAAAAATTTATAATTTATTATACCTAGTATTAATTTTTTATCACTCAGTTAAAAGTCATTTATATTTTAATAGAATCAAATTTAACGAAATATTATTTATATTCATTTATTGTAAACATGTTTTTTATTTATAGAAAAAATTGCATATTATAATATATTTTTTGCATATTTTCAAATTTTCGATGCATATATCGTCATTTTTCCTTGCGCATTTGCACACGCATATTTTGTCTATTTTAGCTCCTATAACTTCTCATCCCTACTTATAATACTCAAAGCGAGACCTTAATTTTATTATTGTTTTAATATATTTAATGATATTTTTTCTGACCGGTTTCACAAAGGGGGAAACGGGGGCACGTGTATTTTACGTTTTTATACTCGTTACAAGCTATTGTTTCGAATGTGTCAAATAAGTCAGCGGAACTCGGTGGAACTTTTTTTATAACTCTACTTTAAGTTGATATTTTTATATATTTGTTAAACAAAAACAATATTTCTTTAATTATATATAAAGTATATATATTATGCTAACAATAATTATTGC
This sequence comes from Drepanosiphum platanoidis, assembly GCA_948098885.1. Classification (NCBI taxonomy): domain Eukaryota; kingdom Metazoa; phylum Arthropoda; class Insecta; order Hemiptera; family Aphididae; genus Drepanosiphum; species Drepanosiphum platanoidis. The sequence goes on from OX402530.1 coordinate 27,450,682, forward strand.
ATATTAAAGTACATAACTGATGCTTGAATATCCATATTGAAAAAATTGTGATCTTAAATTTTAAAACGAACAAATCGGGTGTAATATTATGACATCAACGTATGTTGTAACAATCGGTATTGGCCGAGCGTCAGATAACCAAACTTTAAGTACACGCACAGGCTATTATGTCACGATAACAAAATAAATTATCACGCTACATTATGGACTGGTTTATAGACGACATTTTAAAGGTATATTTTTAATAATTTTGAGGAAAATATTTATTTCGATTTTTGTCGTCGTCGTAATATAGCGAATTGGCCTTATGTGCGTCGTCGTCCCCAACGGGATTTCTTTTATTTCAAACACTCGCATTCGCATAACTTTTGCTCGCGCCCGAGCAAATCGGCCATGCCCGAACGCTGCACAATAATAATTTTAATAACACGTGTAATACGACGCGACGCGTACTCTATAAATAAACGCGTAAATATACACCTACCGATTAACGTATTATTACAAACGTAATGTAATTTATGTACCGTAAATGGTATTTAATAACGCGGCACGTGTCATAGAGTTTAATATTATGTCGGACGGAATAAATTTGCGCTAATGTATACTGAAATTTGCGCGTTTATATGCGTGTATGTGACGCGAACGAGATTAATAATACGCGCACGCGATATAAATACAAATTTTTTTTGTAAAATCCTAGTGAAATATTATATTATATTATTATTATGTACATAACAGTACGGTGCGATAAACTATATAGTGCGACCGTTAGAGCCGACTGAAAAAATTCAGAGGTAAAGCCGAATGTTAAATAACGATTTCGGTCGAATTTTTCATCCGCGTAGCCAGTTTTCACTCAGATTTGAATCCTCGATTTTTTTTAACGTTCCAACTCGAATATATTATCTCGTATTTGATAGTATTATTTTCACTCTATCGTTTTTCGTCAACTATTAAAACTAACATTTCGATCGAATTCGATATAATTCATAGTGAAATTAGTATACAATTAGTACGGTAAAATTAGTGTATAAACGTAAAAGGACATTTTTTGTTTTTTTAAATCTTATTCCTCGTCTACTCGTATTTATCGGAGGACCGAGTCGACGGTAAAAAGAAAAAAAAACTTAAAAAACAGACACACGTCGTCGTTGTGAAACTAATCTCGTTCGTATGCGTTTAATATTATTTTCAACTTGACTCAATAAGTAAAAAATTACTGGTCTCTGTTTGACTTAAAAGTTTAACCTAAAAAAAAAAATTGTCGGACGGAAATTTGTTTACAACGTAAAGTCCATAAGTCCAATCATATTTCGTACGATAAAAACACCCCTCCCTCCTGCTCCAAATAAATATCCTGGGTCCGCGCCTGCTCGGTAAACCGCCGTAGGATATAACGCGCATAATAAAAGTATATATTAAACACCTGTCCAAGTGTAATTTTAATTATCATTTAAAGGGTAAATTATATAAAAAAAAATTATAAACTCGGATAACTCCTGGGCCTCCAAACGTGTTTTCTCAGTGAGGCCCAGTAATCCGATGATGCGAGATAAAATGAAAATAATGCACCGACACGATGACAGGATATCAGGACGAAATCCAATCGGTTCGGTTTATTCTATATATAATAATATGTATTATATTCGCACGAGCAGCATGGAAACGAGAACGGCACGCCGTCGTCGTCGTCGCCGTCACGGGCGAGACAAGTATTCGGAAAAAGGAAAGAGAGACGCGTCGAGAGCGACGATTTTACACTAATCCGCAGTGAACGTTTAATGACGGACCACTGACCCGGAGAGCCGACCTTTATGTACGCGCAGTGTACAGGGTTTTCGGTGTAAATCAAATCCGTTAATTCGAAACCGTCACGCCGTCGACCGCCGCCGCCGCGGTTCAAATTATGTTTTGTCAGTTCGATTATTATGACGCGCGTACGCGATTAGACGCGCGAAATTAAAACTCGCCAGAGTAGGTACCTGCGTCACGAGAAAATACCGAGAACCGTCCGCGACCCGACAAACACGCGACGAACGACGAGATTCGACCGATGACGGCGGCGCCAACTCCGCGAGAGTGCGGACAACGCGCGCGTACGAACCGTAACTGTATTACCGAAGACATCTGATTTCAGATGGCTTTTAATTCAATTTAATTTAAAAGGTCCAACTTAAAAGATGGAATAGTTTTTTTTCAATATTTATATGTGGCGAGCGCCGAGAATATTCCGGAACGGTTATATCTATATATATAAAAATGGAGACAAAAAATTGGAAATTGAATCAGTTGAGAACGGCTGGGCCGATTTGGCTCAAATTTTTTTTAAATGATAGAGAATGTCGGGGAGCGGGTTTATAGCATAAATTATGGAGAAAATTAACCCTAAGGGGGTTAAAAGGGGTAAAAATGGAAAAAATCCTGAGTCAATGGAGCTTTGTGGTATTAAATTTTGTCAATAGTTTCATTTAATATAGCAGAGGCCCCATGGGAAAGGATTTTTCGAAATTCGACCCCTAAGGGGGTTAAAAGGGGTAAAAAGGGTGAAACTAGAAAAATTCGCCTGGCTGGAACTGCTGGAGCTTTGAGTATGAAATTTGGGCAGCAGTTTCGTTTTATATAGTGGAGACCCCATTGGAAAGGATTTTTCGAAATTCGACACCTACCGGAGTTAAAAGGGGTAAAAGGGGTAAAAATGAAAAAAAAAACTGATAAAATAAAAAGTTATACTGCACACGGGCGAAGCCGGGTTATTCAGCTAGTATTTATATAAAAATGGAGCCAAAAATGTAAAACAATTCATCAATTGAGAACGGCTGGGCCGATTTGGATCATATTTTTTTTTTTAAATTGTTCGTAATTGCCAGGAGAAGGTTTTTACGAATAAAAAAAAATTTGAAAAAACCCAATTAGGGGAGGTGCTGTGAAACGGGAATTTTGTGATGTACTTTTGAAATTTTAAATGGTTGCTATTGGTTATAGCCTATAGGAAAAAGTCAGCCCATTTATACATATGTACGTATACCTATACTGTAACCATAGTGACCATTATCATTGTTTATACATTTTTTTGCGAATCATTTTCAATTAAAATATATAATATACGTGTTTCATATACTTTTCACATATACCTTCGTACATACTTACAATAGGTTAGTAATTTTTCATAATAGAAAATCCCCGTTCGAGCACCTCCCCTAGGGGGATGTATGTATAAATAAATCTACAAACTTATTTTTCAAAATTCAACCCTTAAAAGAAGGGGTAAACTTTTCACGGGCTAGATTTTGAGATGCAACGATCGGCGAGTAATTTGCATTTTATATGAATATAGATTATTATGTCATCAAAAAACCCGACGATCTTTACCAAAAACGAATTGATTTTGCAATATCATATTATTACATAACTTTTATCGACATTGCGTGCGTGCGATGAACAATAGAACTTTTTTCATTGGGCGGTCGAACACGATCGCAGGCAAATCTATAGTCATTGGTCGATAGTCTCGATAGGCGTATACAATTTTAATGCGAAAACCCGACGACGACGTTTACGCAAAAGGTATGGATTTCGCAACGTCATATATTATTACATAACTTTTACCGATATTGCGTGCGTGCGCGCACCATTTCTCTTTCAATCGTAGACGCCGTCGTCGTCGACGCACTTACAATAAGTCACTTATTTTTTATTCTTCAAAATTCACTGGAAATACAGGGTGGGGCGTGGTTACTTCCTTATTTTAGAAAAATCATAGAAAAATCGACACAATCGCGAGAAGCTGTTGTTCACAAATTCGAAATTGTTAGATTCAAGCATCGAGAAGTGCAGTTATTACTAGTGTTTACCTAGCAATACAGTGTGTTGTAATCACTCGCCGAAAATTTTTTGTTCACTCAACAGTGTCGACGCAAAATCATTTTACAATATTTTATCATAATATCATTATCGTTAAAATTTAAAATTAACATTTCAAATTAAAATGAAAATGTATCGCTTTGGTAATTCGAATCGTCGAAATTCCAAAATGTACGTTATTTCTACAATCGAAACTAGAAATACGCTAGTAAGACATAATATTCAGGGGAAACAGTACCGAAAAAAGAAAGTGACCGAAGAGGATTTTGTTCGACAGAAACAACGGCGGCGCGCGATATCGCGTCCCATTTGAACGGTAATAAAAAAACAAACATAATACGTATTATTATTATGTAAAACGTCAGTTTTAATTATTATCAAAAACAAAAACGCAAATCGAATTTTAATTATTTACGTTCCAAGAATCGTTCCGCGTCACGCGAGTAACATTGAAACGATATCGAACGCGGGCGTAAATTCGGGTGGTCCTGTTCTACACGAGGTCGTCCCGTTTTTCGGACAGGCGTGCCGGTTTTTTTTTTTTTTTCATATTCAATTAAAACTAAACGCGATGCGTTTTCTCATATTTTCCACCGTTTTCTCACTAAAAACTAAAAAGCGATTTCGACAATATTAAACGTGGTTTTTTTTTTCTAATTAATCCTTTATTTTGGATGTAATCGGAAACGATACGAAACGTTAGAATAAAACATTTAAAAAAAACACGTGCGCGTGCGTTTTTTTTTTCCGAGCAAGTAGCTTTGATTTATATTAAAAAGTAAAAAATAATCGTTTTTTTTTTTATCATATTGTAATTGGATTATGTTATTCTCGTGTTTATGCGGCTTGCGATTTTTTCCCGTTTTCGGAAATTGTCCTGTATTTTTTTTTTCAACGGTCGCCGAAGCGAAAAGGAAACTTTTTTTGTCGAAAGAGTATTTTCTAAATATTACAATATCATTCAAATTCCTTCAACACTTATAAACACTTAAAATAGTATAAAATAATAGTTTCGAATGTAACCAGAGTGCCTCGTCCGATTTTCCGGGCAAAACTAAACACGAAAAGTATTTTTTCCCAGTTCGTTCGACGACTTGTGGTCGTGTTCAAAGTTCAAACGAAAGATACGAAACGATTCCCGCCACTGCCAATGTTGGCGACACAATAGCAGACCCGGAAATCGATTCGGACGAAAATCTTTGTGTTCGAACCGTCGGATATGGCCGTCCGAAATATTGGCGCGGTAGTCTATTATTTTTTAAGCTTAAACCGCACTCGTCCGTCGAAACGTTAAACGTTTGAATTAAACTGTCATTACGAATGCAATCGTGACGGTCGCCGTCGTTTCGCGACGTCCAAAGCCCGGCGATAGAAACGTAAAACCTTTCGAAGCGTTTAAACCCGTATTATTATTTCACGTTGTGTCGTTTTAATTATTTTGTAAAATCGCGCGATCGTCCCGACTTAAAAAGTCACCCGGGATAATATGTTGTTATCATCACACGTTTATTAGTTTTTTTCCAACTACGTTTTTTTTAACGCGAAATTTTCACTCGAATAAATCGCACAAAATACACACGGCCACGGTCTGAATACGACGATTAAGTTGTAGATAAACAATTACGTTGTTTTTTTCTACTATTATTACAAAACAATCAACACGAAACATGCTCTGAAACAATGCTTTCCGAGTACACGCCGTTCGTTCGATACAATAATATCTAGAACGGAAAAAATAAATTTTCGCGTCGTTCGAAATCCGCCTCTTGCAGGGTTTTGTCGTCGTCATTTTTTTCTCTCGACAAAACTTCCGACGAAATACAAATGGGGTTGCCCTTTTTTTCTTGTCGACCGTATTAATTCGTTTCTGAATCTAAAAGCAAACACCTAGAGGGACATTGCACTTAAAAAATGTTCGCCGCGAGGCGGTTACCGCTTTTGCCCTCTGGTTTCGGTCTAAAATATTGAAAACACTTTCGTTCGAATCGACTAAAAGACAACGGTTTGCTTTAGTTTTTCGTAGATTCAAACCGGAGGTGGCCGACCTGCGGCACGTTTGACGTTATTGAATGGCACACTAGATAAAATAACGTGCAGTTTTCGAACATTTCTAAAACATTAGATCAGCGGTTCCCAAACTTTTTTTTCCGCGGTGCCCTTCTGTGAACAACACGAAAGACAGAACAAAAATATAAATACTCATTGACAGCCAATTTTATTGATTTTATTAAACCTAATACAATCTAAGCATTCTGAGCCAAGTACACAACTAACTTAATTATAAATTAATGCATTTTTAAACTTAAAAAAAAAAAACAAAAAACATACATACATTTTAAACTATTTGTTATGGGCCGTAGAACGCGGTGCCCTTAGAAAGTGCTCGTGGTGCCCCTACCCTAGGGCACCGCGGTGCAGAGTTTGGGAGCCGCTGCATTAGAGTATTGCAGTTACGTACTATGTCGCAGCGGAGGAATCACATTTGTCACAATAATTGTCGTAAAAACAGTATAAAAAAAATGAAAAACATCTAAAATTTAAATTTTCGTAAAGAAATATATTATAATAATGTATTGTAAAGCAATACGCTTTGGTGTTTCGGTATAAAATTTGAATACCGCGCGGTGGTCGTATAATAACGTCGTGTTTTTTCGTATACTCGATACGACGTCCGCGCGGCGGCGTACTACTAATCGGTCGCGGGGGGGAAACGGTAGGGGGTCGTCGTTCGGCTGGGGAAAACGTCTCGACTTACAAGTCGTCACGGTCGAGGGATGGGGGGGGGGAGTGGGGAAACGCGAAAGAAAGACGTCGGAAAATACGTTTTGACGGGTCTTCTTTTTTTTTTTTCCTTTCTCTCGCTCTCGATGTGTAATTACGACGGAAAGAGTGAAAGAAAAAACGTCGTCTCCTTTTCTTTTTACTTTTTTTTTTTCGTACATTTTATTTTCCGTCGCTTTTTTCTGCGCGAAAAGCGTATTAAGACGTCTTTTCGTCGCCGCGACAAACTGTATAGAAAAAGCACGTGCGTGACGGCGGCGCATTAGAAATTATAACGATAATTATAACGAATTACAATAATCGTGTCTCTCTCTCGAGTGTTTGTAGTGCCCGTTGTTCCTCGGCCGCAGGATCCGTCGACAAAGGACAACGCGCGAGATCAATGATAACACAACAACGACGAAAAATCAAACGACCATCAACACTTCACCATAATCGTTTTCGGGAAAAGGATTCGTCTTTTGTGTAAAGAGAAGGAAGAAATTATTTATTCGTATCGAATATACGCTCTCGGACTAGCCAGGACCCGATCCGGAAGTATCGCGAGGTCTTCGGGCGAGATTTGTTTTGTGAAATTACACAAGTTTCGGGTGCGCGACAAATCGATTCGTATCGTCGCGCGGCTACAACGTGTTTCGGGAACGATGACAGATATTTTTTTTCCTTTCGTCCTGACGACTTTTCTTTTCTCGCGACGACGTCGTCGCGGATAACGTTTTTTTTTTTCTTTTAAATTCTCTTAATTAAAATTAATATTTTCGAATTAATTATGTCGCGTCTCTCTCGCTCGAGTGTTTGTACGGTCCCGCGCCGCCCTCCTCGCTCGGAAGAAGGGAGCTGTTATGTTATTACGTAAATTAAGCCGCCACAATTGACGAGGAGGATCCGTCGACAAAGGTAATATAACCACCGGCTCCGATCGCGGAGAGACGATAACGCGCGCGGCTCGAGAGTATAATAATAATTTTATGCTAATTACGAGCTGGTGTATTCTGCCCGTCGTCGTCGATAAATTCGCGACGTTTCAAGGGTGGAAAAACAAAAAAATTCGTTCGTTAAACGCGACAAATAATTACGCGCGCGCGGTTTTTATACTTTCGTCGCAAAAGACGCGGAGAAAATTCAAAAAGCAACAAAAAAAAAAAAAACGTTATTACATCGTTACCTGCGCTCACGCGCGTAATATCGTGTTATATTAAGGACGCGGAACGACGCGTCCTTAAATTTAACAAAAAACCAACACCGCGCGTGAAAAAAACCCCAACGGAATTTAAGGACCGAATAATATTATAATACCGCGTTTTATTTAATTTTTGTTTGTTTTTTTTTTTTTATTTTTAATTCGTTTTTAACACGTACGCGCGCACGCCAACCCGGACGTTATAATAATATTATACTGCGGAACAATTTTAATTTATTATCGCAAACACTCGGCGCGGATTATAAGTTTTTAATTTTAATTTTCACGCCCGAAAAACAGTGTATAACCATTGTGTATAAATATGCTTTCGACGAAACGCGCGGATTCTCGTGCGCGTCTCTTACCCGGCGCAGGACCGGCGGCGTTTTCCAGGACGTTCGGCCTGTTGAGACGACGCGTCCGACAGCGGTGGACGCGAAACGTAAACGTTTTTTACTTTAGTGGTAAAAAAATAGTAAAAGACGTTTACTCTGAGCACGGTCGAGCACGTCTTTCGTTAAAATCGGACGTTCCGATTACGTCGATGTAAAACAGTGGTTCCCAATTAGTACGAAGTACCCCTGGCTAAAGTTTAAACCGGTTCGGTATTCGTGAATACTTACTTTTCAATTTTGTTTAGTTGTGAGAACAAATTGTTTATGATTTAGTTTGATTTTACACGAGTACCTTTTCGTAACAATGTAAACACAGATTTTTTCGATAAACATAATATAAAGAGATTTATTTATTAATTAATTAATAATTTCACTAAAATCACTAAAGTACCATTGCTTGGGAATCACTGATTTAAAACATCATCGCCGATTTTCCATCTTTCTATCGAAATAGAGACTAAAATGTAGAATTCGTGACGACACGAAAAACGGAGCGGAAAAATTGCGTATTTAAATGTAGATAAAATTTCGGGATTCGTAACTACGTCAAAATCGCATATTCAAACCGGCATCGTACCAGCAACTGCATATTATATTTCTAAAAATTAGAATATCATTAAAATTCCGTCGGTTCGTGACGGTTTTATCGCGCGTTGTAAGTAGTACGGACGACGAAAACGCGTTCTCGTTGGCAAAGGTCTCGCGACGATCATTATTATCGTATTATCATCGTCGCTGTTTCGCGCGTGTCGATCGGCGGAAATATTTTTCACGGGAGAAAATTACGAACCTAATCTCGACGCGCCGAAAAGAGGGGGGAAAAAAACGCGTGACTCACGCGTCAATAAATCGAAATCGGAGTAAAAGTCATCGAATTGTGACGGTGTGTGTAATGTTAAAACGAAATAACAATTTCTGTCAAAGTTGTACGGTTCGGAGATAAAAAAAAAATAAAATAACAAAAAATAGGTCACAAACTTATTTGATGTTCGTAGATTTCTCTTCTAACCGCGCGCGCGCTCGCTCGTTTTATTCTGGTCTCATAAAATAATACGAGAGAAAACACACCGCGTCGTCGTCGTATCGATTCGTGTTCGGCCGCGAGCGTCGTTGTTTCGATAATTCGGACGAATTTAATATGAATTACGCAACACGCGTTATTACGACAAAGGTAAACGCGAACGATTTGACAATGCGTTTATTCGCGCGCAGAAACGCGACGAACAGTGGAATTATAATCAGTGAAATACCGAGAAAAGGATCCAACGCGGGATAGATGCCGTTCCTCCCACGACGTCGTCGGCCGTAAGTAAATAAATTATATCAATCCGATGTGAGTACAGTAGAAACGGACATTTTAAAAAAAAAAAAAAAAAACGTACACTTATATATTTTATACAACGCGTCAAAATTACAGTAAACACACAAGTCGCGTTTATTATGTTGCCCGTGTATTAGTTTCTTTTTTGGAATTTTCCTAGGCCGTGTGTTTTTTATTCGTCTAGTTTCACCATTTTTACCCGTTTTAACCCCCTTAGGGGTGGAATTTCGGAAAATCCTTTCTTTGTGCGCGCCTACATCGCTCGAGGAACGTCTGTAGAAAATTTCAAGTCTCTAGGTTAGGTTAGGGTAGGTTTTCTCGATCCCTAGAAAAACCGTTGAGCGAATTCGAAAAAAGAACCTCTCGAAACAGGAAACAAGAAGAATTAGCTACAGGAAACGTGTCCTTCGAAGTCAATAATCGGACCTAGTCTTTGGGTATATTTATCGAGAGCTTTGTTTCTGATACTCTGTGGCTCGAAAACATTAATACAAACCGGTCAGAGGTAAATAATTACTAAAAAAATATCATTAAATATATTTAAACAATAATAAAATTAAATAAAATTAAGGTCTTGCTTTCAGTATTATAAGTAGGGATGAGAAGTTATAGGAGCTAAAATAGACAAAATATGCAAGGAAAAATGATGATACATATTATATGCATCAAAAATTTGAAAATATGCAAAAAATATATTATAATATGCAATTTTTGCTATAAATAAAAAACATGTTTACAATAAATTAATATAAATAATATTTCGTTAAATTTGATTCTATTAAAATATAAATGATTTTTAACTGAGTGATAAAAAATTAATACTAGGTATAATTAATATGAGATGATAATAATGATCGTTAGGTGTATTTTTATATATATTGATAGTCAGGTGATTTAATCTAAAAAAAATACAATTTTATAAGTTTTGTAATATTATATTTAATAATTATTTTACATATTATATTTTACATTGACAATTCTACAATTATTGTCAAATTTTCCATCTGCATTTTTATTTTATTGATTATTGACTACAAACATGTAAAATTCCATAAAATAATAAATTTTTCATGTCGATTGTATTAGAATCCGCATAGTTTTACTAAATATGCATTTTTATGCACAAAAAAAAAAACATGAAAATGCAACTTTTAAGAAAACTACCAATATGTGCAAAAATATGCAAGATTTTTAGCTCACCTAGCTATAAATAGAAGATACAGAAAAAAATATGCAAATCCTATAACTTCTCATCCCTAATTATAAGTAAGAGGAAAAAAGCAATTTCAGTAAAAGTGTCCGATTTCGGTTTCAACGAATACCGCGCGTTTAGAGGCCAGGAAAATCTTCTGTTCGTTTTCTAAAGAATGAAAATAATAATTAAATAAATTTTGGATGAAATTTTGGAAATGGACAGTAGTTGTTGCTCGGCCCGGTGTATGAAATACGTCATATGAAAATGTCGACTGTTTTGCATTACGACTAAAAAACGCGTTTCTCATTTGAACCGATTCGGACGCAACTCACGCGTCCTGCACGTATTATTCGCGTGTCTGCCCCCGTTTTTATTACGCGTCCGATTTTAATAAAATATTATTCGTTCGTTTCGATCGAATTCCGTGCACAGTATATTTCGTATTTGTTTTACAATCTCGATGGGGTATTTTATTCGAGTGGAATTAAAACTTGTTATATTATATGCGTTTTTAATTAAAACTAAAACGTGTTTACTAGAGAGAGAGAGAGAGAAAGCACTACAGGCGGTGTGCACAACACTGTCAGTTTAAAGTAAATAAATAATAAAAAAAAAAAGGAAAAAGGAAAAAAGAATACTTCTCCTGCTCATTAAACTTTACGGGGAATACGTGTTTAAAACCTGAAACCCAAAGTCTCGAAACATGCTTACGCACAAACGACGAATCAGATAATATAAACTCGGCCGTGTCTCTACTCGCGAATAAACGGTAAGTAGGTTTGTCATAATATTATCATAGTTTACCTGCGTAATATTATTCGTATTTCAATTCAAGTCGACCGCCGCCGCCGCGCGCGTTTTGCAAACGGGTAGCGGCGTATCGAGTTTAAACGATAGCGTTTTGAAAATTAGATAATATGAATCGTATGGGCGACCGAGACCGTCGACGGAGAGCGCGTCACTCGACGTACGCACTTTGTTTTCGCGTTCGAGAGACGAGTTCGCCGTAATGAGAAGTACCCTCTCCAGGGCCGAAAAGCTCATTTGTTTAAACAGCCCGGCCGAAATATTTACCGTTTTAGGGCGCTATCGCCGTACGACGACGACGACGACGTAATGAATACGAGAGAGGGGGAACTGCAAAATAAAAAAATGCACCGCGTGACACACAGACTTTACGAAGAGCCGCGCGACTCGAGTGAAAAACAAAAAAAAAATCAAATATATTTACAACAAAACACGACGGACCGGTAAGCTGAGTGGAAGAAGAAGAGAAGAGTCTACGAATTATTTCAAAACGTGAGCTAGCCCCTTATTTTTTTCGATACGGCCGCGACAGTACAAATATCATCCAAGTGAGAAACACGGCGCATACTATAGTTGGGTCCCGTGTAAACCAGTCTACTGTACGAGTTGGGTCCCATAAAAAACATTTTCCTTCCCGTTTTTACAGACTTAGGACTGTCTGTAATAACTAGGGCCCGGATTTCAATGCAAAGTGCATATTTTTTGGTTGATCATACACAATGCTTTCTAAATACATAATTCGTTTCATGTAACGAGGGTTTGAAAACTACAAATTTTATTTTGCATTTTTTTGCATATTTCGACGTTTTTACATTTTTAGGGCATTTTTAGCATTATTGGGTCATTTTGTTGGTTTTTAATGCATATTTGTTCAATATAGATATAAAACTTGGACTATTCAAAAAATTATCTTAAGATAAATTATTTTCTTAATATTTAAGAAGATTTATCGGGTTTTTCCATACACATTGTCAATTTTTTTTTTCGATTTAGTTTTTATCCTATCTTAATTTATTATTGACTGTAGATCGTCACCCATTTAATTATTATGTCTCATTTATAAATTATAATTTGTATAAAAAAAAATATATGGCATTTTTAAAGTCATATTTGTGGTAAATTGTATTTTTTAAGGGCATTTTTCAGGTCGTTTTTGTGGTAAAATGCATTTTTTAAAGGCATTTTTGGCTATTTTCTAGAGCATATCTGTATGGTTTTAAGTGCATTTAAATCCGGGCCCTAGTAATAACATTTATAGTTACTACAGGTATGGTTAACCCTTCGTTAGGCGCGTGGTATATTGTTACAAGTTTAGGCGCGTGGTCTACACTTGTAGACCATTTTAATTTCTGATTATTTTAGTTAATTTTTGATACTTTTCTTTATTTTAAGAATGTAAAATATTCATACGCACGTAAGGAACCATATTAATACTGACATTTTCAAAATAATCCATAAATATTTGAAAAAAATACAATTATCCGTCAGTGGTGAAATTTTGATTATTTTTTTTATAGCATTTTTATTTTTAGAACTACTTACTCAATTATCTTCTGATCGGTCTGAAATTATAAATATCTTGAATTGACATGTTTACGAATGACCCGAAAAAAAAATTAAAAATGTATATTCATATTTTCTTGGGAGTTATCTTCGAATGAAAATGGGTATAAATTACCATATAAATTACCTACCATATGCACATTAAAAATCGATTAAAAATCTATAAACACATAAAATGATTTCATATTTATTTTTACTTACTGTTTATAATTCGTTTAAATTCAATTAATTAAAAAACATAATTAATAGTTATAATGAAAATAATTTTGAAAATTTACAAAAAAAAAATAGGAACGCGGTTAGTCGCGGTTAGTCGCGTGGTCTACAATAATTGTAGACCAGTAGTAATATTTTTGATTTGTTCAATCACACAACGCTCATAAACAGTCACGGCGGTACTAATTACAAAGTAATTAACATAAACAACAGAGCTACCCAAAAGTTCAAGACACTTTAAGTTATTTTTAAATACATAAATTGATAATATTTATTGCTGGTCTACAACTGTAGACCACGCGCCTAACGAAGGGTTAAAAGTGTTTTTTTTTTTTCTAATTTTTCCTGATTTACAATCGTTCGTCGTTCGTCTGATTTTTAATGATTAATAATATTTTAATTTAAGGGTTGAAATTTATAAGACATAGATTTTACGAACTCGTAGCAACTAGTTTTTTTTTTATATATTTTCTGTCATTTTTTCTTTTACGAAAATATTATTTTCGTACTGTATATTACTACTACGATAAGATTTCATTTCATTGCGTGAAAGTACGTCTTTAATTCATATTCGTACTTAATAATATTACTATTTACTACGAAATGATAAATAATTGTATAAATACGTGGACCCAACTCAAACGCATCGTTTGATACGCCCGGACCCAATTCAGACGAAACATTTTATTCTCACGGACCCAATTCGTACAAAATTTAAAACTAGCTAGTATTATTTTCGGACCCAACTCGGGTGCAGCCGAGAAACACGTCATAATACCGTCGTTGTCATAAATTAATATTATATTCGCGTATTACACGATGATGATGATGATGTTTTGAATATTTTACGTTCGACGAGAATTCGATTTGCAAAACAAATATCATATAATATATTATTATATGTACACACGTGATATTACATTATAATTGTTATTTCCCAGACATCGTCTGGTGATTTGACCCCGGTGTAATAACATCGTAATAATACGCGTCTAACGAACATTGATATATTATTTCCGGTCGACCGCGATAGTGTTGTTATTGTTTTATCAGGAGCGAGGAATATAATGGCATCCTGTCGTCGTGGGGTGCGAATCGAGAGCCCCGAACGCACGCAATCTCTGCGATTCGTGGCGTCGTCGTCGAGTTGAAAATTCGATTTATCGAGGGTTTTAAGAGTTTCGAACGGTCGAATCTAAAGGCGGAGACACACTATTATCACGTCATGTTACATTACGTTACGTCACGTTATGTCACGTTACGTGAGTATGTATGATAGTAGCCACACTAATATCACGCTATCACGTCATATCGCTCAGTGTATGACACAACATGGAGTCTGATACTTCAACTAGTTCTTCCGATTGGGAAAACGATCTAGAAAATGCTGCTGCTTTTATAATTACAAGTGAACAAAGGAAAAATCGATCAAAATGGGTTCACACAACTAACACAAAACGAGAAGAACTTGGTGAATTCAATCGATTAGTGCAAGAGTTAAGTGAAGACAATCATAGATTTCACATGTATTTTAGAATGTACAAAGAAGAATTTGAATTTGAGAACTGATTAAAGACGACATACATAAGCAAAATACACAGTTTAGAAAAGCAATCCCATTTTTAAAACTTTGGAGACGAGCGCCGTTACAATATAATACAATATAATACAATATAAAAATATCACGTATTTGATATTACGTGTTATCACGTGCTATCACGTAATATCAAATATCTGGAACGATAGAAAAATAAAAACGTAATATCACGCGAGGTTCATGAAATATTGTAATATCACGTGAGTGGGGGTTAATGCGTTTCTGATACATTAAAACAGTATGCATTAATGGGTTTCACATATTATTTGTGTGACGTGAGTTCACGAAATAGCACGTGAGCTTACGTAACGTGATAATAGTGTGTCTCCGCCTTAATCGTTGTCGAGCGCAAAGGAGAAAACTTCAAAGCCCACGGCGAAAGGACGAAGAAGTTTTATAGACTAGTATTATTATAAGACTCGGAGGAAAAAAAAAAAACGTGTTGTAAAAATAAAAACCTGTCTTCTTTCCGAAAACGGTCTCGAAAATGGAATCGCGACGTACTCGTCTACGCGTTCTCGTGAAATACTACTACCCCGTTCGCTTGTAAACTCGAACTGCATAGGTTTCTCGGGGGACCGAGCGGCGGCGGCGGCGAGCGTTCTGTTCGATATTTTATCGAGTGTTTCGAATTATTTTACGTTGGATTTGTATCGAAAGTCTTATTGTATTCGGCCGGCTCGATGAGTAACGACCGCGGGGACTTGAAATCTCTCAGAGGATACATTATTATTATGACGTTTCCGTCGGTCGACGACGACGACGTAACACGGCACTCTGTAAAGGCAATTCGAGGGTATCGGTGTGCGCTCTCTCTCTCCATTTTTCTCTGAGAACAAAATAGTGTAAAATAATAATAATATTATGTAACGTGGCGATTATTATTACGTTCACAAAACGTTTTTGCTTTTTTTTGCGTTAGGTAACGTCATTTCGATTTTACTATCGTTTTATATATTACGTTTTATATATTACGAATTTCACGGTTAGTTTCGATTGCGATAAATCCAAATTTTATGTATCCATCGTCATACTTTCTTTTCGGAGCCATATTTCGACAATCTAACACACGAAAAATTAAAAAGAGCACAGACGTCGACTACGGAATACGGGTACGGAGACACTAACCACAAAAACCAACAATATTATATTCAACTTTGTAATTCACTATGTAATATCTATATATATAAAATTTCGTGTCACGATGTATGTTCGCGATAAACTCCGAAACTACTGAACGGATTTTGATAAAATTTGGTAACCATTTATAATATGGTCCAACTTAAAAGATAGAATAGTTTTTTTTCAATATTATTATATGTGGCGAGCGCCGAGAATATTCCGGAACGGTTATATTTATATAAAAATGGAGCCAAAAATGTAAAACAATTCATCAATTGAGAACGGCTGGGCCGATTTGGCTCAAATTTTTTTTTGAATTGTTCGTAATTGCCAGGAGAAGATTTTTACGAAAAAAAAAATTTGAAAAAACCCAATTAGGGGAGGTGCTGTGAAACGGGAATTTTGTGATGTACTTTTGAAATTTTAAATGGTTGCTATTGGTTATAGGAAAAAGTCAGCCATATAACCCATTTATACATATGTATTTACTATGTACGTATACCAATACTGTAACCATAGTGACCATTATCATTGTTTATAAATTTTTTTGCGAATCATTTTCAATTAAAATAAACGAGTATATACGTGTTTCATATACTTTTCACATACACGTACAATAGGTTAGTAATTTTTCATAATACAAAATCCCCGTTCGAGCACCTCCCCTAGGGGGATGTATATGTATAAATAAATCTACAAACTTATTTTTCAAAATTCAACCCTTAAAAGAAGGGGTAAACTTTTCACGGGCTAGATTTTGAGATGCAACGATCGGCGAGTAATTTGCATTTTATATGAATATAGATTATTATGTCATCAAAAAACCCGACGATCTTTATCAAAAACGAATTGATTTTGCAATATCATATTATTACATAACTTTTATCGACATTGCGTGCGTGCGATGAACAATAGAACTTTTTTCATTGGGCGGTCGAACACGATCGCAGGCAAATCTATAGTCATTGGTCGATAGTCTCGATAGGCGTATACAATTTTAAAGCGAAAACCCGACGACGACGTTTACGCAAAAGGTATGGATTTCGCAACGTCATATATTATTACATAACTTTTACCGAAATTGCGTGCGTGCGCGCACCATTCCTCTTTCAATCGTAGACGCCGTCGTCGTCGACGCACTTACGATAAGTCAGTTATTTTTTATACTGCAAAATTCACTGGAAATATATGGCAAAACAACGTTTGCCGGGTCAGCTAGTAAATTTATAAATAAACGACGTACTATACACGATTGTCAATATAATTAGTGTTATGGCTCAAAGGAAAATGAAATTATTAAAATATTTTTACATTTTGTAAGTATGGCTCGCGGACCACCTCACAATGTCTCGCGGACCATAGGTTGGGAACCTATGAATCTAACAGATGAAAACCTACAACATCAATTACGCTGTGCAAATACAAGCATATGTCTATAGATTTGCAAAAGCTTAGTGAACGAGTCGAGAAACAAATATCCCACTAAATTGTAAATAATTAAAGTCATAATAAAAGCAATAATAACTCATTCCGTTTGTTTTAATTATCAATTGATAAAAACTTTTTTTTGTTTTGTTCAAATCTAAAATATGTGATTTAGTATGCGGCCCGTGAGCTTATATAATATATTTCCACAAGATCATTTTCGGGTTGGCCACCCCTGCGTTAGACGAACAGACGGGTCGAGCGATTTCAAATCGTGATCGGACGAAAAATCTGAAAGACCAGAACGGACAGGGAGGAAAACGCGTTGGAAAAGCGTTTTGCGAATTTATTACGATCGACATCGGACGATATTTCTCCGGAAATCGGCCCGCGGTCGATGGCGCGGTCGATGATTTGTCTCCGACCGGGACACCGGTAATCCAGATAACCCCGGTCGAGAAATACTACCCACACGTTGTGTATTTCTCGTCGCGTCGATATTTTCTCCTCGGCCGTTCCGCCTGGATTTATCGCGTCGTTTTATATTCGAGCTGAAATTTAATCTCGCGCTCACTCGGAGGAACGCGGACAGTTTTAATTTCAAACGTCTCGCGGAAGAACAGAACGGACGTTTCGAGTACCTAGTGATATTATGTATTCATGTATTCACCTCTATTATACGTAGACGGGGGCTTTTATATATCGTATATCTCGAATAGTCGTAATAAATAACGTTTCGAAAGCGAAAACGGCATAATACGCAAAAAACTTGAATTCCGCGACCGTCCGGAGAGCCTTTTCGGCGGGTGCTTTTCTTCGGTCCTATTTTTATACACTCGCGTTTGAATAAAGTAAATATCTGCGCTGCCGAGGAGGTAACTGCAGAGAGGACGTCCCACGCGAAACACGCCGCCGCGCGTTACTTCCGTGTCGCTAAAAATAGTACCCCTCGATATTCCTCCTTCGACCGTATTTTGTGTAATCGCGTTCGTCTCCAAATATTTACGTCCGACGCGTTTTTCGACAATAATTTCGTAACATTAGCGTTTTTACGCGTAACAATCGCGCGGCAGTCCGACGACGATCAATTTCCCAACGATCCAATTTAATTTTCAATATTGATTAAAATTACCAGAACAGTTCAAATGAAGATTTCCAATTTCCGATCTCTTTATTGTTTCAGGCGCGCGTATTGAAAAGTAAAATAATAGTAAATCTCGATCCAATAAAACGGATACTACAGCTGGGTTGGGCGAAACAAACAGTGCAGTTTTGAAAGGCTATTAAAAAAAAAACTACGCAACTTACAGAAATTATATTTATTTCATTTTCTTCAGTACATCATGCCGTTTTATGTATCACGTTTTAAAAATGACATCAGAAAGATGATGGCCACCAGCGGCGATACATTGATGAAGGTGATTTCTGAAATCGGATCCATGTGAGGTCAACATTTTTCAGTAGTGACGATAGGCTCACTTTTATCTCAGTGAATAAACAAAATTTTCGCCATTGGGCAGTAAATAATCCACGGCAAATTCACAAGAGACCTCTTCACTGCCCAAAAGTGACCTTGTGGTGTGCGATTTCCAAATTTCGGGTGATTGGGCCTTATTTTTTCGAGGAGAATGGACAAACCGTAACTGTCGACGTTAAACGTCACGTTTCCATGTTGGACAATTTTTTTGAACTTCGATTGGAAGAGCTAATGGAAGAAACAGATATGGAGGACATCTCGTTCCAACAGGACGGGGCTACGGTACATACTGCTCGAGTTTCAATGACTACTATCTGCGACTGATGTTTCCTACGCACCTCGTCTCTCTGACGGGTGATGTGAGGTGGACCGCGCGCTCACCGGACTTGAGCATTTGTGATTTTTTCCTGTGGGGCTACCTGAAGGAAAAGGTTTTTAAACATCGGCCTCGCACCTCGGAAGAACTCAAAGACCGAATTAGGGAGGAAATTGGCGCTATACCAGTCGAAATGTGGCAGAAAATTTCAGAAATCACCTTCATCAATGTATCGTTGCTGGCGGCCATCATCTTTCTGATGTCATTTTTAAAACGTGATACACAAAATGGCATAATGTACTGAAGAAAATGAAATAAATATAATTTCTGTAAGTTGCGTAGTTTTTTTTAAATAGCTTTTCAAATTAATTAATTAAATTGCATTTTTATTAATTACTAGCTGTCCCCGCAAACGTTGTTTTGCCGTATATTATAATAATTTCGTGTTATAAAAATGTATATTCACTTTAAATCACTTTTAATACAACAAATTGAAGTACTTAATAATGAAAAACAGGATACTGAACATATTTTTTTTTATTATTTTACCCACATTTCACAATTTTTATGAAACAACATGACGTATATATTTTTTAATTGAAAATGATTTACAAAAAAAATGTATAAACAATAATAATTACGGTTACTAGGGTTACAGAATAATTATACATAATATAAAACGTTAAATTTTTAAAAATATTTGTGGCGGGCGCCACCCTTAACACCTGGAGGTTTAGAAAATAGTTTAGGTCCTGTTCTCAGAGCTGCCGAATATGTACAAAAAATTTCATGAAAATCGGTCGAGCCGTTTCGGAGTAGTATGGTAACTAACGTTGTGACACGAGAATTTTATATATTATATAAGAGATTATGCTCGTATTTATACATTTATTTGATGAATTAACTTAGTTTATCTTTTATAAATTGCACTGTTGTTGTCTAGATGATTTTTTTTGTCATCTGGTCCTAACACTGGTCAATTTTGAAACTGTTTCGAAGGATCAAAAGCAGGCTCGAACCGCTCGGGTTCTCCACGCGATCGCGCCGGATTTCACATAATATTATATCCTTCGCGAAATTTCATCCGTTTCGATGGAGCGAGCGCCGAGGACAAAGACGCGATTTTCCAGAGGCTAAATCGATATTTTTATACGTACGTTTTCGTTTTCGTTTTCTTTCTTTTAGGTTAGGGGTGGTTTTTTTAAGAACGAGACTTTGAAAAATCTCTCGATCGACGTCGCGTTATTACCGCGCGCGGTTTTCTATTCTCCTTTTTCTCTCGTACATTTTCGTCGAATGACCGCCGCCAACGACGCGTTAATATTTATACGTAAATGGAGAATATAAAACGCGCGTACATATTTGATGTGCGAGTTAAAATTCCCATTGTTTCGGACCGCATAAATGCATAATTTCGCGTAGTTTTGTCGTTCGAGTTTGTTCGTCGTCTTTTTTAATTAACGTCGACCTCGACGTGACAATTACATACATACATAATATATATATATATATATCCTCGGGACACTAACGTTTTTTTTTTCTAAAAGAATAAAAAAACCATTTCTTCTGGTATCGATTGTATAACTTTGCGGACGCGTTTTCGTGTGAATTTAAACTTTTACCACTATATTACGTTTCTCCAACCTCTCTCTCGGATTCGATTAATGTGAGTGCTCGCGATTCTCGCGGTCGTCGTCGTCGTCGCAATAATTGAAAACTTTCTGTTTATCAATCGAAGTTTTGAATTCGCACCGACACGCGAGCGTTTGAATTTCCTTTTTGTTTTTTTTTTCCAAAACATTTTACACGATGTAATTAAAACGTCGTCAAAGCGACGACGACGACGCGCGACGGCCGGAGATTACCGTGTACACCCGCTAGTCTTTTTCGAATTTTTTCCAACCAAAGCTCAAATCCAAACAAACTCACATTTGCATAATATAATCCGTATTATCTAACTCTAAACGTATACCTATTGATAAATAAATTACCGATCCTTTCAATATTGCGCATAGTTAATCGTAATTTATCATCGATAGCATTTACATATTTAATACATTACCATTTCAACGATATTACACAACATTATTTAACTAGTCGAACGTGAAAACGTAAAATTGTTCGGCGGCCATTGGATTTATTTATTTATTTATTTGAATAAACGCCTTGTAGGCTCAAGTACAGATTAACAATAAAGTTTACAGAATTTTGAATTACAAAAATGATTTGTGTGATAAGAACATATTATAATGTGGTACATATAGGATCAAAAAGAAAAAGAAAAACATAAATAAGTGAATATAATTATTAACATTTTGGACTGAATTAATGATTGAAATAATGACGTTTTAGATTTGACAGATTATTAAAAAAGAAATCGAAATTTGATGTATTTCCTAAGGAGTCTATTAAGTGGATTATTTTGTCCATAGTTAGTGCGGTGTGTTTTGATATGGAATGTTGGACATGAGCGGGTGTTGTATTGCGGTACGTGAAACGAAATACATTCCAAAAGAGGAGGGCAAGAGATTATACCATAAATTAATTTATATAAGAAGGATATATCTGTCATATTACGACGGGCTGAAAGTGTATCAAGTTTTAAAATAAATTGTAGGTTTTTAACTGAAATATCATCAATATTATTCATTAACCTTCTTTTATAATCTATAAAAGACTCTCGTGCTCGATTCCCGTTCGTAATAAATTAAATCCCGGCTCGCCGTGTCCCGGTCCGCGAAATTTTGTTTTTTTAAACCGAAATAGAAATAAATTCCCATTCCCAAGGTCGAGGTAGTTTAAGTAGTCATATAGAGTTATGAATCGGACGCGGTATAATTCGAATTCGTCAATATTTCGATCTCCTTCTTTACCTAACGGCATAATAATTGCGCGTTGCAGTCAGATGTCGAAATTCGATTTCGCCGAACTCGGTCGGTTCTTAAAATCTCCCGTATCGATCGAAACGTTTGTGGGGGCACGGGGCACGTGTTCTGATTGGCGTAGGCACGTCAGCGTGCAACGTTAAAATTAATTTCAGCGTAATAATATGTGCATAATATTATTGTTTACGGTGGAAACGGACGCGGAGACTCGATCGGAGAAGTCACTCGTGGGTATTAATTTGCCCGGTTAATTCGCGGGAGCGCGTCGAGTTTCCAATCAGCGGCATTCGAGTGTTTGAAGAACTTTAATAACGACGGCGGCGTGTTTTCTTTGTGCCGGGGTTTCTATTCCGCGCGATATTAGTATCGAGAGACGGATATCGGGGATTTTATTTTTTATTTTTCATTTCTTACACTGGCCGAGAAGACGAGAACGCCGTCGTCGGCGATAACTGCGCGTTCGCGTCCGTTTCGATCGGTAAAACACACAGTGATAATTAGGGAACGGATTTAAATGCTCTAAAAAACAAGAAAAATGCCTTAAAAAAATGCTTTAACGTCGAAAAATGCACTAAAAAAATGCCCTTAAAAACTTTAAAAATGGGTTTATATTCAATAAAAACAAAAATTAAAAATCAAAGATCTGTAGTAAATGCATAATTTTTTGGAACGGTATTGATTAATGTTTGAACAACTTCACTTTTTTTATTTTTTTGAATATCTAGTGCACGTAAATTTTTATTAAATATAAAGTACACAAAAAAGGTGATATATTATTCACGTTATAGAAGGTGGGGGGAGGGGGGCGCGAGAGTTTCGAAAATATACAAAGGGGGGGGGGCGTAGAATAAAAAAAGGTTGGGAACCACTGCTCTAAGTGGTGGAAGCCTCTACCTCGAATGTTTAATAAAATTTTTTACACTACGAAATTCACTAGAAACTTATGGCAAAACAACTGTTTTGCCGGGCACGGTTAGTATACGTATAATAATTAAAATTTTAATCGAAATTCATCGGTAAATCGCGTCACGAGTCGATTTTATATTATAGTTGGGCTCTGACTTTGAATAGCAATGGGGGGGGGGGAAAGATAAAACTCACGCAAAACTGCGAGAAATTTTTACTATTACGACTTTCGAAACTCTGCGGAGACGTGCGAAACTCGCTAGACGTTGTAGAGGAAAAAAAAAAAAATGAAAATCCAAACAACGGAAATATTAAGTTTTTACACGCATCGCGTAAAAAAGCACGGGGTCGTTCTCGGATCGTTTGAAGAAAAAAGAACACACGCGTTATAAATAATGAACAATTTTTATAGTACGGTTTTCTTGTTCGTTGTTTTTTTTTTTTTTTCGAGACGCAATGCATTTTGCAACGCGACGATGTTTTATATACGAGCCCGTTATTGTATGGTAACTTTTAGATTATTTATAATATTATTAGGTCGGTGCTTTCGAAAAGATTTTTTTTTTTTTTCTTTCTAGACGAATTTAAGTTTTCAAGAGCAGCGAGCGCTGTGCGCACGTCCGACGAGTAATATTTCATGACGTACCCACTTGTATACTCGGATATTTTTACTCGGATATCTACGGACTGCGCCGCCGTGTCTAAGAGTACAGTGGTTGACAAAAAAAAAAATGCAAAACTCAAATGCATTTTTCCAAGTGCATTCAAAGCACCGATTAAACTCAACTCAAACTCAACTCATTCAAAACAGAATAAAATACCCAGGTGTTTCTCAGTATCGATCGGATGTGCAATCGAACATATTGTATATTTACACCTCGCGAAGGACATTGACTTACGTTTTGTCAACGTTAAATTGTAATTGCAGCAAACCGCGAGACGAGAACATTCAACACCACCGTAGGGTTACGCGACCGAATCGATTGTTCGAAAAAGTTTTAAATCATCCGCTAACACGAGACGTCTTCTATCGGGAACGGCGGATTTCACACCATATTAACAAGTAGCGAGGAGAAAAAAGAACGTAACCGAAAATCGTTTTCGGTCGATTTTTTTTTATCTACTTTTATCATATCGAGATCATTTTTTTTTTAGGTTTTTCATCGAAATTCCTATAAATTAACTCATCGGAAAACGAACGTTAGACGTCTCCCCCTCCAGATCGCCTCGTCGACGCGGAATCACTGCGTCGGGAAAAATACCGCCCGGACTTTTGGCCCGAACGGGACGCGACCCGGGCACGAGAATTTTCGTCGAAACGAAAACAATACTACCGTTTCAAAAACAATATTGCAAATCCATTTTTACGTCTAACGTCGTCTCGTCGCTCGTATATTCTAAAACGCAATGTATATACGTATGTTTAAGACGACTCGGGATTGCGAAACAGTAAAAGGTTTACGCTGCGGCTGACAGGCCGTGTACGGAAAATCGATTTGCCGAAATATTTACGTTCTCTCTTTCTCCGGTCTCGCCCGCCGCCGGCCGTCTCTCCTCTATACAGGGTGAACAGGCCGACGACGCCGGTAAATTATTTCCCCCGCGACGTTTTCGAAAATCCCAAAACGGACTGTTTTAACCCTACTGTCAACAACCGGGTACCCGGGTACCCATTTCAATTTCAAACAAGATTTTTTAATTTTTCCGAAAGTGTATGCCTATATCCTTCTGGATCCTCATCTTATAGGTATATTTATACTCAATTGTGCAAATAAATACAATTCTATTGATATCTAGTGTCTATTTTTCCAGGTTGAATTTAACAACACGGTTGTTCAACAACCAGGTACCCGGGTACCCATAGCATTAAAATGTTAAGTGTTCATGACTGTTCCGTCAATAAAACAAAAATATATAAAACCATTATAGTATTTATAAATATATAAATAACGTAAATATAAAACAAAACTGTAGAAATCAAATTTTTACAACAAACATCCACACTATTCGTAAACACGCTGGTGATTGATTACTGATGAATAGGGCAGAGGACTTGTAGCTCTAAAAAAGCTCTAAATATGCAAGCACTTATGCACTAAAAAACCCCATAATATGCACTTAAAATATGCACTTAAAATTTTTCCGCAGAACTGACTGAGACTAAATACTAAAATAATGATTCTTGTCGTGTCTAGAAACGTTTTATAAATAAATCCTAATCGAATAAAAGCCCGCATGGTGCGTACACGTCTGTAGTGGTGATGTCGTAGGTATAGTTTACGTTAGATAGTTATCGCTTCTAGAAAAAATTTGTGCCCGAGCACAGTAAAAAACCATATTATACGACAAAAATTAAAAATAAATACATTTTGACTGTATTGTTTGAAATAAAAATGTCACTGTGGAAAAAATCGTTAAATATGTCTCAAAAAGTATAAAATAGCGTATAAAAGTGTAAAATATGCCCTAAAAACCAAAAAAACGCAAAATATGCATTTATAAGCACAATAAAATTTCAAAACTAGCTTTGTGGAAGCATGAAACGTATTTGTTTCGCACTCTGCTATTTTTGTGACTGTGCAAAAAAAATATGCAAATGCTACAAGTCCTCTGCCCTACTGATGAACAAACATGAATATACTCCATCTATAATAAAGATTATGTGCCCAATAAAAGTTGAAAAGATAAAAACTATTCCTCATAATCAATTATTTTCACTCGGTGACGAAAATAACTTAGTTTATCGTTCACATTCAAACCAAAATTCAATAATTTACAGATATTTCAATGAAAATAATATGGTGGGTACCCGGGTACCCCGGGGTTGTTGAACAACGTAGAAAATTTTGGTTGTTGACAGTAGGGTTATCGGCGCAATACCACCGCTACTGTACTCTCTAGTCTCGGCCGACTTGTGCGCGTCAGATTTTTCCGGATCGAAAACTATACTCGTCGATTTTCGTCCAACACGGAGAGACTCCTCGTCGCGAATTCGACGGAAAAATAAAATCAACAACACGATATTCGCCGCGTCCGCGGAACTGGCTTCGTAAACTATAAAATATATCGTCGGGGGGGGGGGAAAGCGTCTTGCGCGACACCCTGTATTTGCGAGTCCTTTCCTTCGCCCCCTCCCCCCCCTCCACTCGCGTTTTGGCACCTTTCTTCGTCCACGTCGTCGTCGTCGTCGGCGCGCGCTAAAAAAAGTCTACTACTACTACTACTACTGCGCGCTGTTTTGTATAATCCGTTATTAGAGACGAGTGTCTCGGACACCGCGTCCCACGGTGTTTTTACTATTATTTATATCGTCTAAAAATTATCGATTTACATTTTCCCCTCTCCGGAGGAGCTGCCTTCGCGTGCCCGCAACTCGCGCGCGCCTTTGTCGTCGTACAGAGGGGTTTAGACGTGTACTGTACTTTTTTTCTCTTCTTTCCCTCTCTTTCTTTTTCCACATATAAATAAACACCTCTCGTCGTTTTGTTGTTGTCTTTTCCTTTCCACGTCATAAACCTT
Source organism: Drepanosiphum platanoidis (assembly GCA_948098885.1). NCBI lineage: Eukaryota > Metazoa > Arthropoda > Insecta > Hemiptera > Aphididae > Drepanosiphum > Drepanosiphum platanoidis. Next base: position 27,477,248 of record OX402530.1, read on the forward strand.
TATGTCGCGGCGGCGGCGGCGGCGTTAAAAGCCCGCGAAAGTAATAACAAACTCGGAAGGTTAGGGAACGCGCGCGCGCGCGTGCGTTAAAACGTCGTCGTCTCTCTCTCTCGGCGTACTGCCGACGACGACGGTCACTTTGTCGGGTTTATCGTTATTGTTATTATTATTACAGTCGGGTCTAAAGCGAATCCGAACGCGCGCGCTAATCCGAAGGACGCGGTAATCCGAACGGGCTCGAGCACACGTCGCCGCTCCGCTATAAAATTACGTTTATAATTTCGAATTTCCCCCTTCCTCCCCCCCCGTAAATACGAACGAAATTGCTTTGGAAATCGATCCTCACGTTCGTTCTCATAAAAACTGTTTTTTTTTTTTTTAATAACCTTCGACTCATCACGTCGTTATCTATAATTTGAATTAGCCAATTATTTTCGTATTCAAACTATAATCCCAAAAGCTTTCGCGATTCGCTGCATAGCAAAACGCGTATAATACGCATTGATAAATATATAATATAAATATCGTCGCGTTAGGCTGTTCAGCTATAAGAGAAAACAATTAAAAATGCAAATTAATCAATCTCTTACTCGTTTAAAGAAATATTTCTAATTAAAAAACTCGAACCTCTAATTAAATAAATAACGCCATACTTTAATTTGTTCGAAACAAGGTGAGATTCGGTGTCAGAAACATTCTTTAAGTCTTCTAAAGACTTGTTGTAAATGTTTAATGCGAAATATAAATTATTATTATGAAAACAAATAAACGAGGGTGGAAAAAGTCTAGGGGTTGATTTATCGCCCGAACCACCCCAACCATAATTACGCCACTGGTTTTAACATTTTTAATTAGACGTCTACATAATATATTACACGTGTCTATGAAAATATATAATATTCATTTGCATTCTGTGTTTTGATTGATATTTAACAACTTGTAAAATAATATTCATTACTCTGGCAGAAGGCTCGTATAGACACAAAGTACATATTTTAAATATTTTACACACCAATTTATACAATCAAATAGCAATGTCAATAAAATAGTAAAATACAATTTAATTGGCTAGTAAAAGCTCACGTCGTCATGTAAATATGTAATAGTACAAACAAAGAACAAAATTGCTTATTATAAATTTACAAACCGTAATTGGATAATATTATACATTTAAATTAATAATATTATTTATACACAAATATGAATTTATAAGGGAACGATAATGAAATTAGGAATTCGTTTCTAGTTATTATTTTAAACTTAAGAACGCGTTTTACAAATCATAATGGCGTTATTGAATTTCGATTAAATTTATCGAATACATTTTTTTTTTTACCAAACAATATGTCTATTTTCTTATCACACTGAAATTAATTACATTTTAAAACTTCACCGTAATAAATAATAAATTATAACAGGTACTACTCGTAAAAATAAAAACAAATACTAAATTTTTGATTTTTTTTTTTTGTTTTGTTTTCAGTAGATTTCAAGTTTGAGAATTATCGTGTGACGCGCGTTCATGCAGATTTAAACCGCAAACGATGGGATTTATTATCCCGACTTTCCTCGAGCGTGGTCAGTAGGAGGTCCTGAATACGCCGCGCAACTAATAGTCACGGAAAAAGCAAAAAGGAACACGTGCACCTTTTGCCACCGCTACATAAGGACGTGTCGGAATGTAGGGAAACGACGCTGCTAATCGTTTGTCGGGATGATCGACGCGACGACGAGCGGTGTTGACGAGCCACCACCGTTTTCGATTATTCATAATTCGCGCGAGAAGAGAAAATAAAATAAAACGCCGAGAACGACGGCGAGCTTTTTAAGCGCGAGAAAAAAAAAACAACGAAAAGAAAAACGACTCGTTCGAGAACGAGTATTACGCGCGTTACGTATAGTGTTACGCGATATCGATAAAATAATATCCGTTGGCAATACGATGCACAGCTGTCGGGTTTTATGTATTCGGTTTTTTTTTCCCTCCCTCTCTCCGCCTTCAGTTGGCCGTCGTCGTTTATTATTTTCACATAATATTATATTATGTGTATACCGAAAGGAGAGCGTCCTCGAAAAGCACGTGTTTTATATCCAAACGTCCCGGGGAAATCGATAAACGTTTTACGGACGTTTAACATAATAATATTATATTGACGTTGTAGTACGGCGTTTCGCTCGCGTTCTCCCGGTGGAAAGCCAATAAATTCGCGCGTCCTTTGCCCTCGAAAACGGTTCCGGCAATCGAAAAGACCGATAGCGTTGAGAAATCCAGAGAAAAGTATGCGCGTCATAAACAAGAGAGATGTGAAAAGAGGGAAAAAGTAAAGCGTTTCGCGAGTTCTTCTCGAGATTGTTTATATTTTTCGAAAACGAATTTTCATATTTCATATCGCGCGTCGGCGGTGGTTTGTTTTTTTTTTTTTAATCCGATTATCAGATGTTCGTCGATACTTTTCGCGCGTCGTCGTGCGCGTTTCCGAGAATCGCAATGAAAATCCATCGTCTCGGCGGCGAGAAGAAAACTCAAAGAAAAGTGTTCCGTACGTGCGAAAGATAATGATCGAAATCCTCAAAAAGAGCGCAAAACCACAGACCGCAAAAACGATCGAAATTAACGTTCGCGCCGACGAGTTCGCATCTCGTTCGAGATATACGGTATACGATGTACGTTTGACATGCAAACGACACGCGAATGGTAATGTTATTATTATTTATTTATTTATTTCGTAGCGAAACGGACCGACCTTGGCCCAAAGTACAGTGAAATACATTATTTATCGATACGTATGGTTGAAAAAGAGGAGGAGGACTCGTTGGCAATGCACATCGTCCCGGACATTGGTTCGTCACGGATAATTATCAACAAAATATTACTAAATATATTTAAAAAATAAAATAAAGGTCTTGGCTTTATAACCTAACAGGTCGTGACTTTTTTTGCACTCTTACTCATAATAATACTTCAAGACCTTTATTTTATTTGATTATCGTTTTAAATATATTTAATTGTTTGTATAATATATTAAACTAGCTGACCTGGCGAACGTTGTTTTCCCATATATTTCTAGTGAATTTTCTAGTATAAATAATAACCAACTTATTGTGAGTATACGAAACGTATATGAAACACGTTTATATTTTTTACTATGGTCACTATGGTTACAGTATACGTACATATAAAAAGTTAAATTTTTCAAATATTCTCGCGGTGGGCCACCCTTAACCATCCGCCGGGCTGATTTGAGAATTTAAACCGTCCTGGGCGTCACCCGAACGCATACAAAAAATGTCATTCAAATCGGTCCGGCCGTCCAGTAGGAGTTCAGCGAAATACACACGTATAGTAGAATTATAATATTATACAGTGTGTTTCTTTTAAAGGTAACACTAAATAATTCTGTCCAGAGACATCAGATTGATATGCGGTTTTCGGGAGGACATAGGGAATACATAAATACACATTTATTGATGATTTTTACATTTTTAGATCTTTCCGTTTGCGCATGCGCAAATACGACTTGCATTTTTTTTTAAATGGCAACAGGTGTTTTGAATACCAAATTCAGATAGACCGAATTTTTTCAAGTCGATTTGGTCCTTTTTACCATAGCTCTAAAATCAAAATTGACCAAACGACAACGAGTGCAAGTATTTTTTCTTAAATTCCTTAAAATTAAATTTACATATTTACACAAATTAAAAATATTTAAAAAAAATACTTGAAATTTCATAATAATTAATAAAATTCTAGTATGATTGTTGAAAAATTCAATCATTTTAATCGAAACTTTCACTCGTTGTCGTTTGGTCAATTTTGATTTTAGAGCTATGGTAAAAAGGACCAAATTGACTGGAAAAAATTCGGTATAAAACCGCATATCAATCTGATGTCTCTGATTTTAATTATTTAGCGTTACCTTTTAAAAGAAACACACTGTATATAAAGATATAATATTCTGTTATTAACCATTATTAACCGTTTGATATTAATACGACCATTTTGTTTATTTGTTTTCTGTTTTTTTAGATAATTATTATCGTCGTATGTTTTCGCCGAGACGTCGTTACGCGTCTCGTAAATTCACCGTTCCGACGGCGCAAAACACTTTGCCCCCTCGCCGACGCCACGCCGCCGTGACGTACGCACGGTTTTACCGGCGGCGGCGGCCGCGTAATATATTACTTCCACTCGTAATTTTTATTTTACCGATCTGTGTACGATCATTCTCCGTCTCCTGCGCGTCGTCGTTTAGAACCGCCGATAAATCCGGCGTGCCCTCGTCCTCCTCCTCCTCGCGACGTATTAACGTTAAACGACCGTATTATGTTTTACAGTCGCGCGGGACCGCGATATTGATAAGTCCGAGGTCGTCGCGGATTTAATGTCCTGGTGGTTTTTTTTTCCTCCTTATTTTTATTTGCCGCGCGAACGGAATTTAGGTCAAACGTGTTCTGTCGAAATTTTGTTTTATCGCGCGCGCATTACTCATGTTCGCGTACGAAACTTTACACTCGACGTCCGAGCGCAATACATGTAATATTATAATGTACAAGCTGAATAACCCGGCTTCGCCCGTGTGCAGTATAACTTTTTATTTTATCAGTTTTTTTAATTTTTACCCCTTTTAACCCCCTTAGGGGTCGAATTTTGAAAATCGGGCGTCGTGACGACACTCAGAAAGGTATTTGGAACAACTCTGTGAAAAAAAAAATTGGAAAAAAGTTAAATAGCGTCGTGACAAAATGGGAACATAAAAAAGGCCTGTTCATTTTGTTCAGCTTGCGTGATGGTATCGTACACACTTTTTTGATGGTCATTTAATTTGGGAACATTTAAATTCACAAATGTTTTGCAATTCATTGATATCATACTGTTGTTCTCGTCGCCATTCTCGATCGAACAAATCATGCATTGGACGATCGGCCTATATTCTGTCGTTTTTGTCGTGGCATTGTTTACACCAAAATCCATATAATTGAAATCGAATAAAAAACAAACTCATTTAATCTCAAACTAATTAATAGAAAATGTCATAGACGCACGTGCCACGGAAACAAATAATAAAACATAACCACATAGAGTTTATAATATACGTAATATATCTCCATGGCAAAACAATAACAATGTGTGATTAATATTTTGCACTTTTTTTTTTTTTCCTCATATGACATTATCGGATTGTAAAAATAAAACAAAAATAAAAATAAAAATACAATTACAATAGACTAGAGAGAAAATATTAATAAATTATAAACTATAGATTATATAACAAACTAATTCAATGACTGAAGGATTATAGCTAATGGTATACAGGTAACATTGGTATCTTTTGGAGTGCCAGCTTAAAGTCTTAACTTCAGATTCTCCATCCATTTCACTGCATCCTCTTCTGCTTTATGCAATTTCTCCAGGCCTCCGACGAAATGTGTTTGTAAACAATTATCAACGATATGGCGTATCGTTTGATGCATTCCACATTCACAGAGGGGTGATTCTACCTTTCCCCATTTGTGCATTAGGTAGTTGCACTTCCCCTGTTCTGTTCTTGCTCTGTTCAGTGTTGTCCATATGGCCCTCGGGAGATCGAAACCTGGTACTCTCAGTTCTGGGTTGTCTATCAGTGAAACGTTCCGTACGCCAGAGTTTTTCCATCGTTTCTTCCAGATTTCTATTATTGTTTCTTTTGTTGGTGTCAGGTCCCATATCGGGTGTCTTGATTTCAATCTTTTTGGGGGGTGTGCAGTGAAGTCGTCATGTAGAGGAATCTCAGGATGTTTTGTTATTTTTTGAATTACTCTTTCTGTGTGTTGCAATCTACGTAAGTCTGGAGGGGCTATATTAGCAAGTGTTGGTAGCCATTGCACTTGGGTGGGTTTAACAGTACCGGTGATGATTCGCATAGTATGGTTAAGTTCCGTGTCAGCTTTGTGGCAATGTGCGCTTCTTGCCCAGACAGGGGCACAGTATTTTGCACTTAAAAAGCCATAACGCTGGAACCACTTATTGCACAGCGTACAAACTTCACAGAAACCATCTACATATCAATCCTAATATGCCCTGAAATTTTTATCGAAATCGGTTCGGTGGATCTTGAGCTATAAAATTTATTCAAATGTACATCGATTTATATATATATAGATTATTATTGCGATTTTTCTCGGGATATTATTATTGCGATTTTTCTCCTCTGACCGTCGTCGTCGGAGAGAAATCCGCGAAAACGCCTCCGGCCGTCCCGACGCGTTTAGTTTTTTTTTGCTTTTTTTTTCAATCTGCCGAAACTTACTAATTATTAGAGAATTCTGACAATGTTCTAATCAACGTGACAGATGCAATTAGCACAAACTAGTCGTGTTCAACTCGATCTCTTTAAAATTCGTTTATCCGTTAGACTCTTTATGTTTAATAATTATTTATCACGTCACATAATTAATGTTATTATAATAATATTGCGCGAAATATTCGTCTGGTCTTGGCCGAAGGACAACCGACTCGTTATGTTTTGCCACTCATACCCGCCGCCGCCGCCGCGCCGTACAGATTTACGAGGAGCAGCCGCTGCCCGCGAAAACATCGTAAACACGCGCCACTGCAGATTACTCACACGTGTGTGTCCACAATTTGTTTTTCGTTCACTCTCCCTGATAATCCACCTCGTCGAATTAAACCCCAACGTCCAGAGGCCTTTTCGATGAATAAATCTATCCTTTCCGGTCGACTGAAAACGAGTCATGCACCGTCGTCGGCCTTTACTCGACTCCAGTGTGTAATCAAATTTTGAAATATTTCAATAATCTTATTGTTTTGTACGGATTGTGCGAGTGTTCTCAAAAAAAAAGAAAAAATTACCCTTTGAGTTACCTAACGAGACAAATGTCTCATAATATTTTTTAATTTTTTTATTCGGGTGTTTAGTGTAGGGTGACCATTTCTAAAAAAAATAAAATACAGGACAAAAATAATATCCGTAATATTTTTAAATTAATAAGTATTTATTACTCGTACATTTTTTTTTAGGATTTTTAATCGTAAAAAATACAATATTTAACTATTAAAGATTAAAAATGTTCTCTCGTTTTCGAATTTTCGCCATTGTAAAAATATTATTTATTATCCGCTGTCGTTTTTGGATTTTATGTATTTAGGTATTGTCGCGCGACTGGGATTATTTTCGATAAACGCAACAAAAGTATTTAAAACGTTGACATGTTTATAGTGCGAGTACGTTCAGGGTGTATTTATGCGAATTCGCGTCCATTCAAATGGAGAGTTCAAAAAAAAAAATCCCGAAACCCTTCGAAAGTCGACTGATTCTCCACTCCGCCTCCGCAAGCAAACCAAACCCGAACCGAACCAACGATTTTCCCCGAAAAAATCAAAATCACAACACGCGTGTTTTTGAGGTAAGCTAGTCGTCGCGTTTGCTATTTTCCATTTCTGCGAAGTCGCCGCTGTAAGTTATTATATTATTACGTTCGATCGTTATCTAATCGATTACAATAATATTATATTTTTTTCAGAATAACACCGAGTGTTCACGCGCGTTTTCCTTAAAAAACCAATCGACATCGCCTACGTCGGTTTCAATAACAAAACGAAACATTCCTTATTTTCGCATCGACGCGACGCGACGTGTGGGAGCAACCGCGTCGCTTAGATTCATACGACGACGTACGACGTCGAAAATCGATAGATGTGCTCGGGGATTGGCCCGATGTCGAGAGGTCCCGCCGGACCCGATGCGATTGACTCGTATGTACTTTTATATATATTTTTACTTATATATTATATATAATATGTATATAGAGAGGTTTCTTTCAGAGCGATATTTCGAAGTCGAAGAGGAGGTGTATGTAATCTGCCGCAACTGTTAGCTGATTTTCTTTCATCTCTGAAATAAGGACTCAGGATTATATTCTACGATTCGAAATCGAAAAACCGAAACGTCGAACCTGCCCTCGTATCCTTCCCACTCGAGTCTCTTTTATATACGACATAGATACATATTATACTGTCGAAGTTTCCCCTACCGGTGGTCTGTGATTCCAAGTAGTTTAGTTTACGGATATTTATTTATTTTTTAATAATTGTTGAAAATCGTAGAAAAACCTAAAATTCGGAATATTGTAAGCCACCGGAAGTACTGACATAATATAACGGGAGTTATGTTGTCAAGGATTAGCGAGCCGATTCCGATGGTCGCGATAGTAAAGGAATTAATTTTTTTTATTTATAAAAGCGCAGGAGGATAAGATATCTAATCGGGTCATATCCGCAGTCGTGTAGAGTATTTTCCAACTCGGACGGAGCAGAACACTCGACACATCGCAGACAGGTACATCTTTAAAAAGGCTTTTCTTGTACGAATGTTTTCGCTTCTTCTTTTTTTTTTTTCACGAAGTCATCGGCTCTTTTTCTTTAAATGCGCGCGCGCGCGTTTGTTTGTTTGTCAAGTTGTGCCAGAGACATTCCGCGCGGTCGAGTGTTTCGGTTTTAAAAACCCGCAAACAGACGCTACACGACATTGCGTTTAAGCGTTTCGTCGGCCTGGCGCACGCGCCGGTCGACATCGATTCGGTATTGCGCGATAATATTATTGAAAGCTATAACAGTTTGAAATCTACTAATTTTACGAAATTATATTACTTAATTTTATTAATATTTCATTCTATACTTTGGTAATGATTGACATAACTGACTATTATAATACATTAATCTATATACTTTTATGAATTTCATTAATTTTTTTCTAATTTAATTTTTCTGTTGAATTGGCAACACAATAACATAATTTGATTTATCCATATTATTTTACTGAGGTGGCTAATTAGTTTCTAAGATTATTGTAGAATATTGATTTGAAACAAGTAAACCTGACTTATATATAGAGCGCGGATTTCTATGCAATTGCATATTTGTTTCCTTTTAATATTTTTGGATTTTTGTCAGTATTCTCTACGAATCATCATAATTTGAAGCAAATGGTGAAATTTTTTTTTGCATATTTCAATGTTATTGCATAATTTTGCATATTTAGGCAAAATTTAAAATGTATTGCATATTTATTGCATATTGAAGTCAAAATATGACTTTACATGAAAGCTTTTAATAATTGACGAAATCAAAGAAAAAATTAATTCTATTCCTGGGCCAAAAGGCCAATATATAAGTTATATATTATTTATTCGATTATTGTTCTTATTTGTACTCGTGTCTCGTTCCAAAAGAGGAAATAAATAGAAATACTGTGAAAGTTACAGAAAAACAAATAGGATTTAATAAGATTTAAAACTCATAAGGCCTCTCATATACCTATAATATCTACTAATTTAATCATTAATCAGTATACACAAACAATACACTATATGTATATAGTTGACCTTGACGTAATGCAAAATTGTCAATTTTATTTAACACAACTTTATGAAATTAGCCAAACGCAACTGTCATACCGATCGTTGTGTTGACTTTTTTATCTCCAGCCGACGAGGCCCCAAAGAGGCAGTCGGCGTGGTTCCGTCGTCGCAGATAAAAGAGAAATATCTAAAAACGAGAAGATATCGTTCGTTCCGTGGTTTCACCGTCGGCGGCGGCGGAAAACGTGAGCGCCAAAACGAAGACGAGAAGAAAATAACTCGAAAGTCAGTGTGCTTCATTTTAGAAAGCTTAACGCGTGATGACTAACAATCGTATTTATTATTTAATTACGACAGGGTGTCAGATCCAGTAGAAAAACGAACAAAACCGTAATTATAATTCACATTATTTTATATTTTTAAATATTTTGAAATTGACGAGGGTAAAAGAGTATATTTATTTCGGTAAAAATTAATTTCTTTTTTCATGTCTTTGGCGCTCACGTCGTATAACTCTCATCGTCCGACGTGTATCGATATGACTAAATCGTTAGGATTACAAATTGATATTTAGAACTACTGTTTTTATTAATGATAATAATAATCATCGAATCGTCAGCGACGAGAAATGGAAAATCATTTATGGCTGCTTAACGACGGACAGGGCACATTTGTAGAACGTGCATTAAAACGTCGGTTTTACTTCTTTTTCGTAATGGTTTAAACGTCGTCGTCGGTTATTACAACGCGAGTAAAACGTAAATATCGAGAATCGAGAGAGATGCGTGTCGACAGTATTACATTATTAAATATAATAATATAAAATATTATAATAACGACTTGGCATAATAATTGTCTTTTTATCGGTGTTAATTTTGTATCACAATAAATATAAGATAATATTCTTAACTCGCGCTGTGGAGGGCTGATAAAAAATAAATACAAAACGTGTTATTTTAGAATTACGATGGGGAAAAAAATCAAAATAAGTAGTGAAACACCTTTTGCAAATAATAATTAACTTGGAACGATTTTTAGTTGTCTGGCTTCTAATAAATCTCGAAAAATCGTAGTGACGCGGTAGTAACCGACTAGAATATTATTTATTTTAATTTGTTGGATATTGGAAAAAAAAACAAACAAACAAACTCGCGAGGAAAAAAAAAATGAAAAACCAGACCGATCAGTGGCAGAAATTTATATTTTCAGTAGTCACTAAAATACACTCGTACATTATTATTACAACGCGCGTTTTAAATCCGTATTGTAAATTGTCCGGTCGGCGGCGGCGCGGCGTAGAGAATAATGCGCGCGCGGAACAAACGTACAATTTATCGAATTTACGGCGTAGTCCGTGTGTTTTAGCGAGCGAATTTACTAGGTTTTTGCCCCGAGGTTAATGATTTGTTTGATTTGCGCCTTTTATACTATTCGGCGCAGAACAAAATACGCAATCGGGAATTATTATTATCGCGAACAATAATAATATCGTACAGATATCGCGAACAGAAATCGTTCGGTCGCCGCCGCCGGCGTGAATGTTTTTTTTTTTTTATGTTTTATGTCGTCCGAGTGAGAATTTACTTTCTTTTTTTTTTCCCGTAGGGTTTTAAATTTTATTTTCACTCTGCGCTCTGCCCCCCGGAAACACATTATTCGGCGGCTTATCCGCGCGCAGACACCACTGGCACGAGCCTGCGATCATTTTCGTCGGCTCGTGAAATGATCATTTCGCCCGAATCGAATCGATTCAAATCATAAAACGGATTCGATCGCTATCACACTCGCCTGGCAGCGAGACGTGTAACCGAATGGCCGAATCGATTAGGAATTGCGAACGGTCGCCTGTTTGTTTATTTCATAACTTTGATTCGTTTCTTAATATTCACGCTGCCCACTTACATTAACACTGTCCTCAGTTTATTACGACGGAAAATATATTATACTAGCTGAATAACCCGGCTTCGCCCGTGTGCAGTATAACTTTTTATTTTATCAGTTTTTTTTTCATTTTTACCCCTTTTACCCCTTTTAACTCAAGTAGGTGTCGAATTTCGAAAAATCCTTTCCAATGGGGTCTCCACTATATAAAACGAAACTGCTGCCCAAATTTCATACTCAAAGCTCCAGCAGTTCCAGCCAGGCGAATTTTTCTAGTTTCACCCTTTTTACCCCTTTTAACCCCCTTAGGGGTCGAATTTCGAAAAATCCTTTCCCATGGGGCCTCTGCTATATTAAATGAAACTATTGACAAAATTCAATACCACAAAGCTCCATTGACTCAGGATTTTTTCCATTTTTACCCCTTTTAACCCCCTTAGGGTTAATTTTCTCCATAATTTATGCTATAAACCCGCTCCCCGACATTGTCTATCATTTAAAAAAAATTTGAGCCAAATCGGCCCAGCCGTTCTCAACTGATTCAATTTCCAATTTTTTGTCTCCATTTTTATATATATATAGATTAAAACATTATGTATTTAGTTTCCGGCGCGAACGCAAATGTTGAAAGAATATTTTCGAAACAGCGTGAAAACATTAATGTCGGATAATATTTCGTGTTATTTTCGGGACTAACCAGAGAACAACTGTTAGGTAAGTGCAAAATGTATTTGTTTTAAAATAAGCGGTTTTCTTTATATAATCTACTATCTATCTATCTATCTACGAGTATCTATCTAAATATATAAAAATCGATGTACATTTGAATAAATTTTATAGCTCAAGATCCACCGAACCGATTTTGATAAAAATTTCAGGGCATATTAAAATTGATATGTAGATGGTTTCTGTGAAGTTTGTACGCTGTGCGATTAGTGGTTCCAGCGTTATGGCCTCTCAAGTGGAAAATATTAATCACACATTGTTATTGTTTTGCCATGGAGATAAATTACGTATATTATAAACTCTATGTGGTTATGTTTTATTATTTGTTTCCGTGGCACGTGCGTCTATGACATTTTCTATTAATAATTAGTTTGAGATTAAATGAGTTTGTTTTTTATTCAATTTCAATTATATGGATTTTCGTGTAAAAAATGCCACGACAAAAACGACTGAATATACGCTATTTAACTTTTTTCCAATTTTTTTCACAGAGTTGTTCCAAATACCTTTCTGAGTGTCGTCACGACGCCCGATTTTCAAAATTCCACCCCTAAGGGAGTGTAAAGAGGTTAAAAAGGGTGAAACTAGAGAAATTCGCCTGGCCGGAACCGCCGGAGCTTTGAGTATGAAATTTGGTCGGCAGTTTCGTTTTATATAACGGAGTCCCCTTGGGAAAGGATTTTCCGAAATTCGACCCCTAAGGGGGGTAAAAGGGGTAAAAATGAAAAAAATAAAAAGTCGCGCACGGGCGAAGCCGGGTTATTCGGCTATAATATACGTAATATATACCTATTGTTAATATTTTAAGGGAGATTTTTTCGCGGCGAGCAGAATAGGTTTAGCGGGAGCAGTAGTTGAGGGGAACGCAGGGGGTCAATACAGGTCTCCCGACTTCCGATCAAACTTTTATGTGCCGCCTTTGACCGCTCTTTTTTTTGCTATTCTATGAAAAAAAATCGTGATTTTCGCACCGGAAACGTACAACGATCGAAGAGATTGGTCATTAATAGGTATTACGTAATTATTATATAAGGTTGTGACAACATGATTATGTGACAATAGTAATGAGGAAAACGGAACGAGTGAGATACTGCGTGCCGGTGAAATCGCCCGACCAATGACAGCCGTTCTGCGCGCGCAACCCGCCTAATACCGATCGCGAGGAAGTACGTCGGCAAACCGGATGCACAGTGCTCTGACGACCGGCCAAGTGTCGACAGCGGTTCGGAAAGTTGTTCGTCGCGGTTTTAATTTTTCTCCGTGATAATGTCGTCAGTTTATTATTCATCTCGTCCGACGACCGATGCAACTTCGTGACTTTTGTGTAAAGTGCTTACTTTATATTTACACGAACCGACGCCGAAACTCAACAGCAACCCACCGACAAGCCGTGAGTAGTACCGATTATATTTATTTACAGTCTAAAGTTAGGTCATAGGCGGCGCCTCTCTTCGTCGCGAGGTAGCGAAATCGTGATTTTTGCCCTATTTTTTGCACCAGAAACGTATAAAAGATCGCTTATTAATCGGTATCAAATTTATTAGCTTATAAATGAAATTCTCCCGTCACAGTGTTTCTTATCGAACTCCTCCGGAACGGCTCGACCGATTTTCATGACATTTTTTTATATTTGGTAGCTCAGAGAATAGGACTGTTGTTTAAACCCCTAGGTGTTAAGGGTGGGCCCCACCACAAATATTTTTAAAAATTTAACGTTTTATATTTTGTAACCATAGTGACCATAATCATTGTTTATACATTTTTTTCCTAATCATTTTCAATTAAAAATATATACGTGTTTCATATACGAGTACTTACAATAATAACTTCAATTTGTTACATTGAAAGCGATTTAAAGTGAACAAATTTATTTTACATTTTCAATTTTTACAAAATTCAACCCCTAAGGGGTTAAAAGAGGGTTAAAAATGTGAAAAACGTTATTGCTCCCTCGTGCCGGAAAAAACTTTTCGCGGGCTAGATTTTGAGACGCAACGCGATATCAGTGAGCGCGTGGTAATTTGGATTTCATATTATAATAAACAGATTGTAAATTTTATATAAACGCGAATGGCTGGCGTTTTGTTATTTTTATAGGCCGTCGTCCATGGCCCCACTGCTCTTTTAATATTATAAACACCATCGCCAAAATACTTACAATAAGTTATAGTTATTTTTTATACCGAAAAAATCCACTAGAAATATAATATTATGGCAAAACAACGTTTGCCGGGTGAGCTAGTGTTTTACACGGAAAGAGATAATCTCTTTCCGTTCAAAACACTAGCTCAGGGTGGGCGGGAATAACGTGTTATGTAACATTTCGTAAATGTTCAGGAACAACTAAAAACGAAAACTGTATTATACATTTTTTTTTAATGTGATTTGGAACGCACGTAGCACGTTCTTACATATTCGACTATAACACTCTACCATTATTTTATTTAACTTTACCATTTTTTTTTTACATTTTTCCAATTTGTCATATTGATTTTCTGTTTTCGTCCATCACTTAGACGGTTAACATTACTACAAGATAAATTATTTAGACTTGTTATATAGTTAAATAGGTAACACAATCGTGATATCCGCACGTCTACGTCTCGCATGAAGTGCGATAGCACGTTATATAGTCATTGCACGTTACATAGCACGTTATAATAGTCAACTAATCGCCGGTTTCTAAGTTTATACACGATGATTGTGTACGATAAAAACATTCTGGGAATTTTTAGATTCTTAAAATATATCGAGATTGCTTCATAGTACGTTATTCCGCAAAAACATGAAAATTGAAAAAATGTTACATAGCACGTTATTCCCGCCCACCCTTCGATTGTTTTAAAATCAATATCGAAACCGAAATATGAAAAGAGAACGATCGCGTCGTTATCGGTCGTATTGTTAAATAACGGAAAACCGCGCGCGCGCGCGTTCTAATAACGTATTATTATAATAATATTATTACTTTTTATATATAAACGGACGAAATAAATACCGTCCGTTCCGTCGACAACGCTTATAAACTCTCGGAAACCGTAACTGTATTTATTTCAAGATCCGTATCGACACACAAACGCGTTTGTGTAATTTCACTGACAAATAAAAAAACTCGACTCGACTGTATTATTATTATTATTATTAAGTATGACTCGGGGGAATTAAATTCAAATAAGTCGTTGGCTTTTATTCCAATTGTTACGACTTGTAATAATAATAACGCACAGCCTATACAGCGTACACGTAATACGGTCGGGGGACGTTTTTTTTTCACTTCTCTTTCTCTCCTTTACGCGAAAAATATTATATTACCTCTTGTTATTTATTACCGACGACGAGACTGTACACTAGGTGTCCCGCGGAGACGCGAAAATATTAATAACTCTTATTTTCTTCTCTTTTCGTGCGCTACGGCTATTATTATATTTTTACATTTTTTTTTTTTTCATACCTTTTCAAACTAAATTTGAACTTTCGTAAAACCGTTTTCTCCGTTTTCAAAATAGCTCTTATTCGTTTTGTTTCTTTTCTAACGATTTGCCGTTGATTTTCTATAATTTGTTTTTTTTTTTTGAAAGTCGCGTTCCTTTTGATAAGTCGTGGTTCTAGCCAATCGATCGGTTTAAATATTATGTTTCTCGCGTTTTGCTTTTCTCAAATGAGAATAACATTAGACTTTCTTTCTTTTTTTTCATCTCCAATTCCTCTTACCGCGCAATAGTTTATTCCAAAAAAATAACATTCAAAATGTAAAATAGAACTGAAATCATTTCATAGCTATTAGATTTCCACGGGACACTCCTCTGTATACGTTACGAAAAAACTTTTGGTCTGGCTGAAATTGGATTTCGTCTCCTACTACGTATCGAAACTATTCCTTTGCCGTCGGCGACGAAATGCGGTCCGCGCGTACGCACACGAGGCAATACGTTATTCAAATCCCCGTAACATCGTAATATCGAATCCGTCCTCTTCTACGGCTAATAACGATAAACCCGTCTGGAAAGAAAACGGACCTTCTGACATAATTATATTATTACTAGCTGAATAACCCGGCTTCGCCCGTGTGCAGTATAACTTTTTATTTTATCAGTTTTTTTTTTCATTTTTACCCCTTTTACCCCTTTTAACTCCGGTAGGTGTCGAATTTCGAAAAATCCTTTCCAATGGGGTCTCCACTATATAAAACTAAACTGCTGCCCAAATTTCATACTCAAAGCTCCAGCAGTTCCAGCCAGGCGAATTTTTCTAGTTTCACCCTTTTTACCCCTTTTAACCCCCTTAGGGGTCGAATTTCGAAAAATCCTTTCCCATGGGGCCTCTGCTATATTAAATGAAACTATTGACAAAATTTAATACCACAAAGCTCCATTGACTCAGGATTTTTTCCATTTTTACCCCTTTTAACCCCCTTAGGGTTAATTTTCTCCATAATTTATGCTATAAACCCGCTCCCCGACATTCTCTATCATTTAAAAAAAAATTTGAGCCAAATCGGCCCAGCCGTTCTCAACTGATTCAATTTCCAATTTTTTGTCTCCATTTTTATATATATAGATAATACACGTGGCCTTACGGCAGCGTTTCTTAAACTTTTTTATCTGTGGAACCCCTACTTTGTTTTTTAGCTTTTAAGCTTTTTTAGGATTATTTGCAAAAAAAAAAATATAATTATTTCCTACACTAATATTGTGTTAAAGGTAAAAAATATGTTAAAAAAAATAAAAATAATAATAATTGTATATAATAATACTTTAATAATAATTACTTAATGAGATGCGTGAAATTGCTTTTTTATTATTACAAATATTCTTAATATTGGGCTTTATTGATGAAAGTTGTATTATCATAATATTAGGTTCGGCATCGAGTCTGTTGCGGTATTTTGTTTTTGTCGATACACAGGTGGAGAATTTTAATTACCCCATTACTAATCTTTAGTTTGACATTTTTGAGTAATTTTCTTGAAAATTTTGAAAAATTACTTAAGCTTCGCGGAACCCTGAAGTGATCTCAAGTGATCGGTTTAAGAAACGCTGCTTTACGGAGAAACAACTCCACGTGCTTTACAAAAACGAGGATCGAACGAAACGGCGGAAATGAGAGCGAAAAAAAAATATGGTATGAAAATACTCCGAAAAACACTCTGAGGAATTACCGAGGGAAAAAAAAATTGATCGAGTCAATACGACGCATCCGCTTGAAAATGTTTAAAAACGCGTGAACCAAAAAAATAATTTCCATCGCTATTATACTGGGTAAAAAGGTATGTTTTCGAGCCGAGATGGATTTATTATGTACAAACGGACTTGTCGAAAAACACGATGATATTTTGTCAACCGATGTGAAAACGACGTTCTTTGAAATTTAAAAAAAAAAACACACACGCGCGCGCGCGTTTAAAATGAATAATTCAAAGAAATGCTAAACAAAAATTACATAATATGAATATGCTGAACAGTATGTGATCGAATTCGTAGTTCGGTCGGCGTTTTCGTCTCACGTCATCACTTTTAAGGGAAACGAGTCGTCGAAATCTTTCGTCTGTTCGTAATTTGTATTGTTTTACGAGTATATGCGTTACTCGTAATCGGGGTTCGGGACTTATAGCGCACTCGTAATCATCGAAAAAAGCACTGAAATACTTCATATTATAAGCACTAAAAAAATATGTTATTTTTCATTGTAAATTGAATCGAATTACAACTTGTTTCGTCCATATCGTCACGTGACCAGCAAGCGAGTAAACACAAGCCCCGGTGATTATCGCCAGGAAATAATATAATTCGAAGGGGAAAAATTATTTTTAGCTTTTGATATGCCGTGAACACAGCAAAAAAAAAAATTCAAAAAAACATCGAAAAAAGCTAGAAAATAGAGGGATTTCAACATTCATATTTGAGATAATTGAAACACGACGTGAGTTTTCATAGAACTCTGCATGCTAGTTTTAATGTTATTTCAAAAGAAAAAAACAAGCAAACGCTGGAAGTCCCGAACTCTGCTCGAAATTAGGATTTCGTAGAAAATCACGACGACGAACGCGTGTCGCTTTTTATTCCGTAGGGAGGTAAGAAGGATAGTACACAAAGCGTAAAGACGGCGGACGGTCAGGACCGGACGTCCTGCGCGGCCGCGGACGATTCGAAAGAAACGAAAAGGAATTCATACCGAAAAACCCCTCGGCGCGACCCATATCAGGGTCGGCCGGACTCTCGCTCGAAATTCTCTCTCTTTTGAAAGTATACATTTATAATAATATATTACACTCCGCATATACGTCGAGTGCAAACCGTGTTTTAGCAATGCAAAACCGCGCGCTCCCGCGGTATAATGTTTTACGCGCCGCGTGTTTTATTATAATCTAAGTATCGATCACGTCGAGAGTCCTTCGCGTACTGCAGTGGTCTTCGGACAGGATGGCGGGTCGACGTGAGCTTCACAATCGGGTCTTTTTCTCCAATATGACACAAACGTTACCGTTAATAATTATTGTCCGTAAATTATTTTCACGCTTTTAGAACGCGCCGCCGCCGCCGCCGTGTTCTTCAGCAAAAACAATATTATATTGTTTTAATTTAATTTTTCCTTTTCGAACGAAACACAGTGTGTGTTGGGGCCGGAGCGTTTATTCTAAATCAACAAGCTCCGGTGCTTTTTTTTACAGTCCGCCTTTATTTCGAATAATAATAATAACGGTATACGATAAAAACCGAAAAACACGCGATACACGCGTTATGTTGTTAAATATTTAATAAACGATTAGAATGTGACTAATAAAAAACAAAATGTATGAATCTATAAAACTCTATGTCAAAACTCACATGTTCCAAACTTCTAACTTAAAAAAAATATAGTATTTTAAACAACGAAAATCATATTTTTTTATCAAAGACTAGCTGAATAACCCGGCTTCGCCCGTGTGCAGTATAACATTTTATTTTATCAGTTTTTTTCATTTTTACCCCTTTTTACCCCTTTGAACCCCGGTAGGGGCCGAATTTCGAAAAATCCTTTCCCATGGGGTCTCCACTATACAAAACGAAACTGTTGACCAAATTTCATACTTAAAGCTCCAGTGACTCAGGATTTTTCCCATTTTTACCCCTTTTAACCCCCTAAGGGTTAATTTTCTTAATAATTCTCTCCGTAACGACCATCCTCGTACTTAAAGGAATATTATAAAAAAAGAATTAGCGAAATCGGTTCAGGGGTTGTTGAGTTATGCGCTAACAACACATTTTGCGATTTATTTTTATATATAAGATTTTACTTTGGTTCTATTTAATGTTACGACGGCCTCTCTTCTAGTTTTTGTCGTTTTCTGAAAAAAGTGATTTCTGGAACATGTGACTTTTGATTTTAGCCTACTCACCTCCACGACGACGGTGGCCCGACATGGCAGTACTGCAGCCACTCTCGTCTCGCGGGCTCGGCCCATCATAATATTATAATTAGGGCTCGGATGTTTATGAAATTGCATATTTTTTTCTATTTATCCAATTTATTGCTAACCTGGATACAAATTTGATTCATGTTCTACTGAATAAAATAAAACTATTTTTACTTTGCATATTTTTGCATATTTAGTGGTTTTGTATTTTAAATGCATAATTTTGGATTTTAAGAATATAAATGCATATTTCAAGACAATTTAACGTAGAATATTAATAATGTTCCTTATTAGTTTTTCACGTTACAAAAATTTACTTTCCGATAACAGACGCAGCTACAAGTTTGATCAAATTAAAAAAAACTATTGTATCACAGTGTAACGCTGATAATATAATAATGTAATAAAATGAAATATTAGTCACTAATAAATAATAAATAATAATATAAATTAAAGTTAATAAAACGCTATGTAAATTTACGAAATGTATTTTAAATTGTAGTGAAAAAAAATAATATATAAAAATAACTACTGGGTAATAAAAATATAATATTTTTGTTTTATGAATTGTAATAAATTTTTTTGTGCATATTTTGGTGTTTTTATTGACTGAAAATGCATATTTTATAATTTTTAGCGCATATTTTGTTTGCATATTTCGTAATTTTTTAGTGCATAAATGCATGCATATTACAGTAGTTTTAAGTGCATAAACATCCGAGCCCTAATTATAATAATCACAAATAATCGAACAAAGATAATACGTACCTCTTGGCAACACACAGTGTGTTTGGAGAAAAAATAAACTCGACGCTTCACAAATAATAATATGGGTCACCTTATTTGTATTTTCGGTAATTTTTATAGTTTTCGTTTCTCGATTTACGACGTCTGCCCCTCTCGTTCATAAAAGTATTTGTAAAAAAAAGGAGACGCGAAAAAAACTATATCAAATCAAATTATCGACCCGTCGAGAAATTAATTACGCGTAAACGTGTGCGCGCGATCTCGTCGCAAACGAAATAAATAAATAAATACACAACAGTCGCATTTTTAGTCGAAACATATTATTTTGTATACCTATATGGAACGTTGAATTATTGTCGTTCGGGTGTTTTACAACTTTCCGTCCTTTATATTTTAATAAATAACGATTGCGGACGCGACAATACGTTTCGAATACTTTTTCATCGGTATCGAGTGCGATTATTTTTTAAAAAACTTTTGTTCCGGCTTTTCGCCCGAGTGTTTCTCGCGTGCCCAATATGTACAAAAGCCGCGTCGCGCAATCGGTCCAAACGTTTTCCACAACGCCGCGCGCGCTCGAATCACACCCGACGTACAATAATGGCATCGTTATTGGGCACGATTATTGTTTTGCGCGAGTGACGAAACGGCGGGCGTCCACAAACGCGCGACCCGTTAGAATTTCACATTTGATTTCAACGAAATTAGATTTTCGTTTTAGACGTTTAGCTTCCCCTAGCGGTCGCGCCTATGAGAATCACGTTGTTAGTCGCGCCGCGGTGTTAACACCGCTATTTTACGTATTTCTTTATTTTTAGTGTGGATTTTAGGACTGTTATTTTATAATTTGCATAAATATAATATGCTAGGAATAATTTACAATGACATTTACAAGAAAACTTAAAGAAAATGTATTTTTAAATTACGTAATTATACTTCTTAATCTTCTTCGATTTCGTTGTAGTCTTATCGCACGCATTGATTTTACTACATTTTACACGGTAATATTATAGTGTTCACTGATACTTTGTGACTTCGTATTGGTGACTTTACGTGTACAGATAAAATGCATGACTATTGCAATATTATGTTTATAAATACATTGTGCAGGAGGTCATACTAATTTTTTCGATAAATATAATTAAAGAAAATGGTTTTTCGAAAAAGTGCGGTGTAAACACCGCTGGCGCGACCGCTAGAAGGTCGGCGACGACGACGGTTGTGTTCTCGAAAAAACGGCTCGATAGCATTTTTCAACGTGTCGGTATCACTCGGATATGATACGCACAGCATATACCGAGATAACCGAGTTTCTTAGTTTTTCTTTTATTTTCTTTCTTCTTTCCAAGCGGTATTTTCGATTGTCCGTCGGTGGATACTCAAACAGATTTTAAGGGCTACGTGTATTATTTGTTTTTTTTTCTTTAAACCGAAGCATCAAATATAATATACGAATTTTCGTGACCAAACGTAATAACAAACCAGCATAAATCCTAACGGTTAGTAAATAATAATTGCAAAACAATAATATCTCAAAATCTCGGTACAGATTATAAAAATAATAGCGTTTATTGTATTACTAGCTGAACGACCCGTGTGTAACTTTTTATTTTTTTCATTTTCACCCCTTTCAACCCTCTTAGGGGTGGAATTTTGAAAATCGGGCGACGTGACGACACTCAGAGTGGTATTAGGAACGACTCTGTGAAAAAAAAAATTGGAAACAAGTTAAATAGCGTCGTCACAAAATGGGAACATAAAAAAAGACCTGTTCTTTATAATAGATTATTACAATCGATATCACACAATATTGAGCTGTTGGTAATAATTAAACGAGTCGGAGAAGGAAATAATGTAAAACCGTAAACGAGACTTGAGAACTATTCAAAGGGGCCAAGTCCCCCTCCCCTCCCCCCCCATCTATGAGCAGAAGCATAATATTTCGCGATGCTTGCCGGCACAAATGGTTGTTTTTTTTATCGACCCGAATCGTACGTCCGTCGGTGGTTTTTATAGCGGAAAATAAATAAACCCTTTCTAATTTTGTTTTTTATTTTTCATATTTACGCGTGCGACCTCTGCCCGAGCTGATTGACGAGTCAATGACTCGTTTTTCCGCGTTTCGCCAAATGGACTGCCGCGGCAGTGGTGTCATTAATATTCATCCGACGCGGTTTTTTTTTTCACTCGTACCATTTTGTTGCGCGACGGGGACGCGCAGGTCGGCGGCGGCGAGGAACAGACCTAATCGCGGGGACGCTTATCGGAATGACACGGTTAATGAAGCGAAAATACGGGGGGCAAACGTGCTCAAACTTTTCGTCCGGTTTGCGAAATTTTAAAACGCCGTGTCCCGTGTAAAACGCGTCTTATTTCCGTACACAACAAATGCCTATTTAATATCGAAACATAATGTAATAAAACAATAATTCGGAATTTTGGATATAAGTCACACGACACCGGACGGTAGCACGAATTCTGTGATTTTCGTTCCGCGTTACCAATAGACATTAAAATAAAAACCCAGTTAAAACTTATTACAAGAGGCGGCGACAGTGGCGCAACCAAGGGGGGTATCGTTATATGTATAATAATTATTAATTTTGTAAACTTCTTGACAATTACTAAAATTATATGTAACTTTAATCTAAACATACGTGTCACGTACTCACGTGATATATAAATTGTTTAGTTAATAAAACGTTGGACGTCAGTATAGTGTATTCAGAAATAATTATGGTGGTGGTTTGATTCAAATCGTTTGAATAAAATAATATAATAGGTAAATATTTAATAGTAGTCGTGACGACTGTCACTTGTACATGGTATACTAACAAATTTGGAAATGAATTGGGGAAATACTGTATACGCTATACTGGCGGACACCCCCCCCTTGAAAAACTCTAGTTGCGCCACTGGGCGGGGATGCGACCTTTCGATCGTACTCTCGATGAAATTTTCGAATTTGACGTCCAGGTCACCTGCACACCGCCGGTTCAATCGTGGCGAACAAATAGTGATTTATAAACATTTATTCGTTGAAAAATACATATTGAGTTGATGGTTCCCACCCCGGACGGAGCTCTGGAAGTTTCGGCTGTCGAATCGTTTCAAACTGCACATTGTAAGTAATAGTTCTTCATGTTTGAAAGCTCAATCTCGTGAAATTCCGTCGTGTCCCCGGGGAGAGCTGTACAAGTTTGGGCCCCGGTTGGAAGCCATCTCCTAAACTTCCGAAGCTCTACTCGCGTTAGGGACGCAGCTAAAACGGTTTTTTGTCGGGGAAAGGTCAAACTTTGTTTCATGCATAAAATAATACCTATGTAATATACATTCCATCAACTTGTAGGAAACAAAATCAGTGGTTGAGACACAAGTGAGGAAGTGTCTCGACTGAATTCTCAAAAAATAAATAACGTTCGATATTCTTCCAAGCTCAGCGGTAGCTCAAAACGAGGAATCCATTGATTTTACCGTGTGTGTTTTGTATTTTTTTTCTGCGTGTGTACGCGATAAGTACTCGAAAAAAACGGTCCGATTTTCAACTTCAGTATTGGTTTTTGGTAGAAAATCGTATTTAGTCTTTTACAGGACATTTTCGAATTTCCCAACACTTGAAAAGTTGTACAAACGTAAAACGGCAAACCGATTTTTGACAAAATGTTTTTTTTTTTCGCTGTAACTCGGAAAATATTGATCGCAAGGGACTTGAATTTTTCACCGAATATTTATATTATGACCATTCTCTAGAGTTGATATAAATTCCAAAACGTTTTGACTTTTGTGTGCAATTTTCAGACATTTTAAGTTTTTTGAGTTTTCTTGTGGTTCTATTTCGTCAATAAAATAATTTTGGCTCGTCAAAAACTCTCGAGCATTATATTATATAAAGTGTTCCTTAAAAGTCGATATTTCTTCAACAAAAATGTACACCGATCGGTCTCAAATTCAAAAGACCATTTCACCGATGTCGATCACCAATCGTCTGTGACTCGTCCGTTTCTCACTTTTTTTTTTCTATTATGAAAAATTTGACATAACGGCGGCGCGGCGTGTCCTAGATTAATCCTTGGTTTCGCCGGTATCCGTACTTTTACCGTAACATGTATAATATTATTTGGCTTGATATTTTCTAGTGATGAGAAACGCAATAAATGACTACATTTTTTTTTGCAATCGGATACCGAACATTCGTGTTTCTAATCACTGCAGTTTGAAAAAAAAAAAAAACAAGGAAATTATAAATCGTTTTCAACGACAGACGCTGCAGCAGTCGTATTGTTGCAAACGCCTTTTGACGTGGTCGTCGGGAGGCCAGCGATAGATACGAATTACTTGTCAAAGCAGGTAAACCCGTTGGTCGTTTTATTATGTTAAAGTCGCGCAATCATTCCGGCTTAATGTCACTAGGCGAACTGACGTTATTCGCACGGTAATCTTTTATTTTTTTTCCCGTTTCTCAATTCTTTTGACGTGTAATTTTTACATAAATAAATCGACCGACCCGAAAATAATAACGTCGAAACCGCCGCCGAACATAACAAAATGCTATAATATAAAAATCTGATTGAATTTCATATTGAAATTATGTCATTTAATGGGGGGGGGGGGGGGTTAAATTTTATTTCAAAACACTCAACACGTATGTATTCGATTTTTTCGGTATATAATTGTTTCGATTCGTATAACTCCAGCGAGTGTATTAACCCGTCATTGCTCGCGTGTGAGAATTTCCCTCACATTGTTTTTAAGTTGGTAACCCACTGGCTTGTTTGTTGTTATATTTTTCCCAAATTCATAGTACCTTATGACGAAATATTTAAAAATAAATTTATCATTTGAGGGGTACTTAATCGTTCCGATGAGGAAACCTATTGCAATCTGAAATCAGCTAGTCGTGTTTTGTGAGCGATTTCCTCTGCGCGCGAGTAATAGCGTTTGAATTTCGCGTTCATATTTTCGTTTTTACTTGTTGTTATTTTTTATTCAATATTTTACTTTTTTTTGCCGTTTATTCTATTTTTCAAAAGTATGAGTGAGGCAATTATTTCGTGGTTAAATAAAGATATAGAATCACTAAATGATTCGTGTAGTGATGATAGTGAAAATGATGACAATGCAATAACTGGAGAACGAAATATTGAGGAAATATTGAGTTCATAAAATTACATTTTTCTAATAATTTTTCGTATAATTATTTTCATTTTTTTCAATATTATATTTATAAAAAACATTCAAAATTAGTTTATTTAATGATTTATTAATTATTTGTTCTTAAAATATTACATTTATGATAAAATATACAAGGTGAGCGAGTCTCTCTACGCGCGAGTAACGGCGTTCAAATTATACGCGCAAGTCATGACGGGTTAAAACTGTAAGAGATTTAAAACGATACCTTCGCTTAATTCGCCGAAAAATTAAATTAAATTATAATTTTTGCGATTTATCCGCATTTCCATTCGTTTTCTCTAAATTGTTCAGAAGAAAAACAAAGTTTGTGAACATTCCACACGTGTGATAATATTACAAAAAAATCAAACTATTTATTTCTTATTATAAAATAATTAATTACAATTAATGATTATTTTAGTTAAAGTCACTTTATTATAAATTCAACATTGCATGTTTGTCGGACCTGTTTTCCCCACAACCGCATGGACTGTAATCATTCTTCACCGGTACACCTAATCTTTTTCCTTTAATATTACCAAAATGAGATATTTTCTCACCGAATCAATTCCAACACTCAATACTACTACCAATTCGCAATCGAATCAAACTATTAAAACAAAAAAAAAGGACCGTTACTGTATTCAAACAAATTCCGAAAAACAAAAAAATCGTCCTCTCTCGGAAAAATCGAAAAAAGGCGGCATCGCTCTCTTTTGAATTTCCTTCGGGGGAGCAGCCCCCGTCCCTCGTCCAGCTTCCGGTTTGAAACGTCTGTTCCTTCGGGGAACAGGTCTACGGACGAACAAAATTAGTGCCGAACGATTCGGCCGTGACGGGAAGCTACTCTCGCGGGCGTTCGGAGGATATTTTAACAGCGGGTTTCGCGTGTACGCCGGAATCGTTTCGATATGCTGCAGTGCTCTCCGCGGTGGAAATTCTATTTTAACCGAAACAACGGTGTTCCGGCGGACCGGACGGACGACGAAAAAAAAAAGCGACGGGACCCGATTTATTTTTTCGAATACGATCGTAAATATCGCAACGCACCTACACTGTTCCGCGCCGTCGACCCGTCCGCTAAACATATTATATAGTTCGTGCGGTTTCAGCGTATTTATTGCGTTCGGTAATAAACGCGTTCGGCGTCACCACAACACGTACGCTCGTATTACGCGACAAACGCGAACCGGGAGGATCGAAACGTCGTCGTCGGTCGACCGACGAAAGTGAACTCGGAAACACTTATACAGACGACGACGACGGGAGGATAATCAAGGAGTGGAGGAGGTAGTCGAAAATCGAGCGTTATTTGCCATCGTCGAACTTACAAGTAACACTATTATTGTCTTTGTGTTATTGCCCGTTCGACTGTTGTGGTCGTATATCGAAAAATGTGTCAATTGAAAACGTAAATTCAATAAGACGTGTAATATAATGAGCTCGGGGGGGGTGTATTTGCCCCGTTAACTCTTCCCCCCCCATGGATCAGCCCCTGTACGGATAACGATGTCGTCTTATCGAGGGTTGACGAGAGCTAATTTTTCCCCCCGCGGAAACGCACTCGAAAGTCGGAACTTTAGATTTTCCTGCGCGAAGGACGTCGAGCATTCCACGTGCTCACAAACGCGGGGTGTTTTTCGGAGATCCGATAGTTTTAGCGCCTCAATATATTATTTATTTTCAAACGAATTTCAACTACGAAATAAACAAAGTAAGATTTTCAACTCAAAAAAAAAAAAAATAAACATTATAATAATCGCAAAGTGCGATTTTTCGAAATACTTTGTTGAAATACGACTTTGAATCGACCCTTCATTAGTTTTGATAATGATTTTTGAAGTTTAAATCGGTAAATATAACCTACCGTTTTACAAAACGAAAATTGAAATTTTCTCAGAGTTCGAAAAATGTGTAGAAAATGTAACTACTAATCATCACATTATTTATACACACACACACACGTCGTTTCCGTCGCCGATTTTTTTTTTTTTTTTATATAATTTCGCTTTCGAAAGCATACGACACGAAACACGAGCGAATTCGTTATTCGTCCGATCTCCGAGAGACACCCTGTACGAATACATAATTCATCGTGCGGTTTGCAATTTCCGATTTTCCGCTAATGAGTTATACGCTCCAGACGCGATATTTTACACGCGTCTTTCGTTCCGGCGGCGTCCGCAGGATACGGTTTTTGCGACAACGGCAAAACCGGAACCGGCGAGCAGCCATCATCGTCGCCACGATAATATTATCACGGCGGCGGAGATATATTATACGGCCGATATCGCGCGCATGTCCTCGTCGTGATTTACGCCCGCCGGGCGTGTGAAATAACCGTTGAAAAAACTATTTCCACATACCGTCGTCGTCGTCGTCGTCGTCGTAACGATTACGATATAATGTCAAACTCGATGAATATTTATTTAACTTAATTTTGCATCGTCAGATTACTGGGCTGAGAAAACTCGTGTGGAGGCCCAGGAGTTTACGATTTACATATCGCACTCCTAGAACAAAACTGCCACAACTCTGACTACTGTTGAATAGAGAAAAATAAGCTCTATAAAATGCAATAACGCCACATTCAATATCATTTTTCATTTAGCCACTATAGAGACGTGTCAGTATTGAATTATTTAAAAATGTTAGTTAATTTTCAATGCAAGAGAGCCATATTTACTTTATGGCTATATACTTATTTTAATTTATCCAAATTATCACTCAAGTCAAAATTCAAGACTGCCTTATTTCGACTTGTGGCGTTCTTGCACTGAATAAAAACTAATTATCGTGTGATATGTTGAGTGCAAAACTTGAAAAATTGTAAATGGTCAAGAGTCTAAATTTTTGGGTTTAAGAGTGCATTTCATAATATTTGAAAAAATAATATTGTAAAGCATGATTGTAAGTATTTAAGTGTTAAATTTCAAACGCATAAGTAAAAAACTCATCAAAATATCCTAGGTCCAAACTTCAAATCGATTTTTCTCAAAACTATAAATTTTGAGTTGTGGCAGTCTTGTTCTAGCAGTGCGATATTATGATTTACACTTCAACTTAAAACGATATCGAAATTACACAAATTTACACAAATTATCTATTGGACAGGCGTTTAATATTATTATTTATTCGATCGGACGTTTCGCTCTTGACCCGAAATAGTCGAGTGTTCGATAACGTAATGTATTTAAAACAATCGTATCGATTAAACTCCGGGTTTCGACCCACGTCGTCGTCGGTCGTATTTTTTATATATTTATACGTTTTTTTTTATAACCTGACCTTCGAATCTCTGTTCGTCTGCCCGCGCGATTTCCATAAAAACGGTTAAGAAAATAAACAAGATATTATATTCTGAATCCCGGATGCGCTCTAGTTGTGTATGAGCTTTGTCTAAAATTTAATAAAAACCTTTTTTTTTTAATTCCGTTTTAGAACAGTTTCAGTGACTATTATATCTAATTTATAACGATTGTGTTTCAGGAAATTATGACGATTAATCGACGTCGTCCACAACGATAATGCCAGATTTAGTAAGGAACCGTTACGAGGCGACCGAGTCGGAGAGATTATTTGCTGAAAAACACAAAAAAAAAAGAGGACGACGGTGCATAGTTCGAAAACGTTAATTAGAACGAATTGAATATCATTTAGGTCGAGTAATAACATACGTCTTGTTTATTACACTGTTGTTGTGTTCTACGGACGTATTATAATGTTTGTTTTATTATATTTGAAAATTCTTATCTCAAGTACATTTTTTCCCGGACTCGATTGCCGAGTAATTATAGACAAGTGAGTGTGTTGCGTACGAGCTGGGAGGAGTAACCGATAACGGACGAGAGGTAAAACGAAACGAATCGAATGTTATTTGATTAATTTAATTATCGATCGATATTAGTATTCACTTTTTTTAGCACACTTACTCTACTACACGTCTTACACCGCCAACTCGGTCGACGATGTCATGATAAAAGTCAAGCGAAACAAAAAAAGGTTCGTGTACTTTTTTACGTCCTGCGAAAATGTCAACACTACCGGTTTTCGTATGTAAATAACAACGCGTGTTGAGTATTCAAATGTACATCCAGTTTATTCGAAATGTGACGAATTAAAAAAAAAAAACATTAAACCGATTATACGCGAAAAACCGAGAAAAATTATTTTCGAATAAAATGCGTGCTGCAAGGATTTTTCCACGGCAGCGGGACACCGCAAAATCGCTATACCTTAATAATTTATTTATTTATTCGTTCGTCAACGCCGCGAGGGGTAAAAGTAATAGATTATAATAGATGAGTAATAAACGCGATAAAATATGTCGCGATATTATAATATGACGAACCCGAGAGGCTAAAAACACAATACCCAACAGACACGACGGCTTAATCGTTTTATTTATTACGAACGCGCTTTTTCAAATCGAAAGAAACACTGCCGGTCGAATGTTTGTCGGAAAATACAATATTTCCGTCGCACAACGATAATAATTAATAGTAATATAACTGGCGGTGGACTATATTTGACAAACACAGAGTTTAAAAAATAAACAACGCGCCCGATCGAGTGAAAATTAATTAAACTTTTATAAAAACGTTAATTTAAACTGAAACGCGTTTTCTAGACGCGGCGGCGGCGGCAAAAAATCCAATTTAACGTCGATTTAATTGGCTAAGGATAATGCTCGTGGGAAAACACAAATCGGCACTACTGTTGCGAGATCGGGCAGGGCCGATTGAATTATATTTTCCATTACGTATATTATAACGCGATAAATTCGAACGAATTGATCCGAACAATCGAATCGGTTTGAAATTTCGAAAACGAACGCGAGAAAATAGGCGAGTTCGGCCGATAAAACAGTGTGAACGGCGTGGACGAAATCTGCAGAGACTGATTTTCAGAGCACTGGGAAGTTTTCGAGCGTATTGAGCGAAGCTAAATCTAAGAGCGTAAATTGTTTTTTAATATTTTTTAAAGTTTTCGGTGTAAAAGTTACACGTACAGTGGTCCTTGTTTTTCGTTGTTGGTAAATTTTCGAAATTTTCAATTTTCTTTAAATATTTTCACACATGACTCTAGAAAAATAAATATATTTGTTTCAAATATATTATGTATTATATGTATATATATACAGGGTGTTTCAAAATGATTCATCCGATTTCAAAAAATCATATTTATTGTAAAATTTGATTTAATCGTGTTAAAATAAATTTTACATATTTTAATGGATTATTTTAAGTTTTAGGTACAATGCTTATAAATGTTCAATATGACCCCCCTTACTTGCACGACACATAATATCTAAGCGATATTCAAATTCCTCATAAACCTGTTGAAGCATGTCGACTGTAACCGAGTTGATGACGTCTGTAATGCGATTTTTCAATTCGTCAAGATCTTTTGGAAGGGGAGGTACATAAACAATGGTTTTTATGTAACCCTAGAGAAAAAAATCACAGATTGTAAGATCCGGCGATGGACAAAATGTAGCGTCATTAGCACTACAGCGACCGATCCATCCATTGCTCAGTTGACATTTCGATGACAACTAATTAAGTTACGTCACATGACTAAATATTAAGTATTATGGTAATAATTTTTCTTTTATTTTACAGTCGTCGCGTCGTTTCGTTTCTTCGGTGACGATATAACGCACCGAAAACGGCTTCGAGAAATAAAATCAAAAAAAAAAAAAAACAAATACGCAGAAAAAGTAAGAAACAATTAAATCTCGAACAATATTTTATCGACACGCGCGTTAATAAACGCGTATCAAAAAACAGTTTTCAAATCGATTTACCGACAGTGGTATTCGCCGCGGGCTAGTGTCCAGCAGACGTATATTACGACGAAACAAAGTCGTTTGAAACCTAAACTCTAATTGAATATAATATTTTGGATAACGACAAATTAAAACTTAAAAAAAAAAACGCAAAACCACACACACGATGACGTATTGTTGTGTGATTCGGTCGGCGTAGGTGGTCGAAATCCCGTGTCCGACCGGTCGTCGTAAAAACTAGGGCGTTTTCCACCGCGATTTCACGTCGTCATCGTCGTCGTCGCGAGTCCATGTTCGCGTAGCGTTTGCGGGCCGATCTGAACGCCGCGCGGCAGACGAAAATCGTCGCGAAAACGATCGCCAACGTCGCGGAAATCACGTCCAACAGGTAGTACTGATACCACGCGAGATCGAGCGCGCTCGACTTCAAATGCGGCGCTCCCGCGTGACGGATCACGTACTCGGTCCAGTAGACGACCGACTGCGCGGGCGACATGGGCCGGTCTTTGAATATTTCCGACGCGGTTTTCGCGTTTCTCGTGTAACTAGAACACAACAAGCCGTCAGTCGCCGCCGCCGCCGCCGCTCTCGAAAGTAATCGCCAACGACGACGTCGCGTTGGCTGTCGGTGGAAAGTAGAAATCGGAGGACCAGTCACACTCGGGGTAATCGTACGCCGCCAGTTTCAAATTCGATAGACCGATATCGATTGCCGGTCTCTCGTCCGATTCATGATATCAAAACTTCCGCAGACGTGTTCCGAACGGAAAAACACCGTCTACTTGCACGCGCGTAACTCGAACATTGTTTTTTTTTTTTTCGCAAGAAAATATGATGAAAGATAATAATTTACGGGAAATGCAAAACAATGCGATCAAGTACTCCAAGCTCATCGATAGCGAACATGTCGAATGCACGTTCGTAAGTTTTTCGATTCGTCTATAGAATAAATCGTTAAACGGAGCACTGTGAAATTTATGAGACAACAATCGCGAAAACACGGCTCTCCGCCTGCGACGAAATTCGAAACGAATTAACTCAAATGAATCGGATCGTTATTGCTACCTGACAAGACAATAATACCTGCGCGGGCGAGTTGAAATCAAATCGGATGAATAAAATCGAATTGTCGTCGGACATTGTTGAAATATGTTGCCGATTTGTTTGCCGTCGCGTGCCAACAGAAGCTGCTCGTAACGTCGCCCTATGCCCGGAAGTGTGTCGGAAGGACATGTCGCCCCCTTTCCTAGGAAAGTGTTTTTTTTTTTTTGTTGAAAACAGACGCGCGAGAATGCCGACTTTTACCTACGCGTAAAATATCTCGTACGCGAAAAACTAATGGCAAACGGAATTCGTAAATAGCGAGTACGCGTGAATAAGTGTTGTCGTCGTTGTCGTTTGTAAATAATTATCATGCTGGTCAGTCAATTTACTTTTCGTTGTTTAGGAGTTCCAACACGTTTTTCAAGAACACTTGTTTGGACGCGGACCACAGGTCCATGGAGATGGCCATTCCGGCGCTGACCAAATTGTCCACGTTCCTAGTCTGATCGAAAAACACGGGAAATCCCAGGATCGGCACGCCGGCGTCCAAGGCTTCGTATAGCCCGGACACGCCCCCGTGACTGATGAACAGTCTCACGTTTGGGTGCACTGCGAAAAAATAGAACAAAAAATAAACGTCGAACCGTTATTAGATTGATTTTGCGTCCTGGTCGCCGCAGTTTCGTCGTCTCGTAGATAACATATTATTATTATTATTATTATACTTACCGAGTATGTCGCGTTGCGGAAGCCATTTTCTCGTCATCACGTTTCGAGGTTTGTCGTCCATTTCGTTCTCGTATTTCAACAGCACTCGCTGGGGGACCTGTGCCAGCGCTTCTATAAACGCTTTCCTCACGCGTTCCGGTATCGCCGACATTTTAACGGTCGAACCGAACGAAAAGTAAATCACTCCGTGTGCCGATTCCTCGATAAATTCCAAAATGTCCTGAAACGCGAGACGTAAAATAAAAAAATAAAAAAAAATAACCGTACCGACGACGACGGGGCTAATCGGTCTCGCTCTACGTGACAAACGAAACGACGCGTTATAATAATAATATACACCTCACACGCCGTAATAAAACGACAATACTCGTCGTTATAGTTTTGATTTTCATAAGAAAATAGGAACGTATTTTTCTATCGATTCGTCATAAACGGAGGTCTTGCGTTTAGAAGGGCCTCGATTTATTTTTTTACGAAAACCTAGTGAAATTTTTAAAAGAAATTACAACGATGGCAAAAATCGTTCATAATTATAAGTCGTACTTAATATTGTAAGATAACACATAAAAATATTGTTTGGCCGAGTTCTGAAACTGTCATCCCCTTCGATCAGCGACTATGTGAGTACTGCTCGCGCCAGGGGCGTATTTAGAAATGCCTTATAGGGGGGGCACAAACAAAAAATTCAAATTATATACAGTTAAAAAATAACTCATATTTTCCATTTCAAAATAATGTCATAATTTAATATCTAAAAACCAAAATACACGAGTTTGATAGAAACATAACATTTAATTAGTAAAAAATTAATAAAACCTTTTTTTAAATAAATTTAAATATTTATAATAACCGAATACGCCTGGGATGTTTATTAGCATATATATATCAACTACTTCTTCAGGTTTAATAATTATTTCTGGATGTATATTCAGCAATGCTAATCCATTCAATCGATTTTTTCCCATAGTTGATCTTAGGGAAGTTTTTACTCTCTTAAGTGACGAAAATGAGAGTAAAGAATACTCTGAGTAATTAAAAAAGTATAAAATACGGTCGATGGGGGTGGCACGGGCCCCATGTGCCCTCCCCATAAATACGCCCCTGGCTCGCGCGATAACGAATTATTTCGGAAATAAAAAAAAACCGTTTATCGACCGTCAACACTGAGTACAAAAAAAGACATGCGGTTTTTATAGATTCGAAAGAAAACGTTCGACTCGTTGATTTTTTATAATCGAACGTTTTCGTCTTTTGCAAACTTAAACTGTGTGCTGCGGTCAACGTTACGACCGTAACGCAACGGCCAGAACGATAATTTAAAGGAATACCACCGACTGTTCCTGGCGATTACAACGAGCTAAGCAAAAGCAGTCCTGCCCCGGATGGTGAAGACAAAAGAAGTTATACTTGGGGCAAGTTGCGGGGCGGCTTCAGGTGTACGCCGCCGACGTTGACCACGTTGCCGGCCACCGGCCGCGCGAGGTCGACGGGCCAGTGGCTGTTGACGAACACCATGGACGGCTTGACGGGTGGCCGCAGGTCGTACGGCCGCGGCGGGCCGGTGGCCGCCAGCCACGGCTCGGCCGCGGCCCGGGCGACGGCGACCAGCGCGGACTGGACGGCGTTGCTCAGCCGCCTGGCGAACGTGGTCGGCGATCCGTGGCCGGCCATGAGGCCGGACACCGCGGCCGGGTTGGACGCGTGGCCGGTGGCCGCGCGCTCCATCGGGCCCAGGAACGGCGACGGCCTGACGTAGACGAGCGGCGCGGCCAGCCTGTCGGCCACGTGGCCCATGCACTCGGCCGACATGATCTCCACCACGACGGCGTCGAACAGCCTGCCGCCGCCGCCGCCGTCCAGCAGCGTCTTCAGCCGGCCGCCGATCAGCCTGTCGCACATGCGGCGCGAGTTGGCCAGCAGCGGGACAGCCGTGCCGACCGGGTCGCCGAGCGTCGCGGACAACGTGGCCGGATCGACGTCCGTCAGCGCGACCAGCTCGTCCGACGTGTCCACCACCCGGCCGGCCACGTCGCGGCCGGCGTCCGCCGCGAACGGCGTGTACACGGTCACGTCGTGGCCGGCCGCGGACAGCGCGCGCAGCACGCCGGCCATGAAGTTCCAGTGGCTGCGGGCCGCGATTGGCTGCACGGCCAGGATCCTCGCCGCGGACGACGACGACGACAACAACGACAGCGACAGCGACAGCGACAGCGTCGTCAACGCGACCGGGCGGCCGCCGCGCATGACGGAGTTTTCACGTCGAAATATTCGTCGCGCGCGCGCTCGCGATCGTACTGCGGCGCGTTCGTACTGCTGCGACTCGCCGTCACACGCGGTCGTTTACGTTATCGACGCGCGACGCCTCGAACGGTGAAGTGATAACGGACGATCGAAGCGAGCGAGCGCGGATTTTCGAGGGGAAGGGGTTACCGGAGAACAGGGGCGTAGCGCGTGCATGTAAGCTTACGCTTGAGAAAAAGTCAAAGATTATTACAATAACGAATTACGATTCAAATTAAATCTTTGACTGTTTATTCAATTTTTTTGTCGACTTTCAACAATAAATAATAATAATAGGCAAATAGTTAATTAGTAATTTGTAGAGCCCGGATTTATATGCATTTAAAAAGATGCAAACCATTTAAATCAATCTAATTCTTTTAGAAAACTTATCAAAATCAAAACCAAAATAACAAGCCTTATATAAATATTTTAAACATTTACAATCTAAATTTTAAAATTTGTCAGAACAACTTAAAATATTAAAATAGGTTCTTTTAATAGTTTTCATAACATTGAACAATAATATATTTTTCTATATTATTTTCCGGTGTCATTGAAGTTCTTTTTTCAGTTAGAATACGCTTAAATGTACTAAAAGACCTTTCTACATCCACCGAAGTTATCGGTGCAAACTTCATACATGAACACATTGAAGGAGTCAAGTTCGGTGGCATGATACTGTTCTCAGTCCCTGACAAAATTGCTGTTATCTGCTTATCAAATAACTTATTTGATATTGAACATATTGAACATTTTGTAATTTTCAAACTATTTTTTTCTCGTGAAAAAATTGCTCCGACCGATGCAAAGTTGATGCAATGTTAAGCTTTCCAAAACTGTTTTCAACATTTCTGTAAGATTGCATTACAAGTACCGATTTTTTTGGAAGGCGTATTTTGACGAAAAATTGATGTGGCTTTCAATCCTCTCAAGAAGGGAATGTCTAGTAGATAGGCGCTCGCGAAACGAATTCTAAGCGATTTTGGTTTGATTTCGATCGAGTTTTTTCATCTTTACGTGATCGAAACGGAATCCGCGACCGTGTCGCTTCTTATCTAATCTGAATTTGTTTTTTTTTTTTTACCACAAATCGACCAAGTGTTTCGATATAACGTCATCATTGTTATTATTTTTATTATATAATATCATGTTCGAGTTGTATGTCGAACGCGCCCAACACGTTTAATACCACGTGCTCGCCGGCGGCCATAAATTCGTGACTTTTTGAAACGCTCGTTTTTTTGTGTTCGTCAAAAGAACAGGAATCATGACGGTCCTTTTAGTTGAAATCAGTCCTTTTTTCAAGTTAAAAATCCACAACGTTTGCAAACTCGTTTTGAAATAAATATTTGTAAATTCTTGTAAATAAAATAAAATATCACTTGAAAATTTCTAAGCCATACACAAACAAACGAGGAATTATTATTCTTTATACGCTCGTTGTAATAACAATCGAAACGCACTTTAAAATCTTAGTTAACCTTTATTTATTATTTGTTGTGGGTCGAACACTTTCGAAAACATTTTTTAATCGTATAAATCTGAACCAAATGTTTTCTAAACAAAGTTTAACTCTTTTAAACTCGAGTTCTAAAAATGTTAACATAATTTTTTTTTGTGAAAGTAAATAACGACGACCGACATATCTCGTATTTAACTAATTTACTTTTAACCTAGTAAACCAGGTTAACTGACCTGGTACGCGGTCACCTCGAGAGCATAAATAATCGATAACGTCCGTAGAGAGCCGTCAAATGTTATCTCCGGGGATGAAAGAACCGGCGACCGAGGCACTCGCCTGGACTTTTGAAGTAAATAAAGATCGACGAGATCGCATTTTTCAGTCCGTTTATCATCGTGTTAACATAATATTCGATTGACATATCGAATAACATGACGAACACAAAAAGCTGCGAATCTAAATTTTTGCAAGTACACATTATTCCGTTTAGTTCGAAAATCACGCGCGTTTTGTAATATTCTTACGTCACGTGGGCGTGGCCGAGTATTTGTTAAGGACTCGTAAGTACCCGTCCGATGTAAATATTATACTGTCGATTTAAAATTTAATCTTACCGTCGTCCGACGAATGTTGTATAGATAAAGAATTAATTAGAAGTTTGTTGGACTTCAAACAGTATTATCGTACGAAATCCACATTTGATTAGTTTAACATACCGATAAAATGTGTTTTTGTTATTGAAATTAGTACGCGTTTAGTGCTTTACTAAAAGAAATACACGGAAACTAAAATCCAAACCGGTTTGATTTGCTTAGGAAAATTAAAAACAATAATACCGTCTCGGCGAATCGGTTGGAAAAAGTCGACGAGAAATTCGAGTTTATATCATAAAAAAACGTTATGTTTTCGCTGCAGCTGGGTAGAAAATTTAATCGTAAATACGTTATTATTACGTTTTCGGGTGCTTTTAATTTTTAACGACACCTATTCGGCCGGATGTCTGTGTGCCATTTCGAGTTGTCGCTATCGTTTCGCGGTAGGCTTATCGCAGCGCCGTCGATAAGTCTGGATTTAAAACGGTCGGATACACGTCGAGTCGTTCCGTACAAGACGAACAGGATGTCTCGCGATCCGAGATGATCTGACAAACGCAATAGCTCTCTATTCGTTCGGTTTAACATTTCGCTATCGTTACGATTTTCAACCAGACATTCGACATTTTTCGAAAGCCGAAACGGTTTGTAATTTTATTTTCAAACACCCAATCAATATGAATAGTTTTCATTACTTTTGGATATCGACGGAGAGAGATTTTAACTATCGAACATTTCGTCAAACCTTTTTCTTCTTCTAATCAATAACACATTAATTTTATAATCACACGAGTAAGTAGGTTCTCCATTCACATTAAAATTTAACTTAATCTTATATATAAAAATGAATCGCAAAATGTGTTGTAAGCGCATAACTCAACAACCCCTGTACCGATTTCGCTAATTATTTTTTTATAATATTCCTTGAAGTACGAGGATGGTTTTTACGGAGAGAATTATGAAGAAAATTAACCTTAAGGTGGTTAAAAGGGGTAAAAATGGAAAAAATCCTGAGCCACTGGAGCTTTGTGGTATTAAATTTTGTCAATAGTTTCATTTAATATAGCAGAGGCCCCTAAAGAAAGGATTTTCCAAAATTCTACCCCTAAGGGGGTTAAAAGGGGTAAAAAAGGTGAAACTAGAAAAATTCGCCTGGCTGGAACTGCTGGAGCTTTGAGTATAAAATTTGGTCAGCAGCTTCGTTTTATATAGTGAAGACCCCATGGGAAAAGATTTTTCGAAATTCGACACCTACTAAATGAAAAAAACTGATTAAATAAAAAGTTATACTGCACACGGGCGAAGCCGGGTTATTCAGCTAGTATTAATTATAAAAAACAATATATTATAGTTGACTTTTATCGGTTTACGGTATCGTATACAATTATTATTGCACAACGATACAGTTTGAGAAACACATAATATCGTATTGATTATTTCGTCGTAATTATTATTATTATTATTGTTGTTGTTGTTTTGGTTATTATTCCGAATCACTAATATATAAGTATTGCAATAATCCCGCCGCCGCGCTTTGTTCGCAGTCTTTGGCGTTGCGAACGTTTTTACCTATTGTCCGGATTATTATGCGCGAAAGATTAAACCCGTTTTTCCGCATCGAAATTTTCCATTTATTTTATCGACAAAAAAAACACACGCGAAACGTTCTATCCGGCTTTGGCGTTCCGTCACAATACCTTGCCGCGCGCGCATAATGCATTACATTGTGCTATAATATATTATTAGATCCGCGCGACGACGCGTTTTTCTCGACTCTTTTCACAAAAGCGTCTCTCCTCAATCATTATCGCGGATGACGCGCCGTCGTCGTGGTCGTCGTCTCCTATCGCCGCCGTCTCGGAATATTCGTCGCGATGGTTTTTTTTCCCCTTCCCCCTCACTTTTTGACAAATAACATTTGCCGCGTTCGCCCTGACGCGCACTACGTTAGAACGTTTTCCCGTCTCGCTTTTGACGGTGAAAAAAAAAAAACCATACATAATATTTACAGAGGCGTTGTTATTTTTATCGACGACGTGTATATTCGTACACAAACTATCCGTCGTCGTGCCAGTGCCGCAATTATGAATTCTGAGGCCCGTGTGCAAGGATTTATTTAGAGGCCCCAAATTATTACTTGATCTTTGTAATATTACTACAGAAATTTGTTAGTATTTTTTAGTACTATAACTTAAATATTTGACGGATTCGCGGAACCGATCAGAAGAATAAATTATGTAAATTTATAAAAATTTGAGCTTCTAAATACCTCATCTATAAAAATTAGTATAACGAATAATCAAAAATATAATGAACAACTTAATTCAGTGATCCAAGTCTAGTATCCATACAATAATTATTTGAGAAATATTTCGCAATAACAGAGAGGGGCCCCTGCGATAATGACTATTATTCTACAAATTATGTCATACTTTATATAATATCATTTTCGTAATTTTATTCCTATAATAATTTGTATGTCTTGCATGATATTAATTATCATCTACTTATGCTAATAATAAATTCATTGAAAACAATTACGAAAAAATCAAAAAACTTTCGAGGTACGAGCCACGAGCAAGTAAAGAATACCAATATAGGCTAAATTCATTTTAGCCTATGAATATAATTAGCATAACGTATAATAACAGATTATTAATTACCTGATTATAATTATATAGTTCTTTATCAACACGTTAATTATGTAACAATGACACCGATAATTACGAAAGTGTGTTTGCGTGAAATCGAAATCAGTGTCGAAATCAATGTGTTTACGTCAGTTCTGCGCGGGCGACGACGCGGCCAACGAAAGCCGAGCTGCGCGCGCCACCGGACCGATCGCAGGAAAGTACAACAACAGTTTACGCGACGCGGAGTGCGCCGACCATCAGTCTCGCGTCGACGGCGGTGCAGTGAGTTCTTCTCTCGGTTTGAACATTTTTATTTTTCTCCGTCGATTTCAATCGTTTTTTCGTCGAGTGACTTTCTCACTTTATTTCACCAGCCAATACGAACAGCGATCCACCGACAGCGACCCACCGACAGCGACCCACCGACAGGAGGACGTAAGTAGTACCGATTATATTTATTTACAGTCTATAGAGTGGGTTCTTAACCGGTAGTTCAACTAGGGAGTCCGCAATTATTAAAAAAAAAAAACCCAAAATTAAATTTATGTGAAAGTAATTCGAATTCTTTGACAAATCGAGATTGTTAATAGAAATTTTTTTATTTATTTTATACATTTAAATCGTCAACACGTCATATGGAATGTGTATTTATTATTTCCGTGAACGCGAGCGCGATCGTTCATATTATTTCGTTTACATTTCTGAAAACGTGATTAAACAATAACGATTTCTCGCTCGTATTCCGAAAGAAAATTACGGTGTAAATCGGTCATTATATTCACCGTGGCAATACAATTATTTAACTACTAAACAAAACTAAAAGCCATCGTGTCATCGTTAAAAATTATTAAAATTAAAAATCGAATTGTTTTTTGAGGGGGGGGGGTCCTTGGTTATATATTTTAATTTAAAGGGGTCATTGACCCGGAAAAGGATATGGTCTATAGCAGGCAACCCGCTGAGCAATTTTTAACGGCCCGCACAAATGTGGTTAATTTTTGCGTTTTATTTTTGTGCGATAATATTTTTCATAATATGATTTTCAATATTATTCAATTCTTTTTTCTTTAAAAATAAAATATAATCTAATCGGTACACTATACAGTTATATTATAGTCGGTTTAATCTATAAAATTATTATTATTATCTAGTCGAAAAATTAACTAATAAACTGCGGGCACGGAAATCGCATTAGTTTACAATTTTTTATTCGATTAAATTTTTTCCAGTAAAATTTTTTATTTTTTATACTCGCATTTTCCAAGTAAAAAAATCAAATATAATAGCAATACAATATAATTATATCTATAACGCGGGGGCGGCGTGAACTCTCGGTACGCACGCGGAACGAGAATATTGTAGTTTCGAGTGTAAAATTATGAACAAAATGTTGTTAGCTCGTCAAATACACACTCGAGCATTATACATAATTTCGTAACCCGAGCACGTTACGAGTAATTGCAATTATGTAAGTACGACTTTGAACTATTTTCACCTGAGGGCGGTGTATAATACGCATGTAAGTTTTATTTATTTAATTTTTTTTTTTTTCCCAAGGAATAAAGGATTTCAATTATTTTCACTACCCACGTGCTTTTCTTTTCATTACCGTGCCGCCGCCGCGTAAAAATAATTAGTAATTTTTCACATCAGCTTACCTACTCTCTCTCTCTCTCTCTCGTACACCAGCTGGTGGCGGCACACACTTATGTTATTAACGAAGTCTGTTCTTAAAAAAAAAATATTCGTTTTGGTTTTTTTTAAACCGCGCGCGCGGTCACGGCGAATAACCTTTGTGTTTTGGAAATAAAACTATAAAATACTTACCCGATGGGATCGCGTTTTGTGTGGTAAACGAGCACACATTTATATTGCGGTCCGTCGACGTGGAATTAATTTCATAACGTACGAACGTTTTAATTATCCATAAATTAAAAAACTAACGTATCTGAATCGATTTTAAGCGAAATTCGCCGCAAACAGTAATTATTTTTTTTAAACTATTATCGTCAAAACTGTCGATCGACCGCGCTCATCCCGTCGTCGGCGACGTCTTTCAAATATTTCAAAGACTCGCTTCTGTAATTAGGTGTAAATTCTATATTATGTTTCGATTTTGTCATGACGTATTTTGTTTTTCGTTTCAAAACAAACGACCAAATGAGAAAAGTTGAAATTAAAAACTATAATGACTTTGTCGAACGAAAGATTAAAAAATAAAAATAGAAATACTACTTCTCGAGCCGTACTACTCGCTCGATATAAATATAATAATATTACGTTCTCATATTATTATAACAATCGTCATAAATAATAATAATTCCGCGAAATAGATATTCGTTTCGAGCCGCTCGTTTGATAATAACATAATGTTTTTAATACGAATAAAACGTATTTTTAATTAGTTTATTTATAATATACAAACTGTGAGTTTCGCGTTTCATAAAACAAATATTATAATATATAATAGTACTTTTAGTCCATCGCGCGCCGGCCTTTGTACAAATAATCGAATTACGTTTTCGATTTAAACCCGTATCAAGTGAAATTTGTTTGTTTGTTTGTTGTTTTTTTTTCATACCTAATCGAGTTAGAAATACGTTTTTCGATATGCGCGTAAAAGTAATTCGTACATTATGATGCCGACAGGCCACGACGACGACGATGTTCTCGTGACGAATTGTTTGAAAATTATACTAAAACGAGAGGTCACAACGAAAGCAAACAACAAGGCGTATAATTGAACAAAGTCAAATTAATTAGTGGTAAAGATCGCGTTTATCGTGTCGATAGTGTTTTTTTTTTTCGTCCTGCGCATTCGACGATAAATACAACGGCGGGAGAGAATGATAATATACGACGTACGATTACGCTTCGACTGCCGGACAGCAGTCGGACTCATAACCGGAAGAAAAACGATTTCTTTCGAAACGCCTCGTAATCTAATCTCCCACTTTAAAATATTACTCGAGAGCATTTTGTACCAATCCGTTTAGGAGAGATTTTTCAATCGATATAATTACCCGGAGAAAAATTTCAATCGCCAGATATTATTATATTGTCCTGGCCGGATTGGCGAGGTGAAATTAGTCGTGTGATAAAAGTTTCCCTGGTAACCAAATAAATATAAATGAACGCGTTTGGCCGGCGCGCAATAAAGACTTTAACATATTTTGTGATAATTACTCGATCGTTTTTTTTTTAACTCGGAAATTATAGGCTTCTCCGCGACATAATCCATCTCAGGTTAGGTTGATCGCGACTCTCTAACGCATCGTTTTTTTGAATTTTTTGAACTGAAACTGTAAAATCAAACGTCAATAATACATAATTATTCATATTCCGAATAAAATTAATAAAACAAGTGTACGTAGAATATAATTTCGAAAACCTTTTTTTTTTGTTTTTTTTCGGTCAAGCCTATTAGAGTTGGCCACCTCTGCTCTGTCTTTGAAAAAAAAAAAACAACCACGTGACGATCGGACGAGTACTTTCTGAGACACGAAACGGGCACTTTGTTTTATACATAATATAATAACCGTAATGCGATGACGTCGCGTAATACGAGTTTTCTCGACCTGGACCATCGTTTTAGCGACATATCGATTATCCCCCACACTCGACAAAAGTTATATGCGTGCGCGCTTTTTTCCAGAGAAGAGAGCGCGTATTATGACAAACTTTTCATTGTGTGTTTTACGTTTCGAAAGGGGTGTAATGGCGCGCGCGCGAGTTTTTTTCGTTTTGTCTCGACGCGTCGATCGGCTTACGAATCATGGAATTTTCTAATTTTTATAGGACACGGATAATAATAGCCGCGAGTGAGCTGCTCCAAATAATTGTGCTATTTTTTGCATAGTTGAAGAATTTCAGATTTTTTATGCTATTTTTGAAGTTTCAGTGCTATTTTTTTGCTAATATACATGATGAAATGCTTCGTTTTGTATTCTTCAAAAATCTCGTCTATTTTTTTTAAGTATTCACCCATCACGTCTCGGTAGATGTAGAGCGGTCATTGTCGATTGACAACCGCAGGAACTTTGAATTTGAACATTTTACCAAAACATTTGATCAAGTAAAATAATTTGCAATGTTATTTAAATAATAATTTTAAATAATAATTACTTGAATTTTATTCTCATTTTCAGATAATTTTGAATAGTCGCGTAAAAAAATATGTCTTCACAAAGATACATTGTGTACGTATAATTTTTTTTTTTTCAATTGTCAACAGACAAAGGTAATTTACGTTTGTTTTTTTTATAAATTTATCAATTCATATTAGGTAGTCAAATTTTGATTTACAATTTTTCTTCCTTTTTGCTCTTATTTTTTATGTTTTTATGGCTTATTTTGTGCATATTTTAAGGGTTTTTTGGTCATATCATAGCGCATATTTCAGTTTATCATTTCAATATCAGAAGTTATGATTTTTTCGACTTGTGCGCTGTGAATGAGCAATGAGCATATTGTATAATTGATTGTTTTTTTATATACAATTACAAAGTCCCGTCGTAAATTTATGAGATTAAATTATTTTAATTACTATTATTTTTTATTAGATAAAACTGGCGAGTTTGTCGCAGATTTTTTCGTCTCTTAATCAAAATAAATAGTGTTGGCTTTTAAGAAATCCGTAAAATTAAAAACGTTTAGCGCATTTTTTCCGATAGTAACCAGTCATCACTAACTGTGAACGTGTTAATTGT
This sequence comes from Drepanosiphum platanoidis, assembly GCA_948098885.1. Taxonomy (NCBI): domain Eukaryota; kingdom Metazoa; phylum Arthropoda; class Insecta; order Hemiptera; family Aphididae; genus Drepanosiphum; species Drepanosiphum platanoidis. The sequence goes on from OX402530.1 coordinate 27,521,768, forward strand.
TTGCACGTCTTATCAATTTATAGTCATTTATAAAAAGACCGGAAACGTGACCGCCGAAGACGGCGCGGCGTGGATAATTATCTGAGAGTTTATAGAACGAGAAGTTTAGGACCAGTGGATTCGGGTGATTTATGGCGTCGGTAGGGAGCGTGTCGTATGTTGTTGAGAAACAAGTGAAAGTTGGAAAAGTTGTAATTTTAAGGTCATTAGTGCGGTCGTCGACATGCTACGGAGAATTTGTCACGAGACGGAGGTTTTCTCGAACGCACGTCGTCGTAGATTTCACTACAATAATATTGTTTTCGACGCATCCAAAGCGATTTCATTTTTTTCCCGCTAAGTCGACTGTATTGAAACTGTGTCGGAGACAACAAACGTGACGAGTGGTTGGATTTTCGAAGTTCTTGCGCGCAGGCCTCTCTCTCTCTCGTGCTCTTTATTTATTTATCCAGTGATTATTTCGTATTTTATCTAGAGGCAAAAACGTGCGTTTACTCTGACCTAATCTGCGCTCTCGAGTAGCTTTGGAATCGTGATATTTCGATATTATTTACAAACGCGAAACGCGTCGTCGTCGATATCACACAGAGTCCCCGGGTCGTTTACCGAATTCGAGATACAGCGTCTCCTATAATTATTACTACGGATAATACAAATCGAGTGGTGTTTTACGCGTTGTCGAGCTTATAACGTTGTTTTGTCATATATTTCTAGTGAATTTTCTAGTATGAAAAATAACCGACTTATTGTAAGTATGTGAGGACGGTGTCTATAATATTGGAAGACGAACGGAGCGCTGTGGACAACGACTGCCTATAAAAATAACAAAACGCCAGCCATTCGTTTATATAAAATCCAAATTACCACGCGCACTCACTGATCGTCGCATCTCAAAATCTAGCCCGTGAAAAGTTTTTCCCGAGGAGAAATAACGTTCTTCGTTTCTAACCCCTTTACCCCATTAGGGGTTGAATTTTGAGAAACGAGTCAATCGATTTTTCATTATTATGAAACGCGTATATTATAATAATATTATGTTTAGTCGAAAACGATTCGCAAAAAAATGTATAAACAATGATTATAATATAATAGTTACTATGGTTTTTTTTACAGTTTGAACTGTATAAAGTGTGTTTTAACAAAAAGCCAATGGAAATCCTAACAAATTTATAATCCAAACTAGACCAGATTGTATTTATTTATATAAAATATTACTTGCAGTAATTGGGAACTGCAGGACCTTCGTCCGTCGCAAATTATGTTTGATTTTGTTCGGAAGAACGTAAACAACACAATGTTCATAGTTTCTCTAGCGCAGACCTGTAAAACATAATTCAGGACAAACTTTATTAAACATCAGTCCGACGGACAGGTCCCAAAGTCCGGTTAGCGTGACGGGGTCAGCATCCTTTCGACTAATTAGGTGCAAGTATCCTAACTAACTGTTGGGAGCGAAGGAGTGACGTTCTGGTTAAAAAGTTACATTCAAACGATTGGATCGATGCAAGTCATAAACTCGCGCTTGTATGTTTATAAGAATAAACGATATTGTTATACTTGAAAAAAAGTGATCATAAAACGTACTTGTTCCAGACTCAAAGTAGTAAATTATAGAGGAAAAAAAACAAGTTTGAATAACACTCGTCGTGTATTACTAGCGATACTACTTCTATACTTGTTCTCGACAAGTAAGTTCGACCGAGCGAATGAAAATCGTTTCGATTCGTCTCCACTGCCCCGCCTAAGTAAGTCACTGTTAAGTCATGATTTCGTTTCTGCAGCCGACTGCAGCAGTGGTTTTGTTTGGGCAGTGCGCTGCACGTGCAGTCGACTGCAGTAATTATAATTTCCCGTCGGCCAAGTTTATCATTGATTTTATTCGTTTTTACCATAATATGAGTTTTTCAAAACGACGAAGCGGGCTCGTGCGAACTTATTAAATTTTGAAATGTCCCTTCTTGACGTCCGGCCATAAACACATTATGAATATTTTTTCTATTCTAAAATCGACAACAATATTTCGTCATCCCGCTCCTCTTGTTCGATAATATGTATTAAAACTATTTGCCTTACGTCCTCCGTGTTCGATGGTTAGAGATAAACTAAAAATTTTGCAGAAACAAAACCAATACCGCTGCAATCAACTGCAGAAACGATACCTTTAGGGGATGATGCAGTGCACATGACGCGAGATAAACGCGCCACGTCGTCGGGTAAAAACTTCGGATTGAATACTATATTAAAAAAAAAAGGATATAACAATATACCATAAATCGACGTGTGTGCTTATTTCATTATTTTCTCAGTAATTTATACATTACCTTAATTGTAACTGCCAATTTTTCCTCTGGTAATATTGGTTTCCGTCGGAAAAAACGTCCAAGTTCAAAATAAAATCAAACTGATGGCGATTTAATCTAAAAGATTCTCTAAATTTGATTTCATTATTTTTCATAGGTCAATTATTATAATTTAAAAAGTCACAGTAGGTTCACACGTCAAAAAAATGTCGAGTACGACTGAATAACGCGATGCGATATAAAAATTATTACCCTCGATCGCGACGTAAAATCGTTCGGAATAAACCAAGACGTCGCGAACGCGATCTCAAGCCACTTAGTTCGTGGTTCGCGCGATCGCGCGAGGGAAAACGTACGCCGCCGCCGCCGTCGATTTATTTGACCATCTCGAAAACATACTATCGACGCGCGATGGTATTATTATTATTTGATATCGTCGTATCGCAATTATTATTACGGTAGCTCCGCGAAACGACCCCGTCGCACATTCGGCCTGCTCGGCGGAAAGACGCGCGTTCTCCCGATATAACGCGTCGCGCCGATAATTAAAAATCGATTGCGTGTACGCGACGCGCGCACTGCGCCGCCATTCGAATCGTCAACGCGCGATAAAATATTATATAATAGATTTCGAGACGAACCTGGAATTACGGTCGCCGGAATACACATTATCGTTATTAATTCCGGGTCCGGGAAGTCGTACGTGTCGATTTGCGCGCGGCGGCGCACCGAGAAATCCGTTTCCAAACAGGGGCGGACCGAAGACGAGAACGTATTTTAAAAACACGCACGTTTTCGAGGAGAGAGAGAGAGAAATTAAAGCGCGTTTTCTTCGTCGTCGTCGTCGTCAGGGATTTTATAGCACCGAAAATTCTAAAATATGCCATAAAAACATCAAAAATAGCAACAAAATACAAATCAAAATTACAATCATATGGAACAATAACAGATAAGAAGGTTCAATAAATGAAAAAATATATTCGACATCGTCGGGCTAGATTATGACGTGTTCAATAATATCATGTTATTTATCAATTTTCAATATGAAACGAAAATGTGGGAATTTTTCTCACGGATTCACGTAAATTAATACTATTTGTCATTCAGTATAAACGAGATTTATGAAAAATACAAAACAACAAAGCGTTGAATTAAGAATATTAGCAAAAAAATAGCACCGAAATTTCAAAAATAGCACTAAAAATAAGTAGCAAATGCTATGAAATCCGAACCCTGATCATCTCGTATACAATAATTACGGCGCGTCGCGTTTTTTTAATACAGTGAAACTTCCATTTAACGAAATATTTTTAAGAACTACGACCTTCATACACGTAAATTGATCTCCAAATAACGAATCCGATGTTTCTATAATAACGAAATAATAATTATTCGATAAAAACCAGTTTTTGTAAATAATGTTGTCACTACTTTACAAGATTATTTAAAAATTGATGAAGATGTTGCCGTATATGAATCACCTACTGAAGAAAGTATTGTAGAAGAGATTAAAAGAAAATCCTGATGAATTTGAAGAAGACGAAGAGGAAAATGCAGTAGAACAATGCAAACCCACAGAAGAAGACATATTAAACGGTTTATCGGTGGTAAGAAATGGTTTCAGACAAGAAGCAAAATGTTCCGGATGAAATTTTTTTAAAACTTGACGACATAGAAACTTTTTACGAAAAAAGGACAATTTTAAAAAAATAATAAGCAAACAAAACTAACTGATTATTTCTTTTAAATTACATTTAAGGTTAAAAATTAAATTAAATTGTAATACGATGTTTCATGTTGTTTTTTACATACATGCATAATTAAATTTTAAAAAAAAGTTGAAAAAAATACGTAATTCTATTTAACCAAGTCGAATAAGCAACAAAAAAAATTCGTTGTATTGAAGTTTCACAGTATTTTGTTATTTTCAAGTGTTTACGACCCGTAGTGAAAATTTGACGTGAACAGCGACGTGTTTATATTTTTCTTCAGACGGAAGAAGCCTTTGGCCACACCCACCGATGACACTTTCTGGTGATTTCTTTTTCATACGTCTGGTAAGTTTTATAAAATGTTATAAACTGAATCTTTTATAGAAACTAGTTTTTGGTTTCGTCTTTTGACCTTTTTCAGTTTCGAGTTGTCGTACGAGTTGATACGTATATGAAGGTGCGTTTCTGTTCAGTTCCAAAGAGCAGTGTTTGGGAAAGTTTGTATTTTATTAATATTTGACTTGTTCGACGCGTGCGTTTTCAATATCGTTTCGTCGGAAAAAAAATTTCAAAATATAACTGCCCGAAAGTCCTCGTCTTTTTTCACCCGACCGGCGGTCCCTTGCCGATTGCACTATTTCCATACAAACGTTTTCGTTGTACATTTTTCGTGCCAAATTAATCTCTACTATAATTTTCGAGCCCAAATTTTACACGAATCGATTATTAAAGTAATATTTAACCAAACGATTTTTCGCTCTCGTATTGTTATTTCGGCAAACCCATTTTCAAGTGTTTAATATAATATTTATAAACTCGAGGACGTATTGAAAATAATTTAAATCGTTTTCGCTTCCTCGAAAAGGGTCCTTCTCGCGTACCTATTCTTCCGTCCGTACAATTACGACACGTCGTCGTCGTTTCCGAAAAGTAAATCGACTGAAAGCGAGGGAATGACGCACGAAACGACTATTCGCGATATCGACATATTATTTTTACTTCCGGTCGACGGAAGCGAGTTTGAGGAGTTTTATTTTATTTTTTTCTCGTTACAGCGCTTAGATTATATTTCTATTACCCGCCGTTGTTTCTGCATTGACATCAACGCTTTGAATAATATGATGACGGTTTGAAATCAAACAGTTTTTTTTATTGTCATATTAGGTGAAACCGAGGGCCAAACTTCTGGCCGATCCGATGGCGACGGGACGAAAATATAATATACATAATAAGGACGAAAAGTCGTAAGTTTTGCGCGGTAATTCGGGCGTACGACGTTTCGGTCTAAATTGCGATCAAGTGAAGACGACGACCTGGTTTGGCCTGTCCTAACGAAAGCGTCTGGTTTCAACAATTATTGAGCGTAACGGATCAACTGCACCGAATAGTCCCGGACAGCAGCGGAATCGTGTATTTATGGACATTTAAAATCGAGTGTTTTCAATAACGATTATTTGTAAACCGTATAAAACGGAATAAACACGGTAAGCCGGTATACGATTATAAGATAATCGTGAAAACGTTAGACATCTTTTTCATTTTTCCATTGATAAAATCGTGTATTTTTCAATCGAATTTTTTCCATATAACAGTTACGTGCTTAAAAAAAGACGTTCTGAAATCGTGTTTCAGCACCCCCTGCCCCCTGATCCGGCTCTCTGTCTGTACACTATTTATAAAGCTCGACGAAATTCGGCGTTGTGATATTATGTTAAATTTCAAATAGTTGAAACGTCTTCGCGAGTACAGTACTCCCTCGTTAACACGAACTCGACGGGACCGCAAAATAACCTGTTCGTGTTAAAAAAAATTGAGCTGTTTAGTTTTTAGATCGATAGACATTTGCTTCCACTTTTAAACTCATTTCGGTCGACACAGACGGACAGATATACACAACAAATCACCGACTAAGTCAACTTGAAACTGATCGATACTCGATAGAACAATCGATTTGAACGAGAGCGAGACCACTAAACCAGATTGCACACATACATATAGAGAATTAGAGGGATATCGATAAAACTGCTTAGCTGCAAAATTATGTACATACATACAAGTGATAAAACGAAAATAGATCGAACGATCTAATAAACGATAAATAAACGAAAAATCTGTTGGTGTTAATCAACAAAACGACAATAATATGGTTCCTAAAATTTGTCCGAGTTTCGTGTTAACCGAAAAATTCGTGTAAACCGAAAAAATAAAAAAAAACCTACCTTAAAGTATATCGCACTCCTAGAACAAAACTGCCACAACTCAAAATTCATCAATTTGGAGTTATGACTACTGTTGAATAGAGAAAAATAAGCTCTATAAAATGCAATAACGCCACATTCAATATCATTTTTCATTTAGCCACTATAGAGACGTGTCAGTATTGAATTATTTAAATGTTAGTTAATTTTCAATGCAAGAGAGCCATATTATTTACTTTATGGCTGTATATACTTATTTTAATTTATCCAAATTATCACTCAAGTCAAAATTCAAGACTGCCTTATTTCGACTTGTGGCGTTCTTGCACTGAATAAAAACTAATTATCGTGTGATATGTTGAGTGCAAAACAGCAATATTTAGAGTTGTGGCAGTATTGTATTTTATAATTTGTGATAGTGCAGCCACAACACGAAATATGACTATAAAGTGGCCATCTAAAAATCGATTTCTGTATGCAATACAGTCAAATCTCAAAATATGGCAGTCTTGCATTTACTTGAAAAATTGTAAATGGCCACAAGTCTAAATTATTTAAGTGTTAAATTTCAAACTCATAAGTAAAAAACTCATCAAAATATCCTAGGTCCAAACTTCAAATCGATTTTTCTCAAAACTATAAATTTTGAGTTGTGGCAGTCTTGTTCTAGCAGTGCGATATGGCTTTTCTTGGGACCGGAAAACTAGTTCGCGTTATCCAATAATTCGTGTTAACCGAGTTCGTGTTAACGAGGGAGTACTGTAGTCACTACTATAAACGGTCGCGGTGGAAACGTCGTCGCCGGAGCGCTTTTTGTCGTCATTTTATCGATACGCTGCGGCGGCGGCGTTTGCGTCGTGTTTTCTATATTATTTGTTCCGTGTCGAGAACTTTATATGAACTGCTCGGCGTTTTTCGCGAATTTAATCGACTCGCTGCTCCTCCGTCGGCGGTAACGTCGCATAAAAAAGCTTTTATTTTCAATTCCGTCGGAAACACATGTGGCTTCGCGGTCGTTCGATATAATAATAATAATAATAATAAAACGACGACGCGCGCCAGAGTTTTACGATTCGATACTTCACTTTCGATTGAAAAAGTAATATATTACACATTCCTACTCGTTTCGAACGCGATAAAAGACGAATTTCCAATTTTCCAGAACGACACGGAGAAAAAAAAAAATAATAAACACGCGCGTCGCTTACTCGTATAACGGCAACGCGAATAAGGAATCGTTTCTTTACTGTGGCGTATCGATGGCCGCAGGACCCGCGGGGGCGAGGGAACCGCAAGTTCTCTTTTTTCCTTTTTTTTTCCCCAATAGGACGTCAGTCGCACGATTCGAGTGAAAAATCCGAAGAACCCCGAGCTCGCGACAAACCTTTAACATTCTCACTTGTACGATTCCATTGATTGCCGTATTAAATTCAATCGTTTTCGAAAAAATCCGAGCGACGATCGCCACTAAGGTCTTGAATTTATATACATTTACGTATATACAATTTATCGTTTTCTTTTCATTTCCAGGGTCTGCCTCCATCCAATAAATTCGCTGCAATTCGAGACGATTCTATAAAATAAAACGTTAAATTTTTAAAAATATTAGTGGTGGGCCACACCCCCTCAACACCTAGGGGTTTAAAAAATAGTTAACGTCCTGTTCTCAGAGCTATCGAATTTAATATAGGAAAAATGTCATGAAAATCGGTCGAGCCGTTTCGGAGGAGTTCGATGACCAAACACTGTGACAGGATAATTTTACATAATATTATGTAATTAAATAAATGTATTTTTATGGAAATACTCGTATCATGGTATAGTTGTGTCTACTTTAAATTATAATCACCCCTTAGCACCCCTGCGGTTTGCGTCCACGGTGCCCTCCCTCCCTCCCTCCCGGGACCTGACTCGGAAGCGCCCGTGTCGCGGATCCCGTTGTGCGTAGGTAATAATAAAACGTATGTTTTATTTCGTTTTCGTATTCAAATTTCGCCGTAGCTCGTGCGCACGTAACGATCTGAAAAGGACGAATTCATTGTGCGACATTCTGTGTACGATATACAACATTATATTATATTATGTCAGACAGAGACGGAGAGAGAAAATATACGTCGTATAAACGACGACGTTATTATAATGTTATAACAGTGTGTGTGTGAGCACAATGCGACGGAAAACCTTTTGAAATTCTACGACCGCGTCCTGCGCGCGCGCGCGCTGTAAAAACAAGAACGAGCATTTCCATGACTCGTTTCCACTGGAGGCGGCGGCTGTTTCGGGAATATTGCAAAAACGTTTTTCGCGCATCATCGTCCAGAATCCATTTAAAAGCGTACGACATATTGGAAGCTGGCAGCACACGTGAAAAACAATACCGGAGCAAACGCGACGGGCACGCGACGAATATCGTCGGAATATGTGCGCGAAAATATTCGACTAGGTTGGAAAATCGAACCGAACGCGGTGAAAATCTCTACGGTTCGAAAAAAAAAACTATGCAATTCGAAATTTTTATTTAACTAAAGCTTCTGTACTACTTGGGCGCGCACAAGTCAGTAAAACGGGATTTGATTTTCAATGTCATTAGCCACTTCGGGTAAAGTTTGCGACTACAGCTAATCGTCGACACATTTTCGTTCCGAAAAAGTGTATTTTTAAAAATGTATTTGTTTCGCAACATTTTCCAATAATTTTCCAATAACAAATGTGTAAATCTAAACCAGTGTTTCCCAACCTTTTTTTACTCAACGCCCATTTTAGATTTTAAAAATCTCACACCGCCCCCCCCCCCAATCAATTTTTTAAAATGATTTACGTTTTATTTTTTAATAAGCTATTTAATTTAAGACAAAATATCATTTAACATTTTAACGCTACAATTTAGTTAATTTTCGGAATCTATACGATAACTCCGATAAGACAATAATATCGTCAAGTACCAGTCAAGATAATTATTTTGATATTATTTAAGTGTCTATAAATATTATACCTACATAATTCTGTGGATTTCATTAGGTATTTTATTCTACGCAGTTATACATTTCACATTGCAATCAGTTATAAACAAAAAAAATTTAATTGATAGATGAGCGCCACCTTTAGCGCCCCCCCTCATAAAAACGCCCACTTCAAAATAAAAAATGCCCACAAGGGGGCGGTAGCGCCCACGTTGGGAATCACTGATCTAAACTTTCAGATCAATAACAATCAGTACGTCGTCATCACCTCATCATAACACAACACAATATCCTTACGTTTGGCAGAAAACTTTTTAAAAAATATTATCTTCTCTAATATACATTTCGTATATTTTTACACTTCGTATCGCTATACCGTTTACCGTTATTCGTTTTACCGCTCGCTTAAAACGAAGAACGAATAATACTTACAAACAGTATTGCAATAAATATACGAATTTTTTTCTCTCGCTATTTCTGAATATCAACAGGCTCTCCTGAAAACGTAATCCCACCTGGACCAGATGCAACCACTTTTTCAAAATAAATACTTCAACAAGTCCCCGGTTACTACACTATACTAACCGGGTCTTTCGAAATTTCAACGTGACATTTACGGTAATTCGATTTCTCCGAGAAACGCCGGCGACGAAAACCGTCACTATAATATTATAGAAAATACTAAGAATCAACCGGTGCGAAGGACTACAATTTCCGAACCGAACGAATTCGTAGTTCGAAGTGTACACGCACAACAACTCGCGAGCGCATTCGATTACGAATATTAAATTTCACGTGCTTCTACTGTGGCGAGTATAGTAACGCGAGCAAATACCGATTTATCGTTTCGGAGAGGAGGACGAAAAGGGAAAACTTTCGATTTCGCATTTACATTTACCGCGGTGTACGGCGCAGGAGTCGGCGCTCTCGCAGGACGAGGGTGTGAAATCGATAATAATATATTATCGTACGTAAAAAGGACAATATATTTGATCGCGATCGTCTTTTTTACATAATACTAGCTGAATAACCCGGCTTCGCCCGTGTGCAGTATAACTTTTTATTTTATCCGTTTTTTTTTCATTTTTACCCCTTTTACCCCTTTTAACTCCGGTAGGTGTCGAATTTCGAAAAATCCTTTCCAATGGGGTCTCCACTATATAAAACGAAACTGCTGCCCAAATTTCATACTCAAAGCTCCAGCAGTTCCAGCCAGGCGAATTTTTCTAGTTTCACCCTTTTTACCCCTTTTAACCCCCTTAGGGGTTGAATTTCGAAAAATCCTTTCCCATGGGGCCTCTGCTATATTAAATGAAACTATTGACAAAATTTTATACCACAAAGCTCCATTGACTCAGGATTTTTTCCATTTTTACCCTTTTAACCCCCTTAGGGTTAGTTTTCTCCATAATTTATGCTATAAACCCGCTCCCCGACATTCTCTATCATTTAAAAAAAATTTGAGCCAAATCGGCCCAGCCGTTCTCAACTGATTCAATTTCCAATTTTTTGTCTCCATTTTTATATATTATATAGATATATTTTATTAAGGTTCCTCAGAACTTGGCGGCGTGCGACTGCGGAGGGAATATTTTCAACGTGACTTTGATGTGGCCATGGGCGTTTCACGAACGAGAACAGCCAGCTGGTATTCGGTAGACAATTAAGTTTTGAATAAAACTATACGTTTAATCTTTCTCGGCAGATTCGTTTGAAAATCCGGAATCTCTCTGCATAGGTCTACATAGTTTTCTCTCTGCAGTCTCTCCTGTTCGTTAGTTTTGACCGTTTTGGTTATCGGAAACCGGGAAAGATTTCCGCGAATATTTTCCAATCAACATTCCACGCCGTGGGAATTTTCCTCGCGAGGCACATCCATACAATAACGTGCCGTCGTCGTCGTAACGCGAAATTCCGACGCTCCGCGAAATATATAATATAACCTACGAAAATACTGCCACGTGTTTGCTTGTCCCGAGTTTGGGAAAAAAACCAAAAACCTCTTCTTCAAATAATTTCGGAGGACGTTTGATTTCAACGTGACGCGGCGGTGGAAAACGGACCCAGTCTTCGGACCCAGTTCGCCAAACAATTCGTCTGAACGATTTTAATATTTTAAATGCAATAAAAGCATTCGAACTTGATTCGACTTGTCCAGATTTACTGTACCATCCGGAGAACGTTCTTTTATGGCAAATTAAAATCATTCAAGACATAGCATACTTAAGACCAACCACGTCCCAAGAAAGATTGACAAACTCGGCAATATAATATTATCGATTGAAAATAAAATAACAAAAAAAAAATCGACTTTGAAGACGTCATAGAAGATTTTGCAACTATCAAATCCAGAAAAATTAAATCGTACAAATACGATATTTTAATAATAATCAATTCGGTTGCGTTATTTTTTTATTTTATAACAATCACACTATTTATTACCGTCTATCACGTCAATAATTAAATAAATTTGGGGCGCGAAATTGTTAACAGCTTGCACCAAATCAAAACGGCACGGCTCTGTTCGGACCCGCACACGTGGCGCGCGCGATAATCTCAACGAGCGACGACCGAATACGGGATTTCCGGAGACTGCTGCCGTTTTTTACGCGATAATGATACGCGGCGATCATTTTTACGACCCTCTCGCCGAAGTTTCGTTTTATTTATTCGCGCGACGTCATAATACTACGCTCGTAATCTCGTTTTACGACGTGTAATATACATTGTGACGCGCGACTGCCGCGAAAACGGGCGCGGGTCGCCGGATTTAACAGCCGCGAACAAAAAAACGGAAATCGTCACATTTTCACGCGAACGACCGTAATTATGCCGCGTTTTGTTGTTGTTGTTTTTCTCGGACGAGACCGTTCACACAAAGGTATTGTTTGCGGAATCGACGAGACCGCGCGCGCGCGACGATTATAATATCTTCCCCAAAACAACGCGAAAAAACCGCATAATATACGTAATATCACGCGTACAGTGCCGGATTCAGGGCTGTCGGGGCCCCGGGGCCAGAATCAGTTGTCTAGTCCTTATGACCGAAGACATTTATTCAGAAAACAATTGTTTCGTACCCGAGAGACTTTATGTTTTCTCGGAAAACACGCCAATATCGTATGGTAATTGAATTTACGACGTGTCACCTGTATGTAACATACCAATGTCAATTATTTGTTTTATCACTGAAATATAATCTCCTTCGCTAGAAGTCACTCGCAAAACTCCCAAAAATATCAACTAAAATGTTTTTTTCGAAAATGTAAAATTGGTTGTTCAAAATATGATAAACTTAATAGAAATCAGAATAATTAGCACACAACGTACTTGTATTGCGGGGAGCCTCCCATTCGTATAATTTAATCAATCGTTCCGTCGACAAAAAAACAAAATATCGCCTCGAAGATCGTTTACCGCCCGACGAAAAAGTGCCGCTATTATAATATAAGCACGTGCTTATTTTATTTATACGCCGCGTGTGAAAGGTTTCGCGGAATCGATTACGTTAAAAAAACACGGCGTAAGTAAATCTCGACGTTTTCCATAATTTCGCGTTAGTTTTTTGTCGATGCCTTTTTTTTTTTTTTGAGAAATTCTGAGAAACGAGAAAAACAACGCCACTCGAACGACCGGATGAGAGATTGCCCGAGTAAAACGTCGCGCTACACGAATTAATTTCGCATAAAGCACCCGTCCTATCCGGTCGATACGTCTTTTACTATGAGAAATAAATAAAGACTCGAAAAATAAATAAATACGCCGAACGATCGAATTCGCGATTTTTAGCCGTTACTTTTTTCGATATCGTTTGTAGCAAGGCCAAATGAGGGGTAGCTGATAAGCAGAATAAAAATAAAATATAACACAAGAACTTATTTGAAAACGTTTTTAATCAAAAGGTTATATTTTGTCCCACGTATATCCTTTGGATTTAAGGTTTAGGTTTATTTGAATCATAAGGAGTTTGAGAGGTCGGTTCCAGCTTCGAGCCGTCGCAGGGGACAGACGCGTCGATATTCACATCGGTAAAAAATAATTTTTATCACGAATACTTGTTTTTCTTAACTTTAAAATGCTTTTTCAGCATTTCGTTTCGTCACAAGACTCGAGCATTAATATTCACAACCGTTAGATGTTTGGCCAACGTCCTGACACGCAATTCGACAACTCCGTCATGTTGAAATAACATACAATCAAGTGAGTATATTAATATTACATAACACAACTTTTAATTATTTTGAAATATAAGCTACTAGACTTGGAAAAAATCTATACTATCTACATACTTCGTACTCGATCACTCATTTTTTAATTTTGATACCAAGTCGTCATCGAATCGACGAATTTACGTTATATTCTTTTTGTAATTATTTAAAACGAGTATATTTTCATGTACTTTTTCCATTTAGGACGTAATAGGACGTGCGCCCCAAAAACAAGTACTTTCCGGTACAAGTACATCCGGTTAACCGACTCCGAGTACGTATCTCTGATCAGTTTCGTAATATCAACGGACGAATCGGTTTTATGCGATAAAAAATAATAATATGTGTACACCGGGGAGTAAACCTGCGGCCACTTTCAAACCCGACGTCCGTCGCCGACGTGAGGCGAATAGGAAACGGGAATGGCCGGCCGGACGGTTTTTCTTCTTTTTATTATTATCATTTCGTTTAGCGATTTCCGCTTAGAGTATTGAAATACTGCGGCGCGTTGCGGCATCCGGAAAACACACAGAGCCACTTTACAGCTGATAACAATATACGGGCAATAAAGAGTAGGTATACGGGGGGCTCTTGACTTTGCATCGTCTGCGTGACGCACGACAGTCAATATCCCCTTTCCTTTATTAGACGTCAGTTTGAAGAGTGTACACCGGTCTAACGTAATAATATATATCATACGTTATTGCGAATCGTTTGAACGTAATATTATGCGTGCGCGGCGGTAGAACGGCGAGAGCGCGACACTATCTGTGTGTTAATACAGAGTGAGGCGAAACAGGCAGTGCAGTTTTGAAAGGCTATTAAAAAAAAACTACGCGACTTACAGAAATTATATTTATTTAATTTTCTTCGGTACATCATGCCGTTTTATGTATCACGTTTTAAAAATGACATGAGAAAGATGATGGCCGCCAGCGGCGATACATTGATGAAGGTGATTTCTGAAATTTTCTGCCACATTTCGACTGGTATAGCGCCAATTTCCTCCCTAATTCGGTCTTTGAGTTCTTCCGAGGTGCGAGGCCGATGTTTAAAAACCTTTTCCTTCGGGTAGCCCCACAAGAAAAAATCACAAATGCTCAAGTCCTGGTGAGCGCGCGGCCCACCTCACATCACTCGTCAGAGAGACGAGTTGCGTAGGAAACATCTGTCGCAGAGTAGTCATTGAAACTCGAGCAGTATGTACCGTAGCCCCGTCCTGTTGGAACGAGATGTCCTCCATACCTGTTTTTTCCATTAGCTCTTCCAATCGAAGTTCAAAAAAATTGTCCAACATGGAAACGTGACGTTTAACGTCGACAGTTACGGTTTGTCCATTCTCCTCGAAAAAATAAGGCCCAATCACCCGAAATTTGGAAATCGCACACCACAAGGTCACTTTTGGAGAGTGAAGAGGTCTCTTGTGAATTTGCCGTGGATTATTTTCTGTCCAATGGCGAAAATTTTGTTTATTCACTGAGCCTCGTCACTATTGAAAAATGTTGACCTCACATGGATCCGATTTCAGAAATCGCCTTTATCAATGTATCGCTGCTGGCGGCCATCATCTTTCTCGTGTCATTTTTAAAATGTGATACATAAAACGGCATGATGTACTGAAGAAAATGAAATAAATATAATTTCTGTAAGTTGCGTAGAAAAAAAAGCCTTTCAAAACTGCACTGTTTGTTTCGCCCCACCCTGTATAACGCGGTTTACTGATTTCAAACGGGACGATAATTATCATTGTTAAAAACACTCTCGACAGAAAGCGAAACAGACACGCGTTTCGAATTTCGAATTTCATTTGAAAGCGTATTCGAATGTTTTTTCCTCACCGTAAATATCGCTGGTACTTATACTATAGCGGATGTCGACGCGTCGTCGACAAGCATATCCCCTTCTTAGGTGCGGCTGTCGACGCGTCGTCGACAACTCTCGTGCACGTTTAAACTCGTCCAGTTATCACCAGGTTTGAAATAAACATTCTGTTTCAAGCCTCCGCTCACCGTGTGTGTCGACAATAGTTTATTTTTAGAAAAAAACGAAATATTATCAAAAATTAGTCTAAATACGAATAAAGTAGAGTAAAAATAACCTATTAAATGAAAAAAAAAAAAAACGTTTTCAAGAATTTGGCCGCAGTCAACGTGTTAAACAATCTATCCTAACCTAACCGTTAAAAAATGTACAAATATCAAACTCGAGCGTACGTTTAAAATAATAATCGTACGAGAATCTTTGGTCCACACCCGGGGGGTGGCCGACCCTTTTCTACATTGTGCCAAATAAAAAATTTAAAAATTTAAAACGTGCCGTAAACAATTATTAATACTAATTATTTACTTTACAATATTATAATGTATTAATTTCTTAACAAAAATTTTAATTTTACACTATTTTTTTATGGCGACTGTGTGACAAAAGTGAACATTATTAATGTTATTTCCACACAAAGGCTGTATAATAATTTTTATATTTACCACTTTTATGATTTATTTAAAATCGGAAATCATAATTTTAGAAATATTCAGTTGTTTTGTCCAGTGCAGTGGTTCTCAACCTTTTTTAGTTCACGGCACACTATTATACATCACAAGTTTTCACGGCACACTCACGCACTTGACAACCAAAACTACTTCGGCAACTTCGCCGAAGGCATTAGTTATCGCCACGCGCCTATACATGTATCTGGTATCGTCTTATCTGCACAATTAGCACACAATTGGTCAATTGATATTTTCAATTTATTTCCGAAAAATCGCCGTAGACGGCGAAGACGTACACGTAAATTAAAGTTTAAACATTTTTTAACATTTCCCGCGGCACACCTAGACAATCTCGCGGCGCACCGGTTGAGAACCACTGGTCTAGTGTGCCATTCAATAACGTCAAATGTGCCGCAGACATTTTTCACGCGATGCCACTCTGCAGACTAACAAGGCAAAGCTAAAGTACTGCTTTTTCCTCATAACAGTAGTAGGCTGATCAAAACCGTATTCCCGACAGCAATTGCTATTTGTCGATGTTCGTGTGTCTAGTCCCGCTCTTACGTTTAAAGGTACGATTTCCCTTGCGCGATCGCGAACGCGAACGGCGATCTAAGATCGCGTGCCCTGATCGCGCGGCTGCTGATAGTAATGTAAATTAAATATAGTTGGTTTTCCTTGCGCGATCGCGGTCGGCGATTTAAATTTGTTCGCGGCGCGAACGCGAACTGACTGGTCTTCGAGCAGTCAAATCGCGTTCGCGCCGCGATCGACTTGTTGTTTTGATAATAATTATTATTATTATTATACAATCATGGCATCGTGCAATGTTTTCATTTATGTTTGAACACTCGTTGACATCGGTTATTCAAACATGAGTTCACCAAAGCAATAACTCATCATCTTCTTCTTCTTCTAGCAAAATAATTTTTAAGATTTCTTTATCGACTGTAACCATTATAATAATTTTTAAAAACGAATAGTAGTCCTGCACCGTGAACTTAGCGCTTCAAAATATCGAATACGATACTGACGGACGACTGTTAAAATATAAATTTTAAATCTTTCGGTCGCAACGAAGAATCGTCTAGAGCAAACCAACATGACGCGAACGCGATCTAAATTCGTAGTTCGCGTTCGCTGACCGCGTTCGTGGTTCGCGTTCGCGATCGCGCAAGGGAATTCGTACCTTAACACGTTTACCGTCTTAAACTTACCGAGAACTTATCTATAATCACGCCAAGTGTAAATAAAATCAACCGCGTTAATATACAATAATATTGTGTACTAACAATTACGTTATAATAGCAGTCGTTGCACAGTCGTTTTTGGGGTTTTGGACTAGGAACCGTAAAAAAAAAAAAAAAAACAGTTTTAACATATTAGTTAGTACGAAACATTGGCCGTTTTGTCAATAATTTTGCAACCTATCGGTAGTTGCTATTTTCCATTGTGATTTCGGTAACGGTTGTGGTAGAAAAATAAGTTTACGGCCGGAAAAAGTGTGCGCGCGTCACAGCAGCGCCTAGCCGCGCCGCAGTCACCTGCACGTTGTGAAAAACGTTTGATAAAAAAAACCGATTTCAACGTCGAGGTACAAAGACAGTATAGTTGTAATAGTAACAATACTGTCGGAACGGTATAAAATAATATATTATTAAAATCAATATCTGCACTCAATAGGTATATATTATGTGTGTGCTTGACGTTGACAAAAAAAAAAAATTTCAATCTTTAAGCCATTAAAACGGAAAACCGAAAAAGAAAAAAGAAAAAACAGAAATGAAAGCGTATCTCGTTCCGACGCGCGACGTTGAAATATTAATGCGAACGATTTTCAAATTTCTATAACTACGCGCGCACGCGCGTTTAACGAAAGCGACGGATCCGAGTTAAATCGGCATAACCATTATTATATTTTATATTAAAAACAACACACTGACGAGCGCGGGGATAGAAAAAAATCCGAATGTCTCGGAACGGATCGATAAAATAAATTGGCGTTTATTTTTACTCCTACGTATCGCCGCCGCCGCCGCCGCCAATAGTTACGTATATAACGTAATTTTTTTTTTCTTTCGCAACACGTGTCGCTTACATAATATTATTTACAGGGTGATGCTTAAGGTGGAGACACACTATTATCACGTTACGTGAGCTCACGTGCTATTTCGTGAACTCACGTCACACAAATAATATGTGAAACCCATTAATGCATACTGTTTTAATATATCAGAAACGCATTCACGTGATATTACAATATTTCATTGAACCTCGCGTGATATTACGTTTTTATTTTTCTATCGTTCCAGATATTTGATATTACGTGATATCACATTTTATTTCGATTTGGTGAAAATTGAAGCTTGACGTTTTAAACCAATAAATTTATAAACTATTTTATCAAACATGGACGAAAAATTAATTGAACAATTCATGAAGTTTTATATAATTGTAAATTGACCAGCTATAGGGACCGAAATATCCGTCAGGAAGCTTGGGAAAAAATCGGAAGGGAATTGCAAATGCCAGGTACATACAGACACATTTATAATTTATAGATAAATTGAATGTGTTAAGTTTTTGCAAGTTTTATACTTTAATGATTTTGAAGAATAGTCATACACTAAGTGATGTGACGTGATAGCGTGATATTAGTGTGGCTATTTTCATACATACTCACGTAACGTGATAATAGTGTGTCTCCACCTTTATCGTCCAGAGGACGACCGTCCGGTCGTTTCGGAAATCGCCGACAAGTCTTACAAACCGTTGTTTTTCGAAAAAATTTCCTAAAATCCATCGCGCCCGCGCAACATGATGAAAACGTTGTTATTCGACATTTTAATGGCAACTTAAACCGGTGTCGAGTTATTATTTATTTAACTAAATTACCCCAGTGGGCGGTAAACATAACATTCCATTTTATATAACACGGGAGACGCTTTTGTCGGGTCTTCTTATTCATACACTCGCCCGGTTAATTAACCTAATCTAATATTATAATTATTGACCGAAAGTCGAATGGTTTTAAAACGCTTACTCTAAAATTCATTAAAAATTGTTGGTCTTTTTTTATAATACGACCACATTTGAAATTAACGCCACACTTTTAATATTTGAGGTACTGAGGTGAAAAAAAAAAACCAGTTTTAGCAAATTACGGCAAGTTTTTTATTGAATATGACAAAAACTTATGTGTGAAAAAAAATGTCCGACAAATGGCGTCCGCGCATGGCGATGATGCATTCTTGGAGGCGCTCACTAAAGTTTGTCGTCACTTTCTTCAACTTTCCCGCTGAAATCGATGCAATTTCACATTCTAATTGAATCTCATAAATCGGCTAATGTTCGTGGCTTATTCACATAAACTTTTGACTTCAAATACCCCCGCAGGAAGAAGTCGTAGGGAGCGAGATCGGGCGAGCGAGGTGGCCCGTGAATGTCACCGTTTCGAAATTCCGAGTGCTTGAGCGCGATGTCTCGTTGACCGTCGAGGGCTTTCTTCAACAGAAACTCGAACACGTGCTATATTTTCTGGTGCCACTATATGTGGGGAACACGTCTTGGAATTTTCGGGGCCACATTACCATGTTCCCGAAAATTTTTAACCCAATCGGCGCGGCGGTTGGAAACGTGGAGAAAGTCCGAATCGCGTGCGGATTGCGCGTTGTGTAGTCACGATTGACGACTCATTGTTTCGGAAAAATGTCTCTCTATGGCGAACGAACAATGTTAAATACTCCACTGCGCCATTGCAACAAAACTTCCCGTCACGTACTACATAATGAGACGATCCACGATATTGTGTGACAACCCCTCCCAAAGTTACGCTTATCTCAAATGTGGTCGTTTTTGCTCCGCCACCCTGTATATGTACGTATATTTCGTAGGTTTAGATTGGAAAGGTCGACTATAGTAAAAGGAATGAAAAAACAAGGGTAGTTTAAAAAACGTAGAAACTGTGCGCGCGCGCGCGCGCGTGTCGAAAAATGTTTTCAACGAGAAAAGAAAAGTTTTTGAAATAACGAGCGATGAAAGAAAAAATAAAGTAAATACCCCGTGTACTATTATTATACTTGATCATACTTACACGCCTCTTTACCGGCGTCGTCGTGTTCATTAGAGTCGAAGGATTTATTAGTGTCGTAAATATCAGAATAATTTCTCCGTCAGTATATACACTCGTCTCAATAAATCACGATGTCGTTTTGTGCAGTACGTTTCGATCTCTTCCATTTGCGTAGAGTTTCGAAATAAGCCACTTATAGATTTCGCAGTCGCGAACAGGAGGGGCGTATCAAATACCAGCCGAGGGGGTGGAACTCGATGATGCACCAAGGCGTAGGGGCGAAATTAATTAATCCTAATCGATTGTTTTGTTTCGCGAAAGACCGAATTACACGGCGGCGGCGGCATAATATTATTATCCTTTTGTGTCGACCGGAACAAAAGAGAGCTGTGTGTTTTATTCGCCGCGCACGCCTACGGGCGAATTTTTCCATAATATGAAATCGTTCGCGCGTTTTAGGATAATATTTACGCAATGCGTGTTTTTTTTTTTCAATTAAATTCCGTGTGTGTTTTTGTAGGGGCGTCGATTACAAACCCGTAAAAAAAAAAACACGAATTTTGAAAAATCCTAAGCGAACGGTTTGAACTCGGTAAAAAACGTTAACGAAAATCGTAACGTCCACTTCGTCCGTCGCAGAGCAGGCTGGGCGCGTCTTCACGGCGCGTCCGCAACATAATATCACACATACCCGTGTAAAGAGAATTGTTGATTTAGAAAAGGTCTCTGCAGAGTACGTTAAAAAATAAATAAAGTGGTTTTGTTATTAGGTTATCGAAAACGGGCCCTCCTGCTTCGGTAACCGCCCTGGGGACTTAAAAGGCCGACCCTAACCTAGGCACGGCGATATATCCGTATATTATATCCACGCGTTACTTTCGCCGCGATGGAAAATAAAATTACAAACGAAAAATAAATAGGCTCAAAGACGCAGGTAAAGTCGACTCGATCTCGTATAATATATAAATCAGACGAGTCGAATAAATTTATCTACCAGATATAGTCGATAGCGTCGAACGGATTCGTCTATTTATTAAACAAAGTTTTACATTTATATTATACGACTTGCCTCGTTTGTTTTTTTTTTTTTTCGTTTTGTTTTATAAAGTTTTTAAATCCTCGTGTTTGTATAACGTGTATATATTTAAAACAAATAAATAAAAGTGCGCACTGCAGCAAACGTTGTCGTCGTCGGTCGATATTAAAATAATATAATGTTGCCCGCGAGACGTGCCGATGAAATCGCTTGGCAGAAAAAACAAATCGAATCGGTTCTCGACCGGTTCTCGGTCGGCGGCGGCGTATCTATAAAAATAAGACGTATTTCAACGTTTATGACGAAACGGTCTACGATAAGGCGTCCTGCAAGGACCTTAATAAATTTTATATTCGTTTCCCTAAACGAGCACGATACATTATAAAGTTTACGCGTGTCAAATAAAATAAATATATTACAGTCTTGAGTTGTTTTTTTTTTTTTGATTTGTTTGATAATAGTTTGTCACGTTTAATGTCTCGGAGTAATGAGAAAAATAAAACAAAATACTCCGCGCGCCCGGAAAACACTGGGAATATTCGTCCTCGCGTTCGCCGTATGAATGTTTAGTTTTCATTCGAGTCTGTTGAGATGTAATAAAATTAACCGTCGCTCTCGGTAGTACCGCGTTTTCATCGACCGATTACCAGACCGCACGATTCGCGCTACGAAACGCGGTATCCGGTGACACGCGGCGGTCGTCGAAGAAAGGATATAGTAACCGCAGGACAATTATTATTATACGTTTGCTAGTTCGAACGCAAGCTGTTAAGTTTGGCACGTAAATGTTCTAAATGTCATCTAATCGACGAACAAACGGTTTGACGTGCGAGTTCGCGAATTCGGTTCGTTTCGCGTCGTTTACTGATTTGCAAATTGGAAAAAAAGCAAAAACGACGTCTTCGATGTCTATAAATACTCGTACGTTTTTCTTCGCTTTGTGTTTATTTATTGTCGCGTTGAAATTTCCCAGACGTCGTCGTACGAGCGATTAATTTGTCTGCGCGTTCGATCGTCCACACGCGTCCGATTTTCCGCGCCCGATTGTCCTCGGATCCGGCCGACACAATGGACCATCTCGTATTGAAATTATCTATTCTAACGACATTTTGAAAACAATCGATCCGTTGCCCAGTGTGAAACAGTGTTCGGGCACAATAGTTTCTTTTGTCGGCGATATATCGATAATTAAGACGGCGCTTTTTACCAAATCTACGGGGGAGAGGCGAAGAGCTTGGAAACACTCTGCACCGTTCGATAGTAATAGTTCTCGAGCCTTAAATATAATTGTACGTTTCAACGTTTGTCCAGTTTGATTACAAACGGAGTAAACACGACGTGTTATCGATAGTCACTCGACCAACGGCACGTTATTTTCAATCATTTTTTAATTTATCGTGTCGTATCGATTTATAATGGTTTTGTTTATAAATCAGTTTCTGTTTTCGGTTAGTTTCAGGAGCCGACGGAGGCATGCTCATATACAAACGAACGACTGTTGAAATGACGTAAGCCTTGGACCTAAAATGTCGGTAAATCTTCACCAAACGAATGAAAAAAATCTCCATAAAACACTACCGGCTGTTTATACGAACGTAAATTACGAACAATATACCTATTATTGTATATTTCAGTACTTTTAACTTTGCCTCTAACAGGAGTGTACGCGTGAATTTGCTCCAGATTTGCTCCGAAACGGAGCGGATCGATTGTCGTAAGTTATTATTAGTACTCGATTTGTGAGTATTTGTACATAATATTTCGTAAAAAGTATTTAGATAGACTTTATTCGATGCGAATCGTGCGAATAAACAGTTTCGTCCGTTGCACATTGTTTTGTTCGTTATTTCGTCGTCGATCCGTAAAATAACTCAACCATAATATTATGTAAATTAATAGGAAAACGGCAATATACCGTATAACGAAATCGACAGGGCTGGATCAAGGGGGGGGGGCTAGGGGGGGGGCTATAGCCCCGGGCCGCAAGTTGAAAGGGGCCACAGTGTGTCAACTCATTTTTTTCAAAACATTATTATAACTTATAAATTTTAAATTTATGTCATATGAAAATGGACTATGGACTTGGATACTTCATTACCGACACACAAGACCCAATTATAGGTATAGTGGTCGTAATAAAATGTTATTTAAAAACAATGCTATACTTATTTTAATTTATATTTATTACAAATTAATAAATCAGAAAAAAAAAAGGAAATTGTTTTAGGTGAAAAGAATAAAAGTAAATAGCCCCCCTTAAATTATGACGATAATCCGGCCCTGGAAAACGATCGATAATATTATTATGTATGTTTTTTATCATTTTGTCGTCGGATTTTCGACAATCGATCCATTATGATGGAAACTTTCGCCTGTTCTCGTTAGAGACGTCTGTGAAAATGTAGGGAAAAACGAAAGTTTTCATCGAATTTAGCGGTGCGCACGACGACGACGGCCCGACGCGATCGCGCTTTCCCGTTTTCGCCTTCGAGTCGCGATGTAGCGTTTTACGTTTTCCGCGCGAATCTCGTGCTCGGGGGGCATTGTTTATACCGTCCGACCCGGCACCTTATACCCCCGCCCCGTTGCGTTTACTGTCTCGATAAATCGTACCTCTCCGGCGCCGCCGCCGCTCGTTTTACGACGTCCGCCGTTCTACCACTTTTGCGATTTCCCGTGGTCAAGTGTTGAATAGCGAATTCGGCCGCGGCGACCTTTAAACACTCTACGCGCGTTGAACGCGTCGTCCGGCCCACCTCCTTTTCAAAAGTCAAACAACACGGTTATTCGTCTGATTCGGATTTCCGAAACTCGACCGTTTTTTTTTTTCGGTGTTCGCCGTGGCAGAACCTTATCTACTAATTCGGTTCTAAATTTTCCCAATTCTAAACATCCTTATTTTCCGGTTCGACTGATTTCTCACGAGTCGCTCCGATTTATATATTATTCGCGCGCGCGAAAGCGGAAAAGTCACTATCAATATTATTTGTATGAGCGTTATAAGAACTTAAATTTTCTCCGGTATTGGTTGTAAAATACAATCGTTCTAGTCAATAACAAGGGCAATAGAGTTATTTAATAGTTTTAACAAAAATTCTGTTGTATATTGTCTAAGAGCATCCGAAAACGACTTCATCACGTCCGCGTCGTCATATCGATTCGTTCGCTCGGCGTGAAAAACGCATCGGTTCGCCGACGAGAGAGCGGGCGCGCAAAATAACCTCGCAATATTTTCACAAAGTCACCACCCTCCCCCCGCCCCCGTACGACCGAGTTTATCCAAATATATTTTAATAACGCGCGTACGCAAATTAATCCGAGTGGCAATAATTAGATCTCCGGATACGTGCCCGGTGGCCCGTGAAAATCCTTTTCGTCTACGCGCAAAATATACGCGCGCAGCGTTTAAAAATTGTTCGCCGACCAATATAATATTTATACGATATTATAATATTATAAATTATAATTTATAATATACCGGCGAAATGTCATAATTAAAGACCGGATTCCCGTGCAATTGCATCTTTTTATGGCGTGTTCTAAATTCAATAGAAAAAAGCTACAAATCCAAATCAAGAGATGTAGATTAATTTAAAGAAAGTTTTATGTTGCACAAAATTGCACGTTTTTGGGTTTTTTTTTTATAAAAATGTACTTTTGTACAAATATTTTTGTATTTTTGTATTATTTTTATCAAGTTAAGTTTTTATTAAGTGACAGAAGACATAATTTTAAAGAAAAAAACTTGGAAATGTACATGATTATAAATTTTAATCAAATATTGTAAAGTCAGTTATTAGTTATTAATTGATTATATTTAGTAGTAGTTTTTTATAGAACACGCCATAAAAAGATGCAATTGCACGGGAATCCGGTCTTTACTTATTAGAATTAAAATTACAAGTACCTAAAATGAAAATTTTGTTTTTGCACGTTTTTGCACATTTTAACATTTTAATTGCACATTTTTTAGATTTTAGCTGCACAAAAATCCGGTCTTTAGTCATAATATTGTGTTGACGAAACGTTTTACGCTTTTTTGCATTTCGTCGGACAGTCGTGATGATAAATTTACAACGACAGTTGAAAACGAGAAAGGAAAAACTAATATTATGAGAATCCGCGAGGATAACTTAATTTCTGACTCGCCGAAAACGCGCGAGCGCGGGTGTACGCCGTTTTAGAGAGTTTCCGAATTACTCTAACTCTTTGTAATCGATTAAAAACTCTAAGCCCGAGCAATCGCGAAAACGACAAGCCTCCCCCCCCCCCCCCGTGATTTTGACAAAAAGGAAAAATAATTGGCAAAGAATTTCAAATCGTTCCTCTAAACACATGAAAATTTAGACACGTGAAGAATATTATTTTCAACTACCGAAATAATTAGTACAGAATGATGTTTTTTCTTTGTTTCGTTTAATTGTCTAAAACAATATTTAAGGAACAAATTAAAAATAACATTTAGTTTTGACGAGCTGAAAGAGAAATAAAATGATCATAAAAACAATAATATAGGTACTCTTTTGACCTATTTTTTTGTTTTTATTTTATTTTTTCATCGCTGAAAACTCGTTTAATTTCTAACTCGTGGGGTTTACTACTGAAAATAATGAAAAAAAAAAACCCATCGAAAGAACTGGCAAGAGTAAGCGCTTCCAAATTGCATACTTAAAATCGATGTAACGCGAACTAAATTGCAGACCGAAAAAATGGCAAACGGTCCCAATAACCCCGGACTTGTTACTGATAATAATAATAATACGACGAAAGGACGTCGAAAGGAACGTTACTCGTTTCCGTCAAAAGTCTGCCTTTTCCTCTGCTTTTTCTCGGTACCCGTCGTTCCCGCCAAATGAGATATTGACCGACCGACGACGAATCTCGTCCCGTCTATATAACATAATCCTAATATCGCGACGCAGACCATTAAGTACGAAATCGCCGGGAAAAATAAAATGAAAAGTAATACGACCGACTGTAGAAATGGAATTACGATATTATAAAGAATAAAACAGATACACACATACAGGTGCGGTTCCGTGGAACGCATGCTCGTGCGATTAAAAAAGAACGTACGAAAAATTAATCTATCGTCTGTTTTTTTATCGACTCGAGTCCGAACCGATGTGACTTTTTTTTATTTCGGTTTTTAATTGCGAAAAGAAAATTCACGTTCCAACGGTTTACGACTACGTCGTCGCGCGTCGTCGTGAAATACGTAATACTATAAACTACCGATTAATTTTTATCTCTACGAGTATAGTCTCGTTTTAACAATTTAACAATAATTATTATAACTAAAGTCCGGATTTGTATGCGCACTCAAAAAGGCCAAAATAATATGCATTTATGCATCAAAAAACTTCAAAATATGCACTTGATATGCTCTTATTTTTTTTTCATAATACGCAAAAATATGCTCTTATAACCAAAATATATGCATTTTAATATATTTTTTTTAATTTCTTCCATAAATAATAATTCAACATTGTTAAAAAAACTTAATTTTTTAATTCTAGACATCGACTTTAAACATTTATTAAAGAACTACTAAATATTTAAAAATATATTCAACAAATAAAACAAATACTTACAAATACTTAACACACGGAGAATAACATTTATTTCCCAACAATATGTAATGAACTAATAATTTCTACGATGAAATTGAAACAAAATAATAGGCGATCAGTAACAAACTAAAATGAGTAAAAGAATTTATGCACGAAAAATACCTCTACGACTTCCAACAATTTGGAACTTCCAGTGGTTCAATTTTCAAAATGAAACGAAATTTGAATTCAGAAATATATTTACTGTGCATCGGTCGGATCACATTTTTCAAAAAGCAATTAGTTAATGAGATATTTGATATTGAACATATTGAAAATTTTGTAATTTTCAAACATTTTTTTTATCGTGAAAAAAATGGAAAATTTAAAAAAGTGCTCCGACCGATGCACAGTAGAAGTGTTAAGCTTTCCAAAACTGTTTTCAAAATTTCTCTAAGATTATTACAAGTACCGTTTTTTTTTTGGAAGTCGTAAAGGTCTTTTTGACGAAAAATTGACGTTGCTTTCAATGCCCTTCATAAACTTTTATACAAAATATGCTTGAATATGCAAAAATGTTCAAATTATGCAGTCATCTCTAAAATATGCATTTATATGCAAAATAAACTTTTTTCCATGCATTATCTGTGAGACAAATCGTCCACATTTCTTACTCCCATCGAAATGCATACACTCATTACGAATATGAAAATGCATACAAATCCGGACACTAATTATCACACACGCGCGATGTAGAAATCGTTTTGGCGGAAACGAGAAATCGGTTCGCATCTCATTCGGCGGAAAAGGTGTATGCACTTTTGGAAGAAACGCGTTGTCGTGTGCCGGCCGAAAGACGAGCCCTACTGTTTTTCCTCATATCCTTCGAATTATTACCTCAAACGATCTCGTCGCTTTTATCCTCGGCGAGTTTTTATTGCCTTCAGTTTTATTCATATTCGAACCGAACGCAGTCGGTTCTCCACGTCGCGCGTCGTCGTCACGGAAAATAATAATAATAATAATAAAATTCTATTACTCGACCCGAAAGCAATATAACGGTAATAGTAATAAGTGAAACGGCGGCGTCGTCGGGGGCGCGTACACAGAGCAGGTGTCTCGCCGCGGCGTCGATAACCGTTCTCGATTTAAATCTTTTTCGCCAAATGGTGTACGTCAGCCCGCGACGACGCGACGACGGCCGCGCGTAGATTGCAAAAATGCAGGCAATCGAATTTTCCCGAAGAATATTCAAATTATTTGTTTTTTCTCCGCGCCGCGC
Source organism: Drepanosiphum platanoidis (assembly GCA_948098885.1). Classification (NCBI taxonomy): domain Eukaryota; kingdom Metazoa; phylum Arthropoda; class Insecta; order Hemiptera; family Aphididae; genus Drepanosiphum; species Drepanosiphum platanoidis. The sequence goes on from OX402530.1 coordinate 27,549,577, forward strand.
CGCCGCCGACTTTCGCGAGATCGACATCGTCCCGAAACGTCGATAGGTCCCTCGATCATTAATCACGATCGTAGAAGGAAAACCCCCCCCCCCATACCCCCGGAACCACGCCTTCGCCCCGCCGCCGCGTACGTCTCGACACGCGATGCCTAAACTAATTTATTCGTTCGGACTCTGAGCAGTAGAAAAAAAAAACCGGACGAGACACACAGGTGATTGATATTCGCGAACAATCGCGGTCTCCTCTCTAGCGCCCGCTTTGATGAATATAATATATTTTTTATTACTACGTAGAATAATATCTATTTATTTAAAACAGCGGTTCTCAAACCGTGCTCCCTAGGGCTCCGCGAGAGTAGTCTAGGGTAGGGTGACCATTTCTAAAAAAATAAAATACAGGATAAAAATAATATCCGTAATATTTTTAAATTAATAAGTATTTATTACTCGTACATTTTTTTTTAGGATTTTTAATCGTAAAAAATACAATATTTAACTATTAAAGATTAAAATTAAAACTTTATTTTGAAACGTCACGGCGGCGGCGCTGCGTCCAACTATCTGGCCGCCCGAATTTCCCCGAAAAACTCCGTTTTTACACGGAGTGTTTTTGATGAGATATAACTATACAAAATTATAAATAAACCATTAATATATACGCCACCAACAACAATGTGATGTAACAATAATTATGGTAAAAACAAAAATACAACTGATAAGTATAGATTATTATATTATTCTATTCAATAATGTCATACAAAATAAAATTCACAATAAAATCAATTTCAAAATTTTATGAATTAACAGTAAGTAGGACAAAAAAAGGATTAATAAGGGACCAGACTTGAAATTACGGGATAAAAAGCGTCCTGAGTGACGTTTGTCAGGACAATAGGACACGAAGCCGAAATAAAGGACAATCCTGTATAAAACAGGACGTATGGTCACCCTAGTCTAGGAGGGCTCCGTGGCTCCCTGGGCATATTTGTAATAATTAAATTATTATTATATTTCTTAGTTACGTTTTTAATTTTTATATTTTTATTCAATATTATTTGGACCGTACCAATATGTATTATTTTAAACGTTTAAACTATATTTATAAATCAACATATTATATTATTTAGTCAAAATGAGATTAGATAAAAGTCGGGTTTTTCGTTAATTTCACAAATTGTACGATAATTTAGTTAATTTTTTAAATAAAAAGCAATAATCATTTTCAATTGACATCATTTTTTTTATGAATTATTGTCGTCTCAAATAGACATTGTTGATTTTTGGGGCTCCGTAATATTTTTTAGGAACATAAGGGCTCCGCGAACAAAATAGTTTGAGAACCGCTGATTTAAAAAAAAATCCAACTAATAAGACGTGTTAGACAGTTAGATGGACAGAATTTCGAACCACTACCGAGTATATAATGTATAGAGCCTCCTCGATAGTTCGGACCGTCCGGTGATTGCGGTAATCCGGACGGCACATAAACGGGTGATATTTTCGAGAACCGAATCCGAAACGTTAACAAGTAAAAGAGGTTACCGATTTGTTGGCAAGTCGTCAGCAGTACACGGTTAAACCCCGTACTTGACGTGTGAGTTTTTTTTTTATTATTTTGTAATTCGTTAAATTCGATAAGACAAAGGCGACGACGAGCGTGAAACGATGTGTTCCTGTTCGAGTAGGTTTTCATAAAAAAAAAAAAAAAACGGCGGCGCTAATTATTCGTAATATTATTGTTCTCTACTCTAAAAACGGCAGCACCGCCTGCCTGGGGATTTGGTTTTTTTTTTTCAACGCGGCCATGATGAGTAAAAACGATTAGGAGATTGAAAAACACGGGGCGTGGCACCCCGTGTAATTCCCCTGGCGCGTGCGAATTTTCCGGAAACGGCAAACGAAAAATTTACCGGAATAAAAATAAAAAATAATAATTATCGTTCGGTACGCGATAGAGTGACCGGGGGGGAGGAATCGACCCGGAGTCGAGCGATACCGGCGGCGCGGGCGAAATTTCATGCGAATTAATTATTCGCCAGCTGATATCATAAATATTATTATTGATCGCCCCCGGAGTGTTGTACGCTGTGCGATTATTATTGTACGACGACGTATTCCGCGGACGAACGAATTCGTTAACCGTCCAGAGGGACGCTCTCTCTCCCCTCTCGCCGTGTATATATTACATAATGTTATATTATTACACACGGGCGACATTTGATATAACATGTTTATTAGCGGTTCGAAATTAAATTATAGATTTATCTTCTCTCGACAAACCGAATTACACCGCGACGTGAAAAAACACGCGGACGCATCGGCGAGTATGTTACGAGACTGCAGTAGCGGTGCGTGAATAAAATTTACGGGGAGACTTGACTTTTGTGTAACTTTTTTTTATTGAATTCTCGTTGGAAAATTATTCTACTTCGTTCTAAGTTATTAATTTCAACTAGGTACTGAAAAATTGATTTTTCATAGTTTATTGTAACCAATAATGTTATTATGATATCACGCTACAAGAATATAAGATTGCGACGCACACGATACACACAGTACACACAAATCACAATACACAATATTGCACTACACAACTTGCACAACGGTCGTTGCAGGGGCGTATATATGGGGGGGGGGCGATGGGGCCCGGGCCCCCTCCCCCCGAAATGAAAAACAAAATTATTAAAACATTTTATTTTGGACATGAATAATAATAACTTATGGCTGAGGAGTAATTCCGAAAATTTGTTACGACACCGATTATTATGTTACATTTCATAAAAAAATAAAAAAATGAGTTTATTTTTTCTCTGGTGAAGTAATGATGATAGTCCAAATAGTCCAAAGGACTTTTAGCGTTTAAGCAATATTTGTCATTGTGCCTCCTCCGTCATTTCTCCCTCCTAAACTCTAAATACATAATCGGCCCCCTCCGAAATTAAATCCTATATACGCCACTGGGTCGTTGATAACGCGTCGCCCGATGGCAGAGACTATAGTCTCCCGGACTCCGTACAGTAACTATTATCGATATGATTCGCCCCGAACTTTTATTTACCTCCCATCTATTAGAATTGAGACGGTCGTTCGGCCGTCTCATTCGTTTTACGACCGTATCGTCCGTCGTTATCGCTAAATCCAAAAATAGCTCAGAACGTATTTGCATTGAATCACACCACGATGGACATAATATATTATGTACACACATACATTCGAGTATATATAGTAAATATAGTTTTCAACAGCACAATATTATTTACAACTAGATTACACAAATACTTGAAAATAATTTAAAAAATGTAAAATAATTTTTTTTTTTCAATGTTATAATTATTGGCGAGACGCTGTCTCAAAGTTTCCCCTGACGCCACTGTACGAGAGTATACGTTAAGCCGCGTCCAGACCAAGAAACATTTTGTCAGAAACATGTGTCGCCGACAATGTCGGTGACAAAAATCAGAAATGTTTCTGAAATTTGTGACAAAAATCGTGTCGGCGACATTGTCTCCAACAAATTTTTGTTTTCAATTCGACTCGGGAAAAATGCGACAACGTTTATAAACATAGTCACTGACAATGTATTGACACGTCCAGACCGGTAAAATTTTGTCGATAAACATTTATAAATACACGTCATATTTGGTTATCCGTTCAGTTCACCTCGTCCGTCTGTAGGTATCGCATATTTTAACCTGTAAATTTCTTTTGAACGGATATTTAATTTTTTTTTTTCAATCAATTAATGGAACGGTCGAATGAAAGTGTTTGTCATCTGATTGATTGATATCATGAAAAACAAATATTATGGGACCAAACTCAACCCGAGTACAAAAATAAATTCAAAAAAAAATGACGCGTGGTGTGAAATTTCAAAAATTCTTAATATTGAAAAATTAGAAGTCGAAAAAAAAATGTAAAACTAATTCACATGTGTTAATTCACAAATGTTTAGCAAATATGTTACTTTGGTGTGGACGCGCCTGTTTTTAAATTCTGTCGGTGACATTGTTGACAAAGTCGACAAAAAATGTTTCTTGGTCTGGACGCGGCTTTACATTCCCGATAAAATTGACCAATCGAGTTTTTCATTTTTTTTTTCGACTTATAATTTTTCAATATTAAGAATTTTTGAAATTTCACACCACGCGTCATTTTTTTTCGAATTTATTTTCGTACTCGGCTCGAGTTTGGGGTCCCATAATATTTGTTTTTCACGATATAAATCAATCGGATGACAAACACGGTTCTTTCGACCGTTCCATTATTTGATTGAAAAAAAAAAAAAAAAATGAAATATCCGTTCAAAAGAAATTTACTGGTTAAAATATGCGTTACGTACAGGCGGACGAGGTGAACTGAACGGGATAGCCAAATATGACGTGTGTTTAAAAATGTTTATCGACAAAATTTTACCGGTCTGGACGTGTCAATACGTCAGTGACTATGTCTATAAACATTGTCGCATTTTTCCCGAGTCGAATGGAAAACAAAAATTTGTCGCCCACACAATTTTTGGTCACAAATTGTCAGAAAAATTTCTGATTTTTGGTCTTTCTTGGTCTGGACGCGGCTTACGACGACGTCCAGTTGTTTTCCGTCGACCGGAGCGGATTGATTTGAAATAAAAACAACGCGCGCGTCGTCGGGTCGAAGACAATAACGACGTTTTTTTATTCCTTCGATATTTTCTTCATTTTCAGTTCGCTTCGTTTTTACGTTTGTCGTAAAAACGCCGTTGTTATCCGCGTTTATATCCGCGCGAACACACGCGTAATCATTATCGTCTCTGACGTTGTCATCGACCAAAAACCGCGTTGTTATTTCATTGTAATTTTCACACACCGAGAAGACAGGGTTTTTTTATTTTAAAATAAAGAACGTTTAAAACCTGTCATGCGAATCAGACAAACTCCCGGCAGATTTTAATTTCGTTCGATACGAACGAGAGTTTTTGAAAAATCGATCGAGGTCTTAAAAACCTGCCGTTTCTTATCGATTATTTGCTTAGTCTCTCGAGTAAAAAATAAGAAAAAAAAAAAAAACACAACCCTGTAAGTGGTATAATTATTTCGTCCGACTTTGAAGTCTCTGGAGTAGAAGTTCCCAAACTTTACGACACGATTATACGACCCGTTTGGGAAACTTTCTTTCGAATTTATACGAACGGTATTCGTCATAATATTCGCCTCGAAAATTCATTTACAAAGAGCGAACTAAATTATGTAATATTTAATTATTTAATAATAACGTCGTAAAAAGTTTATTTATTTAAAACAATTGAAAAAAAACTTTCACGGTAATTATTATTGTTTTTGTGTGCGCAGGAGGTGTGTATACCATTTCTCTCTGATTATTCGAGTATTTTATCGAAAAAAAAGTGTCACGATGAAAATAAAATATTTCAAAATTTTACGCGACGAATGAACTCGTTTTCAATAGAGTATGTTTTTTCAGCGAATACTCGCTGTTCCGACAGATAACGACCGATTCCCGTTAAGATCCCGCAGGAGAATCGACAAAAAAAAAAAAATCCTTTTTCCTACAACATAAACGGGGCCTCGTGTAGTACTTATTTTTTCGAATGACAAATCGAGTGACAACAAAAAGCAGTGTCACAAAATCGCGAATGTTTTTCGATTTCAAAATTTGATCTCTCACCAATACTGTAAGTAGGGGTAGGTATTGCGTTTAAGTGGTTTTAGTAAATTTCGTAGAAAAAAAACGTTTGATCTTATCTATAGAACGACGTCGTGGCGAAATTGATCGTTTGGCCAATCGAAGACGTCCTGAACTTGATAAATATAAAACTGCTCGAAAGCGAAAATGTTTAACGTGAAATACATGTATTATATAAAAAAAAACGGCGCGTAATTATTTATCCTTTTCAATTATTATTTTTCCGCGGAGTGCGGTCGAGAAGATTCGGCTCCGAGAGAATTATTTCTGTAATACATTTCGGTCGAAGACGAACGGTTTTAAATTTCCCATCGTTTTACGTTCTTTATTTTTATCGTTATTTTTCGATGATTTAATAGCGGTTGACCTTAAAACGCTGTTGTTTCTCGTTTAAACGACGACGACGCCGCCGTCTCATAGCATATAGTGACATAGTGTGTAGTGCGGTGCCCATAAAAGATTTTAACGATATCGCCGGTTCCGCCGAGACTTTATTCCCGCGGAGAAAATCCCAAACACGCCGTCGTGTATCGCATTAACGGAATCTTTACTGCTACTATACGACGACGACGGCACCGAACTAATACATACGATAATAATATGATTTGTTTGTTTTTTCAATACGCCGCACAGTGGAGTACAGTAGAACTCCGATTATCCGAACGCCAATCATCCGGACGTCCAATTAACCGGACGAGAAATAAAGTCGAGTCCCACCCAAAATGTGGAATTAAATGTTGAAATAGCTGAAATACAAGAGTGTGTATAAGCCAAATTCACGTATTTGGGAATTGTGATGAGGAGAATACAAATGAGTGGTCGTTTATGGATACAAATGATCCTGGATATCAAATACTTTCAGATGATGAAATAGTTCGTAGCTTATTTGAAGAAGGTAATACTGAAAAAGAGGAAAATGAAACTGACGATTTGACTGAAGGTGAAAATGGGCTCATTCTGGAGCTTTTGATGCATTGGATTTGGCGTTTAAATGGTTTGAGAGGCAAGAAGAATCGAACCCCACTCAATTGTTGCGATAAAGAAGATTGAGAGACATAGCTGCTCTAAAGAGAAAGTCAACTATGAAGCAAACTAAAATATCATCATTTTTCAAAATAAAATAAATAATGTGCCAAGTCAGCTTTTTTTGGTTTTAAAATATATCACATGTTATAATTAAAGCTTATTTTGTTTCAGTTAAATATTATAATAAAATTATTTGTTTATGGTTACGAATTTTAAATTATATTACATACACAGATACATACATAGAGTCTATTCATACAATTATATAACTTTTGATATATCATACGTCAATCATCCGGATATTTGCTTATCCGGACCACCCTTGACATTAATTAGTCCGGATAATCGGAGTTCTACTGTATTTATATAAAAAAGCTGGCCAAAAATATCTTTAAGGGTTTTCGAAGTTGAAATGAGTTTAAAACAATATTAGATTATAGTTTTATAATTTTTAAAACCAATTTTTACAAATAACAATGTTTATTTGGGTGCCAACCATAGGTTGGTTGCACAACCATGTGTAATTGCACATACAGTTTTGCCGTATCGGTGGTATATTCTTCAAACTTTTCTGTGTTGATACTGTGACCTGCAGTGGCATCCACTCACACTAGTACAACGAAATATCCACGACTGGCAATTACTTATATATTTTCAGGTATTATCGTGAAAAAACAATAATAATTATTAATTACCTGTATAAATAATAATCATTACGTTGGCCGCAACGATATAATATTCAAGTTGTATAAAAATAATGGCACGTGCCGCCGCAATATTAAAGTGCAGATGCTTATCTAAATGGCGTGAATGGGCGGGACATTTTTCTTCAAATATCTAATACTTATAGTGTCTAAATAATATTTTAAAACAAACACTTTCGCTCGACACCGCGCGACACATATAGATTTGTTCAAAAATAATATTAACACCTTAAAAAATTGAGAAAATTGAGAAAATATCTGTTAAAAATTAAAAATAAAAAATATATAAAAAAAAATAATAAAAATTACAACAATATGAAAAAATTATACTGCATTGAACCAACTAAATATCAACTCGTCTACCATAAACATAATCATTATTTGAAATTTTTTTAGTGTAATTTTAAACGAGTGTAATTACACGTTAAACGAAACAACGGCAACGAGATGTAAACCAAACACTACGTATTGAACTTTGAACATATTTTTTAGGAAGCCATCAAGAACTATGATTCTATAATGTACATTAAGTCTCATCATTGCACATAATAAACTTAAAGAAAATTAGTGTTGTCATGGTTTTAAGCGATTTTTTTTTTTTTTTTACTTTTGGCCAGCTTTTATGTATAAATCGTACTCCACTGTGCGCCGAGATAAAAATTACCATTAATTTTTTCAACGATTTTTATTCGCGAACGCGAAACTGTTCAAACGTTTGCTATATTATTAGTCGTTTGCCTTGGACTCGCCGGGCGAACACGAAATACAGCGACACTCGTGTACGTATAATAATTATTATTTTGTTGCATTTGAATTCGTTCGACTGGATGGCAGCTACGTGCGAGGAAACGGACGTCTTACCCGCGATACGTCGTCTCGGTGTTGTATATCTAGACGCGACGTTCGCGTTCGCCTCCGGTGCGAACGCGTATCGATTACAAACACATGGCGTCGAGTACGGATAAAAGTCGTCGTGTACGCCGATCAAATCGAACCCCCGCAAAATAAGTTAACACTTGAATTAATCGCAATCTCTTCCTACGGTCGTCGAGTACACACGACCATCACAGAAGAGCCTTTGTTATTATTTTTCTTCTCCTTTTTGTACATATTAATTTCCCTACTTAATATTAACAATTTGTTCTACTTCAACTAAATATATTTCTTATTATACCTATTAATATCGCTTAATCGATTGAAACTTTACAATGTGTACATCGAGCACGAATTCGTTTTAGAAAGAATAAAATGACCTAAATTTACGATGGGCACGTAAACGTGGATTTGTTATAGTTAGTGAAAAGATGACTTGCTTAGAATATAAATTAAACATTGCCTAATATATACTACAAAGTCGTCAAAAGAAGCGGCGGTGGCGGCGGCGACGAAAAACGAAAAAGCACGTGTTCGATCTACAAGAATCGTCGTCATTTTCTCTGCTAGACAAACACGCTGATAGCGATGTGAAATCGGAAAAGAATATAAGAAGCGTTTGTTTTTTTTATTTAACTCGAATACGAAAACAATCGGGTAAATCGAAACGAACCACGCGAATCGATCACATATTATTTTTTGATCAAACGACTCGAAAAGAAACGTCCTTAACGGTTGCAGTTGTATACAGGAGACGAGAGACAAATATTTTATTATGATCGAGTGTGACGTCAACGCGAAAACTAAACGAAAAACCGACCGGACACGCGCCCGACGACCACCGTTGGCGCGCGAATCGTTTGTTCCGTTGCACTTTTTTAAGTTTATATTTTTTCATGATAAAAACGTTTTACGAAACTAATCGTACAATATTATTATATTATGTTTTGTTATTTTTCCAACTGAAAATTAAAAATGTTAATATTTTCTTTATCTTTTGTCAAGATGAAAATAGAAACTCTGTTGTTATCTCAAAATATCAATATTTATGAACATTTTCATTTTTCCATTATCAACAGTAGTAGACTGTTGATAATATCTATTTGAATAATAAAAAAAAACAGTTTAAATTTAACCAAATTCACGTGAATTTTGAAAAGTTAACGACGTAATTTGTTGATTTCCGAGATTTTTCTAAAAGTTTTATTTAAAAAATTACTATTTCGATTTTTTTTTTTTTTTATCAATAGATTGCACATTTTTCAAGTTTTTTACAGTTAAAATCCGTATAAAAATGCCATTATGTTTGTCGTAGTGCACAGTTAAAACGATTTGAAGAAGAAAAAAAGAAAACTTTTAAAACGTAGAATATAATAATATCATAAAAGTTATACGACCTGTACACTTAAAAACGAGCGGAGATTCCGAGCGACGATCAGAGCGCGAAATGTTCATCAAAAACATTAAATAAATTACCACGATTTGGTTATACGTGTTTATAAGCACAAAACCCATCGAAAACGAGCTTTTGAAAATTTAACTGTCCACAGAAAAAATAAAAAAACGCATTCAAATATTATATACACGCAATAGTAAAGTTTTCAAACTGTAAAAAATACGATGTAATGTAATGTATAAAAGTAACAAATATATGCGCTCAAATTTAATATGATTATAATAATTATTATCTCGCTGTTTCTTTACCGTAAACTTTTTCGTTCGACAATGACTCATAAAACGAGGACTGCGGACGAGTCTACTCGATTAAATACTCGCGGATTTCAGAATAGAGTGGTATTTGTTTATTTCAAAACATAATATTTTGACGTAGTTATAAAGTTTATAGCGAAAATATAAGCTCAAAACAAAAGTATTCGCTTTAAACTTACAAATACGCGTTGAATATATTATAAGTATTGGGTATTTCAATAATTAAAGTTACGTCAGAAGTGCAAGTGCAGTGTTGTTTTAATTTATATCGTTCGCGATGCTGTTTTCACATGCCAAACTAGGCTTTGCATTTTCCTGATAATCACTCGCCCGATGAAACACAACACGGGTGCGTACGCGCGTTGAAATCGAGAGTTACCTGTCATCAGGTTTTTTCGTATTATTCAAAAGCGTCCGTGAACAGGATGTTATTGCGATACTTTGGAAAACTCAAAATCGTTACGAATTAATTAGACTGCAGTGTTTCCCAAACTTTTTATCTTTACCGCCCACTTCCAAAAAAAAAATCCGACAAACGCCCCCTTAAAAAAAATATTGTTACAAAAGTATGCAATGAAAAATGAAATGTATTGTTTATAAATATTTATAATATAATGTATAGGTAGAAATAAAAATAAATATCTTAATGAGATTGGATGTGGTTGGTGTCTTCGATTCAGCCTTGACGTGAAAAACGTTTAAAATTTAAATAAAATAATACACAACAAATTACGTTTTTCAACAAATTTAGATCACGTACGGTGTTTCTGTTATTGCGATAACGATAGATGAAACTGTCACCGCCCCCTTTTTGTAATGAAATGCCCCCCAATTAAGCTTGTAACTTCCGTTGCCCCCCCTGGATGTTCGTTGACGAAATTTCGTTTTTATTATATCTTATTTCTTACGTGTGCGTGTGTGTTTGACGTTATTGACCGTGAATGGCATCTAGATAACGAGACAACAGTAAAATATAAAAATAACTACTGTCGAACGAATTTTTTCAACAATTTATGGACGGCCGAAAAAACACAGCTTCAAGTGTCAAAAGTTTAAAAGCAATGTTGCTAACAAAAGTTAACTTTAAAACGTCTTGTACAGAATTTTACCCGTTCCTGAAGTCATCGCCAGATTTATTAAAACAAATTTGTTCAAACGAAAAATATACAAGTATTTAAAATTTTGTAATTATTACACGAAAACATTTTGTTTATAATAAGTTAATTACCTACCTAGTAAGTGTAATAAGTTAATTTAATTTTTTTGTCCTTTAAAAACATTATAAGTACCACAGAAATTTGCTAATAATATTAAAAAATATATTTGTTTGTAACAAATAATAATGATTTTTTTTTTTTTTTGTCCCGTTTTGATTAAAAAAATATATGGTCACTTTAGACTTATACGTCGTTCGTTTAAGACGGGACGAATCGATTAAAAGCGAGAGGAGGGGTCGAAACGATAAAGAAAAATTAATAAAAAATGATTCGGCAGGATAAAAAGTGCGCGCGATACGCTATTGCGACGAGAGTGGATAATTTTTTATTCATAACGACCGTATGTATTATTTAAGGTCGACGTCAGAGTTATAACCGACTGCGACGGGGTAACGCCAGCTGCTCAAACTCGTATATATGTGTATGTATGTGTTTGTTTCCGGATTATTATTTTAAACGCAATTTTAAGACCGCACCGCACAGTACCCGGAGCGACCGGAAAGGTTATAATATTTTACAGCTGCGGGAATCGGTTAAACGTTTTACACGCAAGGCGAACATTTTTAGAAGACACCTAAAGGTTGTGTACGAGCGGCAACGAGTGAGTCGATTAAGTAGTGTTTGACATCCTCGTCGCGCGTACAAGTTTAAATCGAGTAAAAAAACCGACCGCGATTTTTTCTTTTCATTTTTTTTTTTTTCATCGCCGCGGATTCCTCAACACGACTCGTCGAAGCCGAGCAGCCGGCGGCGGCGTAGGAAAGAATCCTCTGCGGCAGCGTTTCTTAAACTTTTTTATCCGTGGAACCCTTTTTGACGTCCATTTTTATCGTGGAACCCCTACTTTGTTTTTTAGCTTTTAAGCTTTTTTAGGATTATTTGCAAAAAAAAAATAATATAATTATTTCATACACTAATATTGTGTTAAAGGTAAAAAATATGTTTAAAAAAAATAAAACTAATAATAATTGTATATAATAATCTATATATATAAAAATGGAGACAAAAAATTGGAAATTGCATAAGTTGAGAACGGCTGGGCCGATTTGGCTCAAATTTTTTTTAAATGATAGAGAATGTCGGGGAGCGGGTTTATAGCATAAATTATGGACCTAACTCCTGTGAGTTAGAGATTTAGAGACAAATACTGAGTTACACCGGCGCCCTCTAGCAGATAAAAATAAAAATAAAAATATAATATTAATAATAATACAAATATCGATAATAGCAGGGCTTGAAATCGATTAATATCGATAAAAATCGAAAAAAAAAATATATTTTTATATTCTGGTTGATATACATTGTTTATTATAGACACTTAGAACTTTAGAGTAAACAAATATAATAGTTGGCACATTATTCATTTTATTTTGAAACATTATCGTTTCATAGACTAGAAAAATTCGCCTAGCCGGAATCGCTGGAGTTTTGAGTATGAAATTTGGTCAGCAGTTTCGTTTTATAAAGTGGGGACCCCTTGGGAAAGGATTTTCCGAAATTCGACCCCTAAGGGGGGTAAAAGGGGTAAAAATGAAAAAAATAAAAAGTTGCACACGGGCGAAGCCGGGTTATTCAGCTAGTACTTTAATAATAATTACTTAATGAGATGCGTGAAATTGCTTTTTATTATTACAAATATTCTTAATATTGGGCTTTATTGATGAAAGTTGTATTTAGGTTCGGCATCGAGTCTGTTGCGGTATTTTGTTTTTGTCGATACATAGGTGGAGTACCCAGTTTCACACATATAAGTGGTTGCAAATGGTAAAAGTGCCAACACGGCCTTTTGTGACAATTGGGGATATTCATCTTTTGAACTGCACCAAAATTCTGCTAATGGCATTGATTTAAATTTTTCTTGCAGCGATGAATTAGATGTCAATTCACTATTATTTAATATGCAAACATTTTTTTTTCTATACTTAATGCATGTTTTCCCCATTACTAATCTTTAGTTAGACATTTTTAAGTAATTTTCTTGAAAATTTTGAAAAAATTACTTAAGCTTCGCGGAACACAGTTTAAGAAACGCTGCTCTACGGATTCAGCGCGGTTGTCGAGACCCGCGCGTTTAGGATTTTAAGTCGCGTCTAGCGCCGGATAGGGAAGGGGGCCGCCGAGTTGTAGGATTTCGATCGGTTTCTCCTGGGCTCTTCGTATAAGGACGTTTGTTTTTTTTTTTAATTTTATATTGCTTTATGCGCACTCTTCTCAAATTCATTCCCGTTGTTACTTGTTCGGCCCGCCGAGACCTTTCCTCTTTTATGATTATTCGAAGTTTTGAAATCGTTAGCTAAAATGTTATGTATTAAATTAATTTACCTGGTGTAATTCAATAATATTCATAATTGCACGTGTGTGTGTAAAATTTCGGCTAACACGCATTTGAAATTTCCGCGTTGTCGTGTTCGAAAACCAGCACAGAAAATACAAATCGTATTATATTGTTGACGACGATGCACTGAAAATTGCTTTGAAAATTGTCCTAAAAACCTGCAAAAAAAAAAAAAAACTCAAAAATACCATTAAAATTGTTAAAATTAATTATATATTTTTCAAATTACCCGCGGCGTTGTTAAAACATCGAATTTATATTATACACGAGTGTCACATAATAATAGTCGATAAGAATTGTAAATTAAATACGTAAAAAAATTGAATTGAATCGGTACAAAAAATCGGAAAAAATTACTCTCGAAGAATGATAAATAATTTAAAACGATATAAAATTACAAAAAATGATCTGAAAATAACAAAAAGTGCCGTTAAAAATAAGAAATCCTTAATATTTAAAGTAAAAAATAGCTTTTTAGATTCCTGCAGTGCTATACACAGGGCCGGATTATGGTCATAATTTAAGGGGGGCTATTACTTTTATTGAGGCCTTTTCACCTAAAACAATTTCCTTTTTTTCTTCTGATTTATTAATTTGTAATCAATATAAATTAAAATAAGTATAGCATTGTTTTTAAATAACATTTTATTACGACCACTATACCTATAATTGGGTCTTGTGTGTCGGTAATGAAGTATCCAAGTCCATAGTCCATTTTCATATGACATAAATTTAAAATTTATAAGTTATAATAATGTTTTGAAAAAACATGAGTTGACACACTGTGGCCCCTTAGGTTAGGTTAGGCCCGGGGCTATATCCCCCCCTAGCCCCCCCCTTGATCCAGCCCTGGCTATACACGTGTATATAGCTATGAAATCATCATTAAATACGTTCTGTCCTTCAAAAAATAAACATCAAAATCATCGTATATACGTACGATTATATTATTATACACTACTTGCACTCCGAGTCGAATGAAACGATATTATTCGACCGGACGGAAATCTCTCCTTGTTGACGAACGTAAAAATCTCAAAAGTAAATAACGGAAACTAAAGAAAACAACAAATCGTTTATCACGTTTATAATACATTGCGCAAAACACTCGTTTAACATCGTATGTTCTGAAATACACACAAACACTGCCGAGTTATATAACGACAATAGTTAACAAAAAAAAAGGGAAATAAAACAGCAGCACTAAGTCGTTTCTTATTGATTGTTCGATTTGACTTCTAGAAAAGGATGAAAACTCGCGCCGCCGCTCCGGTCGTATTCCGTTATTATATTGGGTAAAAAGCAATTCGACTTTAATAACACAACACGTCAATAAAACGTTGTCAAACGTTATTAATCGAAGGCAACGTCGTCGTCGCGCTGTCGCCGTCGTCGTCGACAATCCTTCGATCTTCGCGAATGGCATTTTACCCGATGACGTCACGTTTAGTATTATTCATCACGTGTCTACTAAAAATAGCGCCGGCGATAAATAAACACTGTTGTTTATTTTTTACCGACCAAATCTGCCGTGTCGATTACGATTTACGTTTATTTATTTAAAAACATATCCGTTTTCCTATTTTCCTATCCCGAGCCCGTTAAATCATACTCGTATTATTAATTACTAGAGCTCGGAAGTTGTAGGAGCTAAAAAAGGTAAAATATGCATTAAAAATGTTAAATATGCAAAAAAATTATTCTGAATTCCAAAAATAAAATACATCAGATGTTGTTAATATACATAAAAACTATTTATAACTAAAAAAAAAATATAACTGGTTGGCATTTTGACATCTTATAAAATTAAAAATATTTTTTCAGTATTTTTTTTAATTACGAAAAAAATACATGTTTTCTAATAAGTACCTGTTAAGTTATTGCATTGAACCACCAATACTTATTTTAAGATTTCCCATTTCAAATGAACGACGATTATTATTCGATAGAAGATTTTTATATCGGGAAAACGATCTTTCGACGTCAGTTGAAGTCATCGGAGCATATTTATAAAATTGAAATATACAGGTTAAGAAAGAAAAAAAATCTTTTTTTTTTTTTGGAAAAATATGAAATATTATGCACTTTTTTAGCTAAAATTGGCAACATATTATGCATTTTCAATTTTCAATTTTTCAACTCGCAATTGTATACTTCAAATTCCTACCTAGTTCTGCTAGAAATTGAGATCATACGGAACAATATGCAATTCCTACAACTTCCGAGCCCTATTAATTACACACCGATAACGAGCGAGAGAGCGAAAAACGACGCGCGACGTAAAATTAATTTCACTGCAGTGAAAAACACGCTCGTTTATCCGGCAGTGGCGTTTTACGACGGGAATCCGTTTTATTCGTGAAAAGCTCATGGACTCGCGGAAAAGAAAAAAAAACACGAATGAAATACGTTGGCGTGCGCGCGTGAAAACATCTTCTAAAACCCCTAATAATAATATTCCGACTGGCTGCGCGGCGAGTGAGAGGGTGTGCGAGGGGGAGAAAAAAGGTCAGGTGCAATAACACGTTAGATTCGCCAGACACGACTGGAGAGAGAGCTTAATGTAACGTTTTTGCGAAATGGTTTTGCGCTCGGCGGCGGCTTGGCCAATAATCGCGAAGAGAATTTGGCGATTTCGCGCCTCGTTTAATTTCATACGACCTCGCGAGAAAAAAACGCCAATAAGATTGGACGCGCATCCGCGTCGACTGCGAACAAAAAAAAAATAATCGATTTTCTTTACTTTTTCTCGTTACGTTATTAAACAATATTCATAAATCATGAAAATCGAGTTATTAGTATGGTTCGGATTTGAAGGCAATAAAAAAAAAGCATTAAAAAAAGGCATTTGATTTATATAAAAAAGCAATTCGTAAATAGACTAACTAGTCGGTATTAAAAAAAAAAAAATTCACTACCATGTACTTAGACGAGCTATCTTCAGTAAAACGTTGACGGTTTTCAAAATATTTTTATACGTCGAAAAGAGGGATCTTTCTACGTCTGCCAAAGTTATCGAGGCGTATTTCATTCATAAATAATTATCTAAATTAAAATTACTGCTTGTTCGTCATCGCTTGTTGTCGTTTCTCCAATCATTACTCGGTTGATTTTTTTTTGATATTTTCCCATCCTTTGTTTTTCGATATGACTTTGTTGAATTCATCCAAAATCAGGCATTTATAAGTAAAAAAGGCCTACAAAATACATCCATCGGCTTAGAAATTAAACGAAACACGTTTTTCTATAAAAATTATTTGTCAATTATTAAAAGAAAGGCTTTCCGAATCCGAACCCTAGTTATTAGTTACGATTCCGTTGAATTTATTCACATAGAGTCTTCGTTTTCATTATCCGATTCCATTTCTATTGTTTCTACGATTATCCGCTAGACCAGAGGTTCCCAAAATTTTTTCTGTTTTTCATAGACCCCCCAGGTATTAAATTTTTATTTAAATTCACCAATGTGTTTGTGCTAATGTGTTATGCTAAAAATAGCATAACACTATAATGTTGATAAAACATCGATTGTGAATAGTCGAAATATAAGTTCTCTGTTAAATATGGTATTAAATTGAGTAATTATCGTCGGTACTTATAAAATGTGATATACGAGTACATTATGAGATATATATATATATATATATATATACTAGCTGAATAACCCGGCTTCGCCCGTGTGCAGTATAACTTTTTATTTTATCAGTTTTTTTTTCATTTTTACCCCTTTTACCCCTTTTAACTCCGGTAGGTGTCGAATTTCGAAAAATCCTTTCCAATGGGGTCTCCACTATATAAAACGAAACTGCTGCCCAATTTTCATACTCAAAGCTCCAGCAGTTCCAGCCAGGCGAATTTTTCTAGTTTCACCCTTTTTACCCCTTTTAACCCCCTTAGGGGTCGAATTTCGAAAAATCCTTTCCCATGGGGCCTCTGCTATATTAAATGAAACTATTGACAAAATTTAATACCACAAAGCTCCATTGACTCAGGATTTTTTCCATTTTTACCCCTTTTAACCCCCTTAGGGTTAATTTTCTCCATAATTTATGCTATAAACCCGTTCCCCGACATTCTCTATCATTTAAAAAAAATTTGAGCCAAATCGGCCCAGCCGTTCTCAACTGATTCAATTTCCAATTTTTTGTCTCCATTTTTATATATATTTAGATATATATATATATATATAAGGTATATGTGTACCATATATTTGATAAAATATTATTGATAAATCTAAATTAAACTTATATGTCATTAAAAACGTAGATATTTAGTAAGGTTAGTCATCGAGTTACACGATGAAAATTATATCAGTTCGTTGGTAAAAGTCCGGTGAACAATATTAAATAAAAATTAGCTGCTCATATTTGCTCCATTTTTTTAAACCGGTGATTTAAATTGCGTGTATACCATTTTTGGTATTGTCTTTCTTTATAGTGAAATAATATATTTATTTTTAATCATGGCTTTATTAAATAAAATTACACGTGGAAATCTTCATGAATGTATACTCACAAATAGGATACTATCCAGGAGAAAAAAAATATTGCCTTGAGTTATATTTTAAATGCTTTAAAAATCAACAAAGATGATAATGACATACAAAATGTTATTGAAGAGATTATGAGATTTTTGGCTATATAGCTATGCTATGGAATTTTATGTACTTAAATTAGTGTTTGGTCAAGGAAAAAAACATTTTAAAATACGATAGGATGTGTACAAACATTTTATTTTTTGAAAATTAAAGTTTTCTAATATTTAATATAATGATTTTTGGCCGCCTATTTTAGTTTTTCGACCACTGTGCGACGGTCGCGCACCGTTTTCCATCCGATCGGCCGACGACGTGCGGCGTCACTTTTTACGCTCTCGAGAGTTTTTACGCTCTGAATTTCCACCGGAACCGCGGCGGGCGACGAGACAATAAGTTTCGCCGCCGGCCGAGTTGACATTTATTATATTATATAATATATAATACGCGCGATATTATGTTACGCGATACGGGACGACTTAAAAACCGTATCGTTTCGCTCGGGTCATCGTTCCCGTCGGGGAAATCGAGTGGTCTGCGGCGCGCACACACGGCCGTCGAGTGGTTTTTCGCTCTGTTTTTCAATACCTACTCAAATGCCGCCGCCGCCGCGCGGTCGTTGTTTCGCGGCGAAAAGGCATGATGAGTTTATGTCGCAAAACAAAAAGAATACCCTCGCCGCTCGGCGAGTGAGACGCGACGAGAGTGCTCGATTTTTAGAAAAATATAATATCGCGCCGCCGAGGACTCGTGGAAACGTCGTTTTCCCATCGTTCGACCTGCGAGATTTACAACGACACGAGAATAATACTGGTAGGCGCGTGATTTCCAGAGATTCGACGATTCGAGACCAAGGGAAATTGGGATTCATTTTTATATATTATATAAAGAGATATTAGAGTACTTTGGTAGGAAATAATCATTTGAATACTAAGAATATTATATGAAAAAAAAATAAATATTTTGAAAAGTTATAATCAGTTTAAATATGACCCGATGTTAAGTAAGTACAAATAAGGATACCAGTTTAAGGATTGATAATAATAATAATTAGGGCACGGATGTTGTAGTAGTAAAAAACTACTAAAATTGATTGCAGTATTGCACTAAAAAATACCGAAAATTGCACTTAAAATATTAAAAATTGCACTAAAAATTACAACATTTCGTTATAATTTATAGATGTTTTATTTTAATTCTGCCAAAAAAATATATTTTTTACATTTTATATTAATAAATATTAACTAATAATCTATGCGTATTCTAAACATATTAAATATTTTAAATTTTAAACCTTATTGCATTGGACTATAAGTGTTTTTTTTAAATTTTCGAATTCGAACGCTCTTCGATTTGGAGCCAATAAGTTCTTATACCAAGTCTATAAGACTGCTGAGTTTCGAATATAGCTAAAATAGTTGTATAAAATGATTAAATTCAACAAAATTGCAATAAAATTCCAAAAATTGCAAAATATTGCACTTAAAACTTTTAGATTTGAATTCGTACTTACATGAAACGTATTTAAAACTTACTTAGCAATAAATTGGAAAGGTAGAAGAAAAGTTGCAACAAAACAAAATGCAACAACATCCGTGCCCTAATAATAATATATATTTAACGCTCGTTCGGGCAAAGAGCGTGGTAAATAAATAATTCATTTTTACGAGAGTAATAAAAAAAATATCGTATATATTGTAATAATAATAATTGTGTATTATACTAATTTAAATTTTCGAAAATGTGTTTCGAGAGAAAAGTGGGAAGGCTCCTCCTGGAGATTCGACGACATATTATTTTCTTTTAACGCTCTCCGGGCGAATTGGGTTTTGTCTTTAAAATCTCTTTCGAATCGGGTGCTGCGAGCGATAATGAAAACGTTTTTTTTTTTCTCAAACAATTATCGACAAACAAAATATTACGCGTAACGCGAACGAACCCGAACTGTTCGTCGAGGTAAATAACAAAATATAATAATCGGATTCTAGGAATCGCACTATTTTCTAATGCTAGTATTTTTCGGGACGTTATAAAGAGTCGGATACGTTTTCAAAAGCAGCAGTTCCAACTCTGTTTGCAATACGAACACTTCTTTGTGCAACTCTTGTATTTTCGTCATCATTTGGGCGCGTTTCATAATGTTTTTCATTCTAGAACAAACGAGAAAAAAAATCAAAAGAATTCCGTTCGCCAACACGTCATCGTCTCGATGATAAATCATTACGTAATAATATTATTATCAAACGGGAACGATTACTATTACGCCGAACAAACTACAAATTTGTTTTGACGTTTTCAACAATATTCGAAATATTACGTGATTTTTGACCTTTTGCATTTTTTTTTTCATTTTTTTTTGGAATAATATTTTCACATTTAAATTTTCACTTTTAATTTTATTTTTTTCGCGTCTTTTTTTTTTTTTTTTATTACAAATTATAATACGTTTGATATTTAAATTCGTTTTGAGTTTCTTTTGTAAGACTTTAATTTTCAAATAACGTTGTTTCCCGAATAAATTAATACCAATTTATAGTTGCCTTTTCGCGTAAAATACGTCGAGATAAAAATTAAAACGACAATAAAACATAACGGAACAACAAAGACGAACTCTTAAAATAATCAAATAGTTTTATCGCCATAGTAAAATTTGACGTCGATATCGAACAATCGTTGTGCAGTGCACACACTAATAGCTGTTTTATCGCGTAAAACATTATACCGTCTGGTTTATTACAAGCAATTAACCTCAAATCGTTGACGTGTTTCAATTTGTCCGCAAAACCGTCGTCGATCTCGTTCTTCAATTGGGACAACTCGAGCATCTCTCGGTCGATGTTCCTGTCGGTCTTCTCGTTCGCTCTCTTGACTTTTTGTATTTTTTTGACCAAATCGTTTATACCCTGTTCCAACTGTTTTCGCTCTTTAGAATAGGTCTGGAAAAGAGAAAAGAAAAAAAAGAAATCGAAAAACCTATCTAAACGGCGCACGTCCGCTTACGTTTTGAATTCCCAACTGTTCTTTTTCCAGTTTCTGTTCGGCCAACTTGTCGATGTTCACTCCTTTCGCCTGGAACTTCAGATAGTGCAACATGTTCTCGGTCACTTTCATGGACGCGAGCACGTCGAAACGATACTTGTACAACAGGATCTTGTGTTTCTGCAGGATCTCGTGTTCCCATTTCAAGAATCGGCATTTCCGTTGGAACGTCAACAAATTGGACAAAACGTTGATTTTTACTTTGCCTATTTCCTGAGTGAAAAAAAAACCGCGTTTTCAACGGCTCTCGTGTTACGAAGAAAAATTACTTTGTAAAAAGCGTCGTTTCCCATGCACTACGTAAATAATAAACACGTCATGCAAGTACATCAGTAGTCTCGACGACATTTCTCAATTTTTTTAGTGATTTTATCGTTTCGAGAGAAGTAATATAAACACGCTATCGTTCGAGATAACGACAAATTCGACGCACCGAAGTGATACAATATTAAGAATCTACTGTGTTGTGTGGAAATAATTAAATCGTATTAAAAAAAAACCTCGATTACGCGTGTGTTATTAATTGTCTGCAAATTTGAGAAATTCGGTACATAATTCAGATTGAAAAATATTGAATTGCACTGCCAAGACGAATAATAATAATGATGAAAAGTATCACCGCAATTGCAGTGCCTCGTAGAGTTGAGTATTTTCGAGTGCATGTTGTAAAATCCCAAAGCTCTCAAGTAAATAATATTATCTTTCGATTTTATTATTTGAATTGATCGCGCGAAAATTCGTCTAATTCATGTTCTTATACGTCTGTGATGATGAAACAATTAATTGCGATCGTTAATCTATATACGTATATAAAAATGGAGACAAAAAATTGGAAATTGAATCAGTTGAGAACGGCTGGGCCGATTTGGCTCAAATTTTTTTTAAATGATAGAGAATGTCGGGGAGCAGGTTTATAGCATAAATTATGGAGAAAATTAACCCTAAGGGGGTTAAAAGGGGTAAAAATGGAAAAAATCCTGAGTCAATGGAGCTTTGTGGTATTACATTTTGTCAATAGTTTCATTTAATATAGCAGAGGCCCCATGGGAAAGGATTTTTCGAAATTCGACCCCTAAGGGGGTTAAAAGGGGTAAAAAGGGTGAAACTAGAAAAATTCGCCTGGCTGGAACTGCTGGAGCTTTGAGTGTGAAATTTGGGCAGCAGTTTCGTTTTATATAGTGGAGACCCCATTGGAAAGGATTTTTCGAAATTCGACACATACCGGAGTTAAAAGGGGTAAAAGGGGTAAAAATGAAAAAAAAACTGATAAAATAAAAAGTTATACTGCACACGGGCGAAGCCGGGTTATTCAGCTAGTTTAATATAGTTATATTTTCAATCTATCGGTGTAAATCATCAATTATTTATTTCTTACAATCATTCGCACCGACAACGGTATTATCGCGTCGCACAATTGAGATATTTTCCATCGGTCGATGTAACGACACTCACTTTGATTTTGGCGTTCACTCCGTCGATGGCGTTTTTGTCAATGAGTATGGCGTTATCGAAATCGCCGAAGCGTCCGGTGAGTTCGATTTCGGCGTTTCCTTGTTTCACCACCAGTTGAATCTGCGAAATCACACACACACACACACACACACACACACATAATAGTTATTAACTTTTCGAAAATAGATCGAAACAAAAGCGACGACGATCGCCCCCGACGCGAGAACCGGGGGGGGGGAGGGTTTACCTCGTGGTCGTCCTCGCAGTTGGAATCCTGTTTTTCTATCTGCAACACGGAGTTCTTAAGTTTCTCCACCGTGGCTTCCTTGTCGTCCTTGTCGCGCGTCAGGTTGTCCAGCAGGCTCGCCTTGTCCGCCGCTTCCTTCTGGCACGTGCTGATTTTGAACTCGGACTCGATTTTCGAACGCCTAAAGTTGCACACCCGGTGCCATGTCTCCCGGTCCATGTTCAGCTTGTAGTCTTCCACGTACTTGTAATCGTCGTACGCCCGCAGCGCGTCCAGGTATTTCACGAACTCGGAGCACAACAGGTCCAGCTTGTCGTCCGACGGGTCCGCGATGGCGTTGACGAACTGATAGCCGAGCAACGACGAGTAGTTTTTGTTGCCTTGCAGTTTGGGTCTCCGGCTGCGACGAGAGAGAGAAAAACGTTGTAAATTGAATCGGCGCGGCGCGGCGCGGCGGCGCGATCGCGTGAACGAACGGAGCGCGTGTTTTTTACTTGTAAGCGATCAGCGCTTGTTCGTATATGAGCTTGGACGGGAACTCGGACTTGAAACGCTTGTTGAGCACGTTGTTCTTGTGCTTCAACGTCTCCACGGTGTTGAGCAACGCGTTGAGAGTCGTCTCGGTCTTGGCTATTTTCTTGGTCGACTCGCCCAGAGATTTCTCGATTTCCAGGACGGTTTCTCTTCCGAAACACAAACGTTATTTTATTTAAGTTTAAGTGAAAAAAAAAAAAAAAAACACCACCCCGAAGCCATTATTGTCACGCGTGACGTACGGTACAATGCGAATAATTGTATTTGTATATTTCCACATATAATAACGATAAAATAACATATTATGATTTTTAAATATTTCTAAAATTATGATTTTCCAATTTTAAATAATAATAAAATATATTATTGAATCAGATTTAAAATTACTATATCGCGGTGGAATTCAGATGTCATAAAAATAGTATAAGGAAAAATCTAAAATTTAAATTTATGTAAAGAAATAAACATATTATTATGATATCGTAAAGTAAAGAATAAGTATTTTTATTTTTACGGCACATTCTAGGTGATCGCTATCGGTACGATCGAGATAAATAAACGTCGGATGCGAGGCTGTAAACCGACATCGAGATAAATATCAATATTTTACACCTAAGTAGGTTTCTTTGATTTACGAATCAAACGAACTCGATTTTACATCAATTTGAATTTATGTCGTTTTCATTTATTTTTTAATAAGAGAAAAATCGATTGCTCAATTAAAAACCTATAAAGTCGGATCGCCAGCGTGACGATAAACGGCTTCGGTCAGGACGTTATATACTATATAATATACAACTGATACCACTTATTTTGAAAATCAATTAGTTGATAAACAATTTCTATGTTCGTTAGCATTTTTAACGAATATTTCTCAACGTTTAAATAAACTAAATTTACAACTACAAGGTAGAAAACAAACAATATCTCAAATAATAGGCTTTTTAGATGGATTCAGAAAAAAATTGGAACTGTTTAACAAATGTATTTGTTGAAAATAAATTAATACATTTTCCGTGTTGTGAAGTTATAAAACAAGAATTTGATAATGAATTTAATTTCGAACATTGTATTACCCACATTGATGAATTAATAATTGTAGAGTTCAAAAGACGATTTGAAGAAGTTGAACTTATGCGTCCTCAAATAAATTTATTTAATAATCCTATGGCAGTTGAAATTGAAAAGCAAGATCCTTCGCTTCAATTAGAATAATTATGTGAGTTACAAACAGATCCGTTTTTATCTGCAAAAGAGATTGATGTGTCATTTTGGAAAACATTACCAGTTGAAAAATATCCAATTCTAAGAGATTTCGCATTAAAAATGTTATCTATGTTTGGAACCACATACATATGCGTATGTACATTTTCGAACTTGAAACATATTAAATCGAAGGAAAGAATAATCGTTTAACAGATGAAACCTTGAGACATTTACTAAGAGTTTCACATCCTCAAGTATCACATTAAATAATAATTGTAAATATAATTAAAATAAAGATAAAAAATAAATGTTAGTAAATTGGAAGGACCTTTTTTTTTTTTTTGCTTTCTCCTATGCACTGCGGCCCGCTAGATTTTAAAGTACTTAAAAACTGGCCCGCTAGTTACTTTGAGTTGCCCATCCCTGTTATATAGAATCAACCCTATTTGCCCACTCACTCGTGCAGTCGGATTTGCCGTTTTCGTCGATCGCTGTCGCTCAGCATTTTCGAAAGTCTGCCGATTTTCAAATACTCCTGGTAGATGGCCGAGTCGTACTCGAGCTTGATCCGGAACAGCCCGAACACCTTGTCGTCGAACGCCCGCACGCTTTTCTCGATCTGTCGATTGATCTCGGCTCGTTCTCCTTCCAGAATCGTCTTGTACTTGGTCCGCTCGTCGTTCCACGCCGCGGTTTTCTTCTCGTACTCGTCCACGGCCCTCAGGTCTTCTTCCCCGTTGACTTCAGCCCTGTTTTCCGTCTGAAAACGATAACGACAACAGTAGTTATCGCGCGCATAATTGTTTACGTATCACTTGCCCGTCGCAGAACGTTTTCCAGATTTTTTTTTAATATTTGTTCGTAAAATATCGACGATATCGGTTGGACGAAAACTCATAAAGCCTCTCGCGTTATCTTGTTTTATAAACGAAATGTAGAAATACAGGTCAATACGATTTCCTACGCTCGGAATCCTTTTTCTAAAACAACTGTTTGAAATTAAAGAAAAACCGATCCAATCAATTGCCCCGGTGCAATGACGAGATACGTCCAAATTTACAATTTTTCAGGAGACAAAAAACATTTTTTTTATAATATGTGTAAAAATTTAAATGTTGAAGTATTATGATATTGGTTGATACGTTATCTATTTCGCACGATAACATAATTAGCAAACTTTAATTATTTAATAAAATAAACACGATAATTACCATAATGTTTAAATATTGGTTTTTTTTAGACGCAATAATACGTCTAAAACGTATCTGGTTATTGCACCGAATATGTTATAGGTAACACATAACGAATAAAACATATTGAAAACAAACAGGTTCATGAATTAATATTATTTCACATATTATATTGATTTCATTTTTTATTTATATTGTCACCTTTCGATACTCATATTAAAAACAGTTTCTTAGATTTAATAATAAATTATTAAAAAAGCAAATTCATTTTTTTCGACAAGAAAAAAAAAGTAATAAATACTTCTCATTTGATTAATAATTTTATTATTAAATATTAAACAGCCTTTAGTTTTTATAATAAGTTGAATATTATTATAACTTGACATTAAAAACACCATTTTAATATAAAATTATTCCAAATAAAAAAACAAATCATTATGTTAAAAATTAAAATTAAAATAAATACATAATATACCATTAATGCACCGAAAAAAAAGCTATAAATAGCATATAATGTCGATTCGGTGCAAAAACAAAATGGACGTATCTGGTTCTTGCACCGAACAGAATGAATAAAAATGGTTTTTGGTGTATATTTTACGTTGGTACGTTCATGGGACGTATTCGGTTGTTGCGCCGATTGATGGAGAATTTTTTTGCAAAAATGTTGATGTAAAAAACTCATTTTTGAAAATTTTGGGACGTATTTTGCACCGGGGCCTTCAATTACCCGCATATCTCGTCCTACTCGAATCTCCGGCTTTAACCCTACACTGCATAAAGTATCACCCATGATACAACCATGAAAATTAAAAATAACTGCCGTTTCTATAACAACAAAGGTTTGGCGGTCTTTTTGTTAACATCTTCATATATTTACCCACACATTATTTATTTGATAAAACGTCTTTGACATCAGCTGTGTATTAGTAAAATCGCTATCAATAATTTTTATCAACAACAGAAAAACGTATTTTTTTAATCCAATTTTAAAGTGGAAAATATTATCATAACTAACAAAAAAAATAAATATTTTCTCACTCAGTTATGTGTTGAGATTGTTTTTAAATTGTTTAATCTCAAATTAATGGTAAGTAGTATACATTTTTATTCATTTTTCACATGTATCACATATGATACATTATGCAATGACAACTATTACACAAAAGTAAAATTAAATAATTACTTTGTTGAATAATTTTATTGTTTGCAATAATTCTTATATTGGAAGTCTAATTATCAATACTATAACTATTACTATTTGAATGTGACAATTTAATATAATATAGATTCTCTAGATATTCTTATTGTTAGTTAGTTTGTTTTTGTTTTTTTTTTTTTTTTACTCCAATGCATGATGTATCATGGATGATACAGGAACTTAAGTAGTCCTTAAAAAGTGAAATTTAAATAAAATTAAAAAAAATTATTTTTTAGATGATCATTATTAACCTTATTTACATCTAAAAATAATTTTTTCAACTGAAAGTTTCAACATAAAAATTAAGTCATGCAGTGTAGGGTTAATAGTTACAATTTTACAAATATTCCTGCCCCAACAAGCCGAGTCTAAATTACTAACGCGTTCGGAGTTATTTCGATCGGAGAACGGGAGGAGATTATCATTTTCAAACCACGATTAAAGAAAATCTAGCTACCATGCACCGGGGTTTCGGCACGTCTTTCTTCAGCTCGTCCTCCCATCTCTTCTCCAGCACGCCGTCCATCATGTCCATTAGCGCGCGTCGCCTGAAGTCGTCGACGGGCGACGGGTTTTCGGTCGTAAACGAACTCTGGCGGTCGGCCGACGTTTTTCCGCCCGACAACGGCGGCGTACGGTACGGTTTCGCGGGCACTTCGTCGTCCTCGACGCGTATCAACTGATCCGTCTGTTCGTATTGATTCCATTCGTAGTCCACCGGCGAAGGTTCCGCGGGTTCGACTAAACACGACAACGACGGTATGAAAAAACAATCCTCGCGGTCACACGGTTTCAATCGAACTACACAATATTATACTACACAGATTTTGATATTTATTTTTTTTTTTTCGTTCGCTGTAGAACCGTGCTAATATTTATAATAATATAGTGAGTAGTTATTGAATGTTTGTTCCGAGGAGAAAAAAATAAATAAAGTCATTTAATTAAAATCAACTCGTTTCACAACTTTCGACCGGATGGAAATTTTCAATTCGTTAATGCGTGGGCTTTTACGCACACACAATATTATGTGCGCGTCACGCGACCCCAAGCGATGTGAATTAAATTAAATTTGCGGCTTGTAATATTTGTATACGCTAACGGCATTAGGAGGGCCTGAAATAGTTTCGATTCCAGAAAGGCTCGGTTTTCGTCGGGCTAGCTCTCTCTCTCACTTTTGCACGCCAATTTGAACTCGGTTTCTATCACGCGCAACCTGTCGTTGTGCGCGTTCACGCCGTCCAGTTGCCGTTGTTTTTCGTCGAACATGTCGTCGAACAACCGATTGAAGCTGTGTTTCAATTTGTTCACCATAAACTGAAGCAAAATACACGCGCACACTCAGAGATTTCGATAATTTTATCTAATAATTATTTCAAGTACTCGAAGTAAAATTATCTCGTCGCGGGCCATTTTCAATTTGTAATAATCGTGCTGATAGTTCATGTTTTTCACGGTGTCGACGAACCGATCACTTATCGATCCCATTATCGGTTTGTAACCGCTGTGTTCGGAACTCGACAACACCGATTTACTGTCGTCGAACGTATCGTTAAAATCCCTGAGCGAAAAAATTAAAAAAAATAAATATGTTATCGATTTTCATAATCGTTTGTGTGTTTGTTTTACTTCGAGAACTGTCCGTTTTCCCCGAGCGAACAAGGCGATTCCTCGGCTCTGTTGATCGTCCGTTTCTCGATTATTTCCCGAGCTTTTTCGACCACCTGTTGTTCTGCTATGCTGATCGGATAGTTGTCCACTTTGTATAGTTTCTTCAAACACTGAAAGCGAATTTCGAAATCCAAAAATAATAAATCATAAATGAAGGGCTCCGTGCAACAACCAGACAAGTCCACTTTTTGAAATTGTTCAGGAGACATGTTTTATTTCACCAAAACTTTAAAAATTTATATTTTTATTTGTAACTATGACATAATATCTTGAATTACTTGTAAATGGTTGAGTAAAGTGAATTTGCATTTTAAATAAATTTTTGATCTTTTAAAATGTCTTGGAAGTATGAAACATATGGACTTACCCGGTTTTTTGCTCATTAATTTTAAAAAAGTTTTCGAAAATTTTTTTTGTTTTTTGTTTCACCATAAACTAATTTACTTATTTCTTAAAAACTTAAGTAAAATCCTTTAATGACAGTTTTATAAATAGTTATAATACTAATCAATAAAATAAATGAATGCAATTTGATAAAATTTGTATTGAAATATTAAACATATGGACTTGCCTGGTTTTTGCTCGTAAGTATGTTATGTAATAAGGTATGCTATTAGGTTTTTTAAAAACTAAATAATAATTATAAATGATAATGTGATCACTTGGAAAACAATAAATATGACTATTATAATCGTAGTATGGTACTATAACATACTACTGCTTACTATTTGCAGTGAAGCCAACATTTCTGTGCAAAAACCAGACAAGTCCATTTACTCAATAACTACGTAAATAATCACCGGACATGTCTCGTTGTTGCATACAATTGTAAAGAAAAAAAATCTGTATATGATAACATCAAAAAGTAACTTTTGAAAAAAAGTGGACTTGTCTAGTTGTTGCACGGAGCCCTTCAAATAACGTTTTAGACCGCTATTTGTTTTCGATCGCACGCACGTGTATGGATTTCGGTTTGACGAACAGAGACTCCCAGTGCTCGTTTAGAATGCGTTCGGTGCTCGTTTTGAAATCGTTTATGCTATCCAGGACTTTGTTTTCATACTCTTGACGGTCGACTTTGCATTTTTCTCGAAACCACTGTCTGTGCTCGACGTTCAAATCGAATTTCTCAACGTTTATTCTCGTCTCTTCGGGTCCGCCGACGTTCAGTTCCAACAGAGCGACGAGCTAAAACGACGAAAAACGTTTAACGAAAACGCCGACACGACGCGTATAAGTAATAATAGTTTTCGTCAATCATCACTTGTTCTTTTATTTTTTCGAACTCTACGACTATTCGATTTTTGTGTTCGCTGTGCGCCACTTTACTGGCGTCCAGTTCTTTTTCTCGATTGATCATCGTCCAGGTCATCCGTTCGGGAGCTGAATAGAAAATACGAGATTTAAACGGTTTACAAAACGAATCGCCATCGCCTCGGCGCGTTATCCCGACCTGTAATGGTCGTCATTTGTTTTTATTTCGAAAGTCGTGCCAGGACTCGGTTGAGACCGTGTGCGACCACAACGATTATCCGAAACAATCGCGTTGAATACAAACACTAATCGTCGAAAGTGGATTTTTCAGAAATGTGAAGAATTTCGGTCAAGAATTTTGCATTTGTGATGGTTGCTTACTCTGTCACTGGTCGGTAATATTGTGAACCATCTGCTGGCACGGTTTTCGAAAAAATCGTTAACTCTTGCGCCACCCGATAACGCGCCGTTCGACTTACATTCAGGACCGTCTTCGAAGCCGATTCCTTCCGTCTCCGCGTCCTCTGCGACGACTATCGGCTCGTCGATTCGATACACTCGTCTGTCGTGACCACAAGTCTCCCTGAAATCCGTAGCAAACGAAATTATTTCACATTTATTTTATATAATATCGTCGCGATTCGTATTGTTATTCGTAATAGTTTTAATTTCAAACATCGAATGATTTCGCAGCGAATAAAGCAAGTTAAAAAAAAACATATTTTCACGCGGAAGTGCCATTCGTTTAGATAAAAACTCGAGGTGATCTAGGATTACTTTATGAGAAGTGCTACGAATATTTATAATAATTATTATTATTATCGGGCAAATATACTAAATTTACTATATTATATTATCGTTTTTTTCTTTTATTTTAGTGTAAAATAACAAAAAAAAACATAAATCCTTTTGTAATTTATGTAAACACGTATATTATTATCATGTACCTACTCGTTATATACAGTGTGATCGAGAAGTCGCGCACATCAAAATGAATGTGTTTGTTAATAGTATTTTTATTGAATTACTTTAACTTTTATTTATAAACATAAATACAAAATATTCAAAATTAATTTATACATATTATGCATTTAACATGTCTTATAATATATACTCAACATAGCTGCCTTGTTCATTAATGCATGCACGAATCCGTTTTACCACGTTTGTGGCCACTTTAGGCAATACACTTACATTGATTAAGTGTTGTTATGTTACTCTTCAGTTCATCCAATGTTTGCGGTCTATTTTTATAAACCCTTCCTTTAAGATAACCCCAAAGGAAGAAATCTGGAGGTGATGAGTCGGGAGAACGGGGAGGCCATAATCCTTTGGATATGATACGCTCGCCAAAAAACTCGCGTAAAAAATTCATTGTTTCATTGGATGTATGACATGTGCAAAGGGGTTTGACATGAAAGACATGTGGATTTTCGGTGGACCAAATTCTAGAGTTTTGACTATTCATTCACATATCCACTCAGATGAAACCATGCCTCATCACTGAAAAAAAACACGGTCAAGTTCTCCAATTCCATTGTTGTCAAAAAACGAACGAAACCATCTACAGTACACAAGGCGCTTTTCTTTATCAGGTTCTTTTGATTCGTGAACACTACAAACATGATATGCACGAAATTAATCTCGTTATGGTTGAATTGTTAGGTACTGCTACATTCGGATATTTCACTCGAAATGTCATCAATAACACAAGCATAAGAACGGCTAGCAAAATACTGTTCAACAATAAATACACGTTGCTCTTGGGAAAACGACATGTTCACAGAGCAATAATCAAAGCACTACTAAAAGCGTCGTATCACCAATACGTCATATAAAAACGACGTCTAGATTAAAAGTGTTATTTTGAAATAACCGATATAAATAATTTATCACAACTACTATTTAGAAACACTTCTATTTTGGTGTGCGCGACTTTTCGATCGCACTGTATTTATTATTAATGTTTTGAAAAATAATGACTTATGGAAAAACAATCGGCGTTCTCGTCGTTAGACATAATAAATTACACGACTATAATGACAGCCGTGATCGTCGTTTCAAAAAATCTACTACTACCCAATCGATGCGTAATATTTCTTGTGAATAGTTGGAATTTAGACGAGAACACGCTTGGTTTCCCGAAACGAAAATCGCAAATACGCCAAACGTTTTGGTCGCAAACACGTAATTATTTTTACCTGAAACTCGTGCACGTAAAGTTTCCAAGACGGCTCAACGTCAACACGTTGCGGCCGTTGCCGTCGACCCGCGCGCACGTCAGCCCGCCCGTCTGCCAGTGGCTGCAGTTCACCGAGACGACGTCTTTCCACCGGCCGTCCCGGTCCAACTCGAACAGATTGTACGTGCCGTCGGGACCGTACGTGACCCGGTGGTTTTTACCGGCGGAGACTTTAACGCTTCTCAGACCGTGGTCCAACGGCACCGTCTCCGTCTTCAGCACTTCGCCCTGGTCATCGGAACAAAATCATTTGAAAACGAGGTCGTGGAAACCGTAAGGTTTCGCAAGGCCGAGGGAATTTTTTTTCATTTCGACCGGTACGAAACATTACGATAAACCGGTAATTTTCGATATTAAAACCGACTAAACACCGAAAGCGTCGAATGTGCCGAAAATTAAAAACATTTTATAAGTAGAGCGCGGATTTCTTTTTCTGCATATAAAATGGTTATTGCTTATTTTTACAAAATTCGAAGTGTATTGCATATTTAAGCGAAAATCTAAAAAAATGTTTATTATGCCACTCATTTGGCATTTTTAACAATAAAAAAACTGGACATGAAAGAAAAACTTACATGAAAGCTTTTCAATAATTGACGACGACGAATTGAAAAAATTCATTCTATTCCCGAATCGTCGTTCACGTTTTCGAGTGATTTTCGTAGATGTATTTAGTTTAGTTTTGTTTATTCCGCGAAGTTTTTGAAAATGCCTAAGGCCAAATCTTCAGATGTTTGTCGTTTGCGGTCATACGTTCAACAATATGGGGAATCAATTTTTTCTACCGATGGAAGCGTTCTTTTTCGTAAGATTTGTGAGGTCAGAGTGGCAGCCGAAAAAAAATTTACTGTGACACAACATGTGGGTAGAGAAAAACATTTACGTGCACTAGATATTCAAAAAAATAAAGAAAGTGAAGTTGTTCAAACATTAATTAATAACGTTCCAAAAAATAATGCATTTACTACAGATCATCTTTGTACTGCAATGGTATCTGCTAACATTCTTCTTTCTAAACTCTTTTTATAAGTTTTAAATTAAAAATTTTGTTTTTATTGAATATAAACCCATTTTTAAAGTTTTTAAGGGCATTTTTTTAGTGCATTTTTCTTGCTTTTTAGAGCATTTAAATCCGTTCCCTAGTTATATAACATATCTACAGTCAGTCTAGAAGGTAAAAGGACGAAAAGGATAATCGATTATCGCGCGACACATAAATCCCGGCGAATCGTATAATACAAATCGGACGTACCCGAACCACGTCGACCGTCATCGAGTGGACGCTTTTCGAAGCCACCGCGGTGAAAGCCACGTTTATGACGACGTCGGACTTTGCGCCCATCCATTTGAATACCGACGTGTACCGGTGTCGCGGGTCATCCAGTCGGAAAACCGCGTTGAAATCTCTATCGAATATCACGACGTCGTTGCCGACGACGTCCTCGAGTTCTTCGTGACCTTTTGCCGCGTACAAAACGCACACGAACGACGACGAACCATCGCCGACGATTTCCACGTCGGCCACCCGTTTTTCCGTGCAATGTTCTCTCATCACCGAGCACGTCCGTCCCAATTCGATCTGACAACGCGCGTTTATGATTTGAGGTAAGGTTTATAGAACGTTTCACTCGAAATCTTTCGATTATCGAAACGCGTTTCAATGTCGCTTGAAACACGTCGATAATTAATTCGAGAAAAATTGAAAAAAAAACTAAAAACGTTTTTCCCGAAACAAACGCATATTGTGGATTAATAGAGTCATTAATAGAGTACGGATTTTAAAGCAATAAAAAAAAAGCAATAAAGCTGTCTAAATCTTACCAAAAAGCTTTAAGAAAAAGCATTATAAATGGGTTTTTAAAAAAAAAATTATCACAAAAAAAGAATTATTTATTAGTTCATAAAAATTATTTTAAAAAAAAGGTATTATAATAAACTTATTTACAAGCCCGCTTCTCCGAGTTATCCTTCTTCCACAATTATTAATCTGTAAATTAAATTAATTCTATTTAAGATAATTTATAAAAAATAAATTAAATAATAGTTATAAAATGATCGTTTTTTTACCTATATCATTGGAGTTGCGTTGGACAATCAAAACTGTTTTCAAGTTTTCAAATAAAAATCTTCAACGACGATCGGGCAATATGATATGCTTGCATTTTGAAAAACTACGTTCGACAGATAAAATAGGAGCAAATTTGTTATGGATTAAATCATCACAATATGTTAAATCTTCAGGAAGTTCCTCTCTTGATATTTTTTCGCCTTTTAGAATATTTGATATTATGGTAAGAATTTTAAATCCCGAATTTTTGTTTAGTACATCGTCAAGTTTTTTTGTAACTGTTTCTCCCGTTTTTCTTCCGAAAAAATGACCAAAATGCCCATAAAAGCCCAAAAAAAGCAAAATAATATGTCGTGCACAGTAGTATAAATCGAATTGACATAGCTTTGTTTTAGAGAAATAGAAAAAAAAGGCAAATGCCTTCAAAATCCGTACTCTAGTCATTAGTCGTTTATCATTTTCGCTAGGTTTAGAAATGAACGCGAGATATCCAAAACATATATGTTTTTCTTCACACAAACGAAACGTTTCGTGAAATTTAAAGTCCAATTTTACAACGACCGATTATATAATTAGAATTCACGAGCCTTTTGAGGATAAAAAAAAAAGTCCAAACTCACGTGGACGCGATAAAATAGACCGGTCGGGAAACTGGTCACCACGCATTGCTCGGCGTCGGAGAAAAAATGCACCGAAGACAGTTCGTCGTCACACAGGATCATTTTCGCGACGCGCTGCAGACCGTCGGTTTTCAGCAGTTCCACTTTGCCGTTTCCGAACGAAACGGCCACGTAACCGTACAGTGGATTGCTGCGCAGGCTCGTCGCGACCGCGTTCAGTTTCATCTCGCTTTTCTGCCAACAAAACGACGAGAAACGACGCGATAAATATTACAACGACAATACACCGCGTAATATTATTACGGCGTCGTCCCGCGGAAAAAATGCAATAACTCAACACTACAGCGTTCTGCTGTGCGTTTTAAAGTTTTTAATAAGTATATAATATTATAATATACGTCTTTTTCGTCGTTACGAACATGTAATCATTTTCAGATGGATTTTAATTTTTTTTTTCAAGGAACTTAAAATGAAAAATGTAACGTTTTGTAAATACAGTAAATAATAAAAAAAAAAATGTCATTGTTTAAAAACTTTGAATCCGGTTTAATTAGTTTTCAAACAGTTTTCTAAAGAGTGGCGATTAAAATGTAAACGTTTTTCTTGCTAATCAACGTAATATTTCATTACCTACTTTAAAGGCCATTCGCTATTACATAATATATTATAACGACCGTTTTGGATATTTACAAAAACAAACGATAAGTCGGAGACATAAAAACTAATTATGATGCGCCTGGGTATGTTTTTAGTACTCTGGGTATATTAGTAATAGTTATTACGAATATTAAACAAATGTTTTTAAAAGCAAGTCGTAATATTATGGATATTGAGAAGGAAAAAAAGTTTACCAATTCTCCGGTCGAGACGTCCCACGCTTGCACGACATTTCTCCCGTCGATCGTGACCACCGTCTCGTCCGCGGGCTCGACAAAAGCGAAATGCTTGACGTTCGTCCCGTAAACCTTTAACGTTTGCACTTTTCTTTGGTTCAGTTCCAACAAAGTGCCCTAGGAAAAATTACAATTTTCAAATATAATAATGGTCAAATAATCTCCTAAAATCATACGAGTCGGATTCGTAAACACTACAAATATTGACACGAGCATGTAATTAGTAGAGTGGGAATGATGTTGATGAACACACAAAAATGCCCTAAAACCTTCAAAAAATTACCTTAATAATGATCTAAGTAAGTGAAAAAAGTGTATTTATAAATAATAATTTTTATTAGAGTGTATGATCGGCGTATGTTTGAAAGAGCACTTGTTTTATCAATATTATATTGACAATATATAACACTCAAAGTCTCAAACAGTAAATCCAAAGTTAAATAAATTAAATTTGTTTCCAAACTTGGGTTTAATACTTGC
This sequence comes from Drepanosiphum platanoidis, assembly GCA_948098885.1. Classification (NCBI taxonomy): domain Eukaryota; kingdom Metazoa; phylum Arthropoda; class Insecta; order Hemiptera; family Aphididae; genus Drepanosiphum; species Drepanosiphum platanoidis. The sequence continues at coordinate 27,585,749 of OX402530.1, forward strand.
TCTAATCTAAAATTTGAGAAAAATGCCACACGTTGTAAAAAAACTACAAAAAATGACCTAAAAGATGAAAAAATGACTTAAAAAGGTTATGAAAAATTACGTTAAAAAACAAAAAAAAAATGCATTTATAGCTAAAAATGTCTAAAAGTGCAAAATAAAATTAGAATATTCTGCATCAAGGGAGCATGAAACAAATTTTTAGCTAGGATAGCATTGTATAGAATCAAAGGGAAAAAAATGCAAAAGTCATCAACATCCTAACTCTAGTAATTAGATACTACCTCGTTCGTCCAGCCGTAAAAATCGTTTTCTCCGGTCTGCACGACGCTCTGCAACGCGTAACCGACGGCGATCGTCCAGACTTTCGTGAAAGTGCCATTGACTTCTTTATAAACCTGCGTCGAACAAATACCACAGCGTTAGAGTTTAAAAAATGAATAGATTTTAACTATTGTTATCGCGCGAGAAAACGCGATTTTTTCTGTCAAACTAGTGACTTCCCGGTGACGGAAATACTACGACGCATTAAAAAACTGCAATCTAGAGAAGTTATTCGGGTGAAAACTACTTTTATCCAAACAAATGTCGTCGAAGTCGTGCGATGTTTATCTCGGATGAAGATGTATTTGGATAAATTCGTTTCGACGAATTTGGAAATCGAAAATGCAAAAATTCAACTCTATTTAAGAGTTTTAAGGCTAATAACGAAATTGGTTTCAGAAATTCGTATTGTTATATTTTTTTATTACGTCTGATGTGACTATAATATTTAAATCTGGTGAGCTTACTAAACATAAACTATTCGAACGAAATCAAATCGAATTAAAAAACGGAAAAACAAAAAATCATCTGTTTTATTGTCTGGATAAAAACATTTTCGTTTTTTTTTTTGGATAAAACTGAATTTTCCGGACACCTGGTCACCCAGCCGCGACACTCACCGACAGCCCGTCGGCCGCGTACAACGCGAATCCTTGTCTGCCGGAGCACAAAATCGGGCGCAGAGGTCCTTGGTCGCCGCCGGCGTACTCGGCGCACAACTCGGGAATAGGCGCGCCGGGCTGCACGCGATAGACGTTCGCCGACGAATCGCAAAAGACGAACCAACCGCCGGCGCCGGAACCGGAACCGGAACTCGAGCCGCCGGCCGTCCAGCATCCCGATCCGACGTGCACGCCGACCGGAAGCTCGATCCTCGTCCGTTCCGCGTACACCGTCTTGCAGCCGATGAACACGGTCCACAGTTGTAGCTGGCATCGCGCGTCGCGTTCGACGTGGCTCAAATAGACGTCGCGACCGTTCGCCGAGAGACTGACAGACAGACAAACAGATGTGATATTGAAAGAGAATAAAAGAGAAACAGTCAGATTAGATAATATTATAATCTAATAGAAGAAAGTGAAAAAGAAATGAAATTTGTAATCACAATGTTAGATAAACCTGCGTACGGTATAACGAGAGAAGTATAAAGTTTATAATTTATGTAAATAACAATTCGTCGTGATAAAGTGACTAATAGTTCGTGTGATTTTATTTATTATTAGTATCTTTAATTGTCGTTGTATGACGTATGGAAAAAAATAATAATATAGTAAAATTATCCAATCAAAGTAATATTCGAAAGTGATAGTCGATTTTTCGTTTTTCTCGAGTCGATTTGTATACAATACGGTCCGAATAAATCGCCCAAGTGTACCTAATAATATAGTTAGAGACGGCGGCGCCGCTACGAGACTTACATACGTGTTCGTAATATTGTATTTACAGTAAATGCCGCAGACGATACTCACTACAGAGATTGGTCCGGCTGGATGAATCCGGTGTTGACGGCGAACAGTTTCTCTTGGACTCTCCACGCCCACACGATCAAATCGAACGCCGGGTAATCGCGCAAGCCGATCAGGTATTCCGTCCTCAAAAACGATATGGACTTGTACGCGGCAGCGCAGTCGCCGTCGTCTGAAACGTGTAGACAAAATGAGCGGATTGTTTAAAATCGTCTCTCCCGTAACGCGAATCGATAACACCGACGAGTTATACAGGGTCCGGCGGGATGATTTCAATACTTAATTACTATTTAATGAATTAATTAATTTTAATAAATATAAATATAAAGTATAAGAGTTACAATTTTATGTTCAATACAAAAAAATACTATTTTTTATGTACTACGTTTGCCAAATGACCTCCATTGTTGTTTATGCATTCTTGTAAGCGGAACTTAAAGTTTTGCATGACCTCTCGCAGCATATTTATGGAAATTATACAAAATGTACAAATTATAAAACGAATTATCAATGTCAAACGCGATAAATCAAACGAAACGAAATCGCGAAAACCCCTTTTTTATTCTTTAATACCGTGTCCTAGACCGGTGACAAAACGTCGTGCGAAATAAATAATATATTCCGCGTTTAGTCACATTATTAGAGGCATATTTCGTGTTTTTTTTTTCTTTTTACGCACATATGAGTGGTGTAAGTCATATTTTTTTTGTAAAAATTAGTTAAGTATTGTGGGCATATCAGTAAAACTCAAACTTCTACCACTCGATCTGACCCTCCAGGTCAGAGGTCGCCAACCTTTTGGACCTCGCGGACCACTAATTCCATAACTCTAAATTCTACGGACCACTTATATCTTATACTCATGTCTTGAATAACCCACCGTCGTCGTTGGAAATCATGCGATAATAAATAAATAAACAATATTATCATACGTTTATTCTTATTTGTTGTAAACTGAATCTACAGACAGCGATATTATACACTACTTTCGTAAATTACGATTATAAACTCATAACATTACAAATAATGTTCAAATTTTTACCGCGGACCACCAGTTGGCGACCGCTGCTCCAGGTCATGATTTCATCCAGGATTTATTTTTGACTTTTTTAAATCGTTTTGTGTCTCTAATTAAGGTTTATATTGACTTGCACCCCCACTATGGCTTTAACCCACTCGTATAATAAATTTGAAAAATCACGATTAAATCGCCGTTCACTCACCGCCGATGAGAGTGGCCAACACTTTAAAGTCGGGATACCGGCATATGATCACCTTGGACGTGGGCGGCTGTTCGGCCAGCGCCAGCAAATCGGTACCGCAACAGTCCACGCACGCCACGCCGTCCAGTGGCAGCCCGTCGTCGCCGCCGCCGCCCGACGGCGTGGACGCGTTGCCTCCGACGACCAAAACGTCTTCTTTTTGGCTTTTCACGTTGTAGAAAATCAACGTCTTTTCCACGCGCAACAGTAACACGTCTCTGGAGACGAACGAAAGTTCGCTGACGCCGATCGGTTTCAGCCATCTGGAAAGAAATAACGTCGAATCAGTGTGTTTTACACAATATTTATTACGCGGAAAAGAAGAAAAAAACAAAACGAGAGGCACAAATAATCGAACGTTTACTACGTTCACTGGAGGGATTTTCAAACCTTTAATGACTCCGATTCGATTCTCGCCCAAATATTGTTACTTCTAAATGAATCGCTCATTGCAGAAACCCCACTGCAAGTGACGGAAATTGTAAAACAACATTTTTTCATTTTCTTATACAGGGTTATTCAAAACGATTCATCCAATTTAAAACACTTACATATATTTATATTTTATATTCGGAACAATATTTTATACATTAAATTAAAGAAAAATATGTCAAGTTTAATTAATTATACTTATAAATGTTCTATGTGAGCTCCTTTGGTCACACGAATAACATCTAATCACACGGACTGCGTTGAAAACTCTCTCTAATTCTTTCCACATTATCATGGGATACACGAGGTCGACCTGTGCTTTTTCCTTTGCACAAACGCCCTGTTTCTTCAAACTGCTTATACCATCGACGTATACTCTGAGCAGTCGGTGCATCGATACCATAATGACGACGAAAATCGCGCTGCACAGTTATTATCGATTCACACTTCGAAAATCGCAACACACAAAACGCTTTGTGCTGTCCGGTCGACATATTTGCGCAAACTAACATATCGATATCGCCTTAAGCGATTATTTAAAAATAATGATATAATGTCATTGTAAAACTTGAGATTACCCTCTATTCATTTCTACATAATTTGATAAGATAAAATTTATATTTAACCATTTTATAGCTATCTTAAATTGGATGAATCATTCTGAATAACCCTGAGAAAATTAACCATTTTCTATACCCGTTCCCTTCAACCTTGGTGAGTATATGAGTATATTTGGTGTTGTGTATAGAATCTTCTTCTACTTCCAGAAATGGAAAAAAAAGCTTTTAGGATAACGATAAGTTTTTATTAATTTCTAGAAAGTACTTATGTGTCACTTATGGAGTTTCTGCAATAAGCGATTGAAATGTATTATCACTTGTAACGACGTTAATATTACGCCGAGATCGATGTGCTGTTCAAAATATGAAAATTGGTCATTTAAGTCACTGTATGTGAAACAAGTTTTCAACTAGAAAAATATCTCGTCCGAGACGTTTCGAAAAAATAAAAATAAATAGTCGTGAAAATCCGAGCACTCGAAATAACGACATTTTTTTTTTCTTTCTATAAAAATATCGACCGATTTTCAACGTCTCGTTTTTACGATTTATCAAAACAATGTCGTCCTCGCGTAAACGATTTAAACGATTATAGTCGTTTTCATAATATTATGCCATCCGTCAAAATCGTTCTTTCGGCCCGTTCGGTCAAATGTCTGGCCCTAGAGAAACCCACAAGTTTCCGTCAGACTTCATACTTCATCGCCGTTCTAATTTTTTGAAAACGATTGTCGAATTTTCTCGTTACTGCGAATCGCGACTAAACAGGACGCACATTTTTCTCAAAACTCATAGAAAGTTTTCGATGAGTAAATCGTCACACCTAAATTCCAGTGTTCACAACATTAGTTCGAGTGGTTTGTTATTGATTCGGAAGTTTAGTATAAAATTAAAGCGGCGGCGCAATACACCGCGACGATATAAAAATCAAAAGGAATATTATTTTTTTTTACTAACCTAACCGACCGAGGAATATATGTAACGTACGTCGTCGGTCTTACGGAGACGGTTTTTTTTTCTCTCTCCCCGCGATCAAAGTCAGTCCGCATAAAGAGTATATAAATGGGATTAGAAACAGATGGCTTTTTTTCGCAAGTCGAGTTTCGACTTTATCGGCAGAGAAATTTTCCAAAAGCCCAGGGAAAACCTCCGAGGAACGTTCAACTTTCCATTAATATATTCTTTTGATTAAAACGAGCGACGGCGGCGACGTCCGGCCGTCCCGCGGCTCGCGAAGCGAGATCTACTACCTCACGAACACGCATCCGTTGGCCACGCATGTTTTTCCCTCTCCGTCGTCCGTCCGCTCGCAAAGTTCTTCGAGGCTGTCAGACTCGAAAGCAACGTTTTCCCTCGTGTCGTCCAACATCTGTCAGAAAAACGAAAACGAATTGATCAGCGTTCTTCGCGTTTGGCCTGCGCTCTTTTTTTCTCTTTAAAAAAAAAAAAAAAACAGTTTCGATTACCGACAGCGTTACTAAACGTAAAAGATAATTTAATTCGTACACGTCACAGAGACAAAGTGTTTTACTACGACTCTGTGGTTTAAGAAGTCCTGTAGTTCTATATATATAGATATTGAAAAAACAGTTTATATATTATTTCATATTCAAAAATTTATTTCCTACATAACCTAGTAAAAAGGCTAGTAAATTCATACTTGTATTCGAAATTGAAATCGGACGTCGGGAAATACTAGCGAGCCATACTTACAAAATGTAAAAATATTTTAATAATATCATTTTCCTTTGAGGCATAACACTAATTATTGACAATCGTGTACAGTACGTCGTTTATTTATAAATTTATATTACATAGTGAAACCCATGTTGGACTACTCTACATTAAAATGTAAACAGAGAAATTGGTTGGACGCCACTAAAGACTTGCGTGTAGCTTTGAGCAGTATCAACCCAAGAATATCTTTGTTAGTGAACAAAACGCAAGCACAAAAATCGCATTAAATTGTTTTTATAATTTTTGTAATTTACCTTAAATAACTATAACAATATAATGTAAATTTTTTTAGAATATTAGTTTGTATTAAATTTTCAATTAGTTTTAAAACTTTAATAAAAAAAAAATCAGTTATAAGCATTATTAAAAGCCTTATTTATATTCATTGTTTTTTTATTTATTCATATAATAATAATCTAAAATATGTGAAAAAAAATTGATTCTTATTTGTAAGAAAAATAAGGTATAAAATTGAGGTGGTCCGTGACGTATCGAAAGTTCTCATAGTGGTCCGTAGTACCAAAAAGGTTGGGAACCACTGCAGTCTAAAAGCATATGAAATACGGCGCAGGTTTTTTGGTTTTCGACTACTTTCTCAATCGTAACTCACGAGTAATGCATTATGCAATTGAGCCGAGCAATCAAAACAACCGTCGCGCGACGGTGAGTGTAAACTATAGACAATCTATATATATAAAAATCGATGTACATTTGTACATTGTCCGACCTACCGCGCGTTCGAAGCGAATTAGTGACAAAACGACCGACTCGAACGCCGTCGACGTTTCCCGCACACACTTTTTTGGCACACGCGACACGTTTTGTATAATATAATAATTATTATTGTCAAGGTCACGTCGACAAGAACCGAAACGCCGACGACGACGACGACGACAACCGTTCGCGCGGGCGACGACGTGTTTACGTTGACGAATCGCGCGTTATGGAACCGTGCGCTCGGGATTTTTTTTTTGTCTCGAGTAACTAGGGAACATCCGTTTGTTACCAACGTCACGTGGCCCGGTGAAAATATAAACACAGCCTGGCGTCGTTGGAAACGCGCGAGACCCCCGAACGGAACGTAGTTTGTTTAAAAATAAGAAAAAACCGCGCGATAATTATTATTAATAATTATCGTGTCTGAAAGAAAGAAAAACGCGACGTATGATAATAATATTGTCGGTGTACTAGAAAGCGATGTTTTAGAAAAGCGATTCCGATAGCATCAGGAGAGACACTACTTGGCGGATCGGTTTCCATTTCTAAATCGCTTGATTCGTCGAGACATCCGATTAAACCTAACCTAACCGAAACGAAACGGATGGAAAAACTACTACTCGAAGAAGAAAATTCGCAAACTGAAAAATACATATTATTTCTATTATTTCCATACCTAATTTTCTACTACGTTTCTATTTTTTTATACTTTTAAGGTGTATAAATCATAATAAATTATTATTAATAATTAGTAATTAATATACGTATAATTATTAAGTATATGCAAATCGATATCGGTAATTAAAAACATATCGTTGGCCCCTAATACTAGACTGTTTTTAAGCTTTTTATTCGTTTATAAATATTATTATTACGTCAAACGCGTATCAATAATATATTTTCAAGATGAAATTAAACTTGGCCGATCGCGTCGGGATAGACAATTACCAATGAAAATATAATTTGACTATAATAATTGTAGGTACATAATAATTAAATATCTGAGGTGGATGGAAACCCCCCCCCCCCGCCCGTAACTACGCCACTGTTCTGACCTATTATTATTTATCGTATCTTTTGTGCACGCTCTTTGCCCGAATAGACGTTAAATATATTTAATATCTCGCGATATTTTATGCGCCGGAGCAACGATAAAATGTAAATTCATTAATCGATTCAGACCCTCTTCGCATTAGTATTTATCACATGCGCCGTAGGCGTGTGCTAACGTTTTGAGAAGGGTTTCGCGATGGCATTTTAACGTGTTTTATCTTTATCGTTTGGGACTTAATAATATTATTATAATCATTCCGTCGCGCGTTCATAATTATTATTATCAAACACCGCGACTATATTTTATTTTTCGTATTATTTCCGGCGCACGCGCGAAAAGTTTGCAAAACGCACTACCCGTTTACTCCAACGACGAGATCGATTGTGCATTTAAAGGTCATTTTTTTTGACGATTTTTGTGCATTTTCTAATTTTTTTAGATCATTTTAAAAAAGCTATAATAAATATAATTTAAATGCATTTTTATAGTGCATTTTTCGAGTTTTTTTACGGCATTAAAATCCCAGCCCTAATTATGATATATATTTATACAGTTATTTGTAGGGCTGGGAATTTAATGCCCTAAAAAACCACGAAAAATGTCCTAAAAAAATGCTTTTATGACCTTAAAACTCTAAATAATGCCCTAAAAAACCACGAAAAATGTCCTAAAAAAATGCTTTTATGACCTTAAAACTCTAAATAATGCCCTAAAAAACCACGAAAAATGCCCTAAAAAAATGCTTTTATTATCTAAAAAAATTTTTTTTATATAATTTTTGTATAAATTTCAATAAAAAGTTTAAAAATGCATTATAAAAATCTATTACAAGGTGTAAACTGTAAATACATAGTTTTAGTATAAATCTAAAAAAAAGTTATTATCTGTTATATTTATTTAAAAACCATGTTTGGTGTAAAAATCTTAAAATAAAATTTCAAATTCATACACTTAGTTAAAAAAAACTCAAAAAATGCTCCAAAAACTCTAAAATGCCCTAAAAAATTAAGAAAATGACAAAAAATGCAAAAAAATGCAAAATAAACTTTCTTATTCTCATTCAAATGTACATAAAACGAATTTGTGACAAGACGAGCATTGCACAGTAAGCTTTGGAAAACAATGCAAAGTGCATCGAAATCCCAGCCCTAGTTATTTGTATTTTGACTAGATAATTTTTTTCTATCCGTTATCTAGGATAAAAGATGAATTAATTTAGTTTATCTTTTTTATCTCTATCTTAGATAAATATTGTACTGTTGTAATCTTTATCTATGACCTAACACTGCACTCGACCGCGAAAACGTCCGATCGCGGTCGTACCTCCGGCCGCCGAAACATCGCGCGGGCCCCGTTGGTTTTCGGCCGACAATAATAATAATTATTATTATTGTTGACGGGTATCCTCGACGGGCAACTCTGCGTGACGGCCCTATCAATTATTCGGCTCGCACAAACTCGGCGCCGACGCGGAGTGCACATCAGCTGTCGAACGCCACCGGCCGGGGTTCCCATCGAACCCCGAGATTAACAATAATAATAATAAAACGCGCGATCGTACGCAGCAATACATCAAGGCTCGGAGCAAAAACTCTGGGGGGTGGGGGAAACCACTCTTTGGACGTATGAGATCGAACCGCTCGGCGTCATAAATCGTCGAATTTTCGATTTCTATATCTAATACGAGTATATGACGTAATAATCTAACGATTATTATTATCGTAATTACAGGAACTTTACAAACTCACCGAAAACTTCTACGACTATATGCTTTAGAGACGGTATAGTTTTCGAACACTTTTCTTCCTCTGTTGATAGTTATTTGAAATTTTCGACTTTGTTTGTTTTTTCTCGCAAAACTCTTCGAGAATCTCGAGGATTTAACACGACGTTCCTCACAGGCAGGCAGTTTATTTAAGGTTTTTTCGCCTATAGGCCCCTCCATCCTTCCTAAAATTATTTGTAAAACACATTTAAATATACAATTTTTCATATTATAATACTCGACAACTCGATTTTTTTTTAATTCCCCTAGAAATTATAATAACACTCAATGTATTATAAGTCTTGTTAACTCGAATATAAAATTGTGATGAATAGCGTTTGTCGAAGTATATTTTTATATCTGCTATATCTGGATATTCTGGGTATTTCATGATAATTGTGTTAATTATTATGTATTATGTTTTATCTACTTCAAATATGTAATATTTGAATATTTTATAACTTTAAATATGATTACGGCGAACCAAGCAATGTCATCATTACAAACTGTTGGACAATTTGTTGAATCTGTCGAAGGCGTGGATACTTCTATTTTCGAATCCATAGGCAAATTAGGAAGATTTTGTCAATAAACAGCCAAAAAACCAAAAATTAATAACAAATTATTTTTCTACTGTATCTCATAAATAATACATAATATGTACATACTTATAATTTCATTGTATTTATTTTTTTTAATTTTATTTAGTTTTTGTATAGCATTTATGTATAAACATAAATGTATTATATTTGTCATGACGTTTTTATCGTAAAATTTTAAAATTATATTTCATTACATATAGGTAACTCGAAGTTTTGATTTTATTTTGATAAATTCGAGTTAGGTATCTCGAATAATACATATCTCGAGGTGAATTTTTATCCCCCTTCAACTTCGAGTTATCGCGACTCGACTGTATTATATAAAAAAAAGATTACACGAAACATATATTTAATGTTTAATTTGGAGCGAACGAAAAGCCTGTGCCTAAATACGCCTCTGCTCACAGGTGTATATTATTTCCAAGAGAAAACAATCTAGCACAAGTCTGTTCGATTGACGTTTGAATGATAAAATCACGCGAATTTTAGGACTTTTTGTTGCCAATCCACTTCACTTTTTTCATTCGGAACAGTTTTTTTTCGAGAACAACGGTACATTGGTTTCAAATAGGCGCCAATATCGATAATCACCTATATCTCTTTTGAGTCTATTATATCTCTCCTTTTTTTTTTTTCAAACATGTCGATGGAATCGTTTAGTTTTCACACGTAAAATGACAAAATTCGGTCTAATATTACCCGAGGAAAATATTTTTACGGAACTCGTTTTTCGGACGTCACTTTCAGATTTTGAAATGATATTTCGATACGAGAAAAAAGCGCCTGCCAAATGTGTAACCCCGGTCAGAGCCAATAACACCCGCGATGACGGTATCTCGACGGTTTTCGTTTTTTATTTTCCAATATACTTCCGCGCGCCGTGACGCCTATGTCGAAACGGTCACAAAAACAACGTCGAAAAGCATAGACCCGACCGAGGCTTAATATTAGTCGAGTTCAAAAGCTGATTTTAACTCGACGACGCGCTCTGGTACATTTTTTACTTCTTACGTTTTTTTCAACCGACACGATTATTTTATTTCGAGTTTTTATCGCCGTCGTTGCGTCGTTGGCGCAATAAAAATCGTAATTGTTTTCCTCCTCGCCGATCTATAATAATAATACTTCGCTTTTTTTCTTCTTCTACGGCGGCGCCTCTGCACCGCGGTTGCCGAGCAACGACATTGCTAATTAACGGCGACGACGACGACGACGACGGCGGCGGTCATCTTGACCACGGAACGGACGACAAAAGTGACCGGAGATACTAATTGGACGAGGCGATATTATATAATTTTCACGTGACGTTTCAGACCATCGTCGTCGTCGTCGCGGTATAAATAGAATTTTCCAACGATTCCGAATTCGACGACCTTATAGAATCAAAAAAAAAAAAAAACCAAACCAATTAATAACATCGAAAATATAATATCAAGTATTTAAAAACAATGTTGGACAGTTGCGGTAATCTAATTTAAAAAAAAAAAAAAACTAGAATAATTTCAAGGAAATATTTCTCGTTTCGTCCTCGTTGTTTACGCGTGGAACGTTAGCACGATATCAGACGTCACTGAAAACGAAGCGCAAAAGAAAAAAAAAACACCGGCGCACTAAATGAAACGTTTTCCTAGAAAACGGCGGAGCTAAGCCCAATCGATCCAATCGCACTGTAATAATATACAGTACTCCGCCGGAATTACTAAGAAAGCTAGAAAGCTCATACTAGAAAGCTACATTGTAAGTATACAATGCTACCTACTCGAAAACGTGTGCGGAGTGTTGTATACTCGTATATATCGATTGCTTTTTCCGGTTTTTATTTTCCTTTTCAGTCTGCGGTGACATCAGCTCAGCGCCGCCGCCGTCGATAATTACGAAAAGAACTTTTCGACCGTCACGCCGAACTCGGACTGACGCGAATTCGTTTTCGTTTCGCATTGCCATTTCGAAATCTCGTCCGAAAAATAAGTCGTCGAGCGGACGACGACGTGATTCGACGGAGCGGCTTATGGGGTCAGCGTGGTTAATTAAATTTTTCTCGACAAGTTTTCGCAAGTCGATTTTCGTCTCAATTCTACACTATTGCGATTTAGGAATCTCTAAAATCGGCTGGAATATCGTACCTTTAAATATATATAAAAATTAAAAAATATGTTAAAATATTTATTCGAAAACTATTTTTGTTTTTTTTTACCTTAGACTATTTTCGTCCTGAAATTATTCATAAATCCTTCTTTTCGATAAACATAATCGTTTCGATTGGAAAAAGTTTATTTTTATTTCACCGCTGCAATTTACATCAAGATATTATTATTAGATCGATGAAAAAAAAAAAAATGATCGAACCTTTTAGTTTTCGGACAATCGTAATGATTGTCGTGATTGATCGATCAGGTTCTGTCGCAGAGAAACCATACACTGTTGTCGTTGTATCTAAAATGTTAAAAATTGGTTTTTGTTACGTTAAATTTACATTTTTACGAAACAAAACACAGCGAACACCAAGATTACTGTACAAAAAAAAACACTGTCCGACGTGGAAGTAACAGAAACGTTTAAAATGTTAAGTCTTTATAAGTAACTCAATTATAGGTTCTGCTGCTGGTGTGCTATTGTGACATTTTATGTAATACTTACTATAGTTTTTAATACATGATATGTTTTTAAATCATAACAAAAAATCCTGCCGACACGATCGGAATCTCGTCATATATTGTTTTGAATTTTATATATTATAATATATTTTGAAGACTATGCCGCCGTCCTGTTGAAATTGTTCTAATGCCAAGTTTCTAATCCTATACTCTTTGTTTACGCCGAAAACTTTCAGAGGAAAACTAAACTTGAAGCAAGTACTTCTTTTAATTGTTAATTTTGGAAGCATTTATAGTACCATTTATAGTACCGTTAGTCCCTCGTTAATTTCGTCCTTGATGATAGAAACAACGTCGAAACAATTTCGATTGGCTTCCCTTCCTCCGCGACGAAGATGTGTGTGTGTGCGTGCGAGTATATATATTTTATACGGTCGTCGATACTTTCTATTCGGATTTGAATATATTCCCCAGAGTTATTTACGACGTACGACGTCTGATTGATTCCAGACGAGAGACTTTCGATTCGTCGACGTTTTTCGTCCGTACGCGACATATTATATTATTCGCCGCGGGAGGTACAGACAGACAGACGTACGATATTATTATAACAGCGTAATAATATTATAATGGTAATTGATTAAGTCGTGGAAATACTCGAAAGGTTCTCGGATAACGAACTTATTGTTAAATATTATAAAGAGGTAAGCTCCTATTATGATAGGTACGAGTAGATACGTCAGCACCGCCGCGGTACGTTCGGATTATTACCGCGTAGTCGTCTTTCGACGACGACTTTCGATCGATTCGGGAAAACGACAAAAGCTTATACAGTAATGACGTCAGAGGATTATTTTTTTTCAAAAATACTCGGTCTCGGCAACGACATTGTGATGCGTTTGTTTTCGAAACCGGCCGTGAGAAATGTCCGAAATCGTTGACAAACGACAACGTCGAATACAAAGGAAAATTCTCTGTTAGGTTTTATAGTCAATCGAATCGATACATATATATATATTATATTAGCTGAATAACCCGGCTTCGCCCGTGTGCAGTATAACTTTTTATTTTTTATTTTTTCATTTTTACCCCTTTTAACTCCTGTAGGAGTCGAATTTCGGAAAATCCTTTCCCGAGGGTTCTCCAGTCTCCACTATATAAAACGAAATTGTTGACCAAATTTCATACTCAAAGCTCCAGCTGTTCCGGCCAGGCGAATTTTTCTAGTTTCACCCTTTTTACCCCTTTTAACTCCCTTAGGGGTGGAATTTTGAATATCGGATGCCGTGACGACACTCAGGAAGGTATTTGGAACAACTCTGTGAAAAAAAAATTGGAAAAATGTTAAATAGCATAGTGACAAAATGAGAACATAAAAAAGGCCTTTTAATAAAAAGTATAAAAAATTCTTTTATATATATAATAGATAATAGATAATAGAAGTTAAGCTTCATTCCGACAACGCATTGTGTGCGAGACTGTATTTTATAAAAAATATTATTTCCAGGGGTGCCTAATACGAGGAGGGTGGGTTTTGGAATTGATTTAGTTGACGTTTTCGTTGGCAAATTTTGACGATAACCTACACCAGGCATGTCAAACACGCGGCCCGCGGCTCATTTTTTTGTGGCCCGCGGCTATCAATATTAATGTGCAAAAAAGAAAATATTAATGTCGTGTAATGGCTATTTTAGATTCTTAGAGAATGGTTTATTTGGTATACATTATTATACTGTCTTATCTTCTGATAAACTAAAATCGAATAAGGTCTGGATTAATGATGGTTTAGTTTTTTGATTTAGTTGTAATTGCTGTATTCGTAAACATAAAGAATAAAATTGAAAAATGTATACAGAATATTTATTTTTCGCTAAATTTTTATGTGCGGCCCAAATAGTAAACTTTTCAATATATTTGGCCCACCTGATACTTTGAGTTTGACATGCCTGACCTACACAGTTGTTTTGAAACCGAAATTCCAGTCGATTCGTTACTTACAAATAATCGCCAAATCAATGCAATAACAACTATTTCGGCTTGACAGTGGTTTTATCAATTTGGAAACAACGCGACGATTGTGTGTTCGGTATCCGAGCGGTGATTAATTTTGTCGCGAATAAAAAAAAACCGTTGGAATACAGCTTGAAAATAATCGTCTCGGCCATTGTAATGCAATATATAACGCGGGCAAAAAGTGGCACAATGGCACCGATAACGCGGCAGCCGTTTTTTTTTTTACGATATTTAAACTCACGCCCGTAGTCTTTTTTTCGTTAAGTATTCCGTTTTTGTTCGTAGTCGGACAAAAACTAGTGAGTAAGCGCCCGCGGCGTTGACGGTAGGTTCAAAGAACGCCCGTATAGTATTTTCCGCGTCATTTTTCCACTGCGATATATTATTATTACGCATATCGTCGTTAGAGATCAGATTTCAATGCGATTCGCGTCGTCGTTTTTTTTTTGTTTTTGAAACGCTTGACGCACGAGGTTCGCTTTTTCGGGCGACATATTTCGTCGTTTTCAGTATGTTTTTCATTTTCAATCTCTTGCCTGTAACATGACGAACAAAGAATTTCTCATCGAATATATTATATTATTCGATTTCGTACTATAACACCAAGTAGATAACCAAGTCTCGAAAGTCACTTCACGAGTTTATTTTAACGTAATAACGGCCATCGAGTTTATTTTCATCTCAAAACGTTTCCAAACAGCTCAGGCGTCTTTATCGATTGTTCGAAATTGTAATATTATTTAAATCGTTTCCACTTTTTTCCTTTGGCCGTAATTACACAACGGGCGTCGAGTAAAACGAGACACGATTATAGTAATCAATAATCGAACGATTCGATAGACGCGCACCAAACACTCTTCTCGCCATCGATCCTTGGATTTCTTTGTCGCGACTTTTAGAACTGTTCCTCCGGAATTTTCTACCCTACTCGCGTCCTTCGCGATCTGACTCCGGCCATCCTCTCCTAACGCGTCCTTCGACGTCTCCTTCGATACAATTGTTTCTAATATTCGTCCTTCAATATATATTTTCGACCTCGCGCAAAATTCAACGCGAAATAAATCGATTTCGCCGAGCTCATAATCTAACAACCGCGCGCACACCACTACTCTATACTTTTCGTCGTACGTCATAATCATAATAATTATCATGACATCACGTGACGCTATACACCGGGGTCGTGCGATGTTCGCGTTACGGCTTTTATAAGCCCGTGCAGGTAGTGGTAATTAATTAATTCCAAGTCGAGTGAAACGGGGTCGGATATAATACGTAAATAGTATGACGCGTCGACGTGGTGCTGTGCGTATGATTACATAATACCGTCGCATTACACATAATTATTCCTTCGCAGTGATAATAATTATCGCCGTTCGTCGCGCGATCTCTCTTCGGCGTCCGCGTGTACGTATAATTAGCGAGACGTAATCGTATGTGCCGCCAAGCTTTTGTGTGCATAGCTTTTCGGAAAACACGACCGGCGCGGCGGCGGCGGCGGCGTGAGGATTTCGCGGATTATGTTCGAATGAAAGGTCTCGAAGGGTGATTAGTAGGGCTCGGAAGTTATTGCACTAAAAAACGTTGAAAATTGATTGCATAATTGCATTAAAGAATACCCAAAATTGCACTTAAAAATTGCGCTTAAAATTTGTTTTTATTTATGGTTTTTAGTTCTAAGTTAACTATTTTTTTTTTATAGACATTGATTGCTTGTTTTTCGGCATTTTCGACTTCAATACGAAATAATAAGACACAAACGTATAATACGAAGAAACACGCGACACACTAAACGACTGAATACTGTAGACTGAAGAAGTGAAGACTAAACTAGAATTCTATAATAAACTTAAAACTACAATATTGTACAATCTACAAGTCACGATATACCGTCATATTTACCCCAATATTTCTAGATTAGTTTCTGAAAAATAATATGGGTATTAAAATAACCGCGGCATCGTCTTATTGCATTTCTGGTCGATCTAAATCTCGAAATAACAATCAATACGCGTACTATAAAAAAAAAAAATTTATATATATATATATATTTTAACATACCTCTTACCTTCAAAAAAAATTAATTATGTTATTCACAATTTACAAGTATATAAAATTGTACAAAAATGAGAAAAAAACAACAAAATTGCGGTCAAATTGAAAAAATTGTCAAAATTGCAACCAAATTGAAAAAATAGCTAAAATTGCAAAACGTTGCACTAAAAACTTTTAGATTTAAATTCGTCCTCCCATGAAATGAATTTAAAACCTACTTAGCAATAAATCCAAGCAATGGAAAAAAAGTTGCAAATGCAACAACTTCCGAGCCCTAGTGATTAGGTATACGCCGTTTTATTGGCGTGTCGACGCGCGGTTCGAAAGGACGACTACCCCCGACCGGTGTAAACGAAGGATCAATTTTATTCACAACTAAAAAAACGCTCGCGGGCCACGGCCTGCGGCGTATCCGAGAATTTCAATCGGGGGAGATGTTTATGAATACGATACGCGTTTTAATGGAATTAGCGGGACGAGTAGTAGCTGCAGCTCTACACGAGTAGAGGGCATCCGTCCACCAAAGAATGTTTAAAACGCGAATTGGGCAAAATATTTTACACTTTACCAGGCGATTCGCCGAACTCTCCCGGTGTAGTGTAAATAAACTCTGGCGCCTGACTTGTTTACTCCGATATATTTTAAGAGGAAGTAAAATGTCGATAAAAAACTATATTAATGCCGAAATGAAACAAATCCAGATCTAATCGTTTTAGACGGCAAAATTATTCGTCTGTCTTTACGAATCTAGTACAAACTGTGGTTCGCGATTATATTTTTAGTGAGTCATTTTAAAACAATGCATTTTCTTTAAATTTATGTAAACGTTTTTATTGATATTATTCATTATTAGATTATTTTATTTTTTCTCAAATAACTAATAAATTTGGTCTTTTTTGTGCTTTTGTACATTTACACTATGGACAAACGGTTAATTGAAAAGTTTCAGCGGCAACCGAAGAAACAGAGATCGTCAAAATTCTTTGATTTGAAAATGTAAAAACAAAAAAATGTAT
This sequence comes from Drepanosiphum platanoidis, assembly GCA_948098885.1. Classification (NCBI taxonomy): domain Eukaryota; kingdom Metazoa; phylum Arthropoda; class Insecta; order Hemiptera; family Aphididae; genus Drepanosiphum; species Drepanosiphum platanoidis. The sequence goes on from OX402530.1 coordinate 27,603,340, forward strand.
TGTTCTTTAAATATGACGTATTTTTCTATGTTTTTATCATTGTTTTTTTTTTGTCGTGAGCAACTGATGAAAAAACAAAAGAAAAGGTCGTCGATTACGTATTGTGAGTCGCCGAAATGTTCAAAAATAATCGTGACGGGTCGTTCCGTAAAAACGTTTAATAATAATAATAAACCTCCGGGCCAAGATTACTCTAAAAAATGCACTATAAAAAAAAAAAGTAGTAAAAAATATCATATCATAGCCGCCCGATTTCGTTCTGCCCGCCACCGCGTGCGCGCACAACGGCCGCCGATCTCGTAACGTTGGCGACACTGCGCGACATTATCGGCGGCTGGTATTTCGCGTTCGTCCTTATCACGTGATAACGACGCCTCGATGAGTTAGCAATATTAAACATAATAATATCATTGTCAGCAGACTTATTATAGTTGGTTTTTAAAGGTTTCGTCGCCGAGTTTTTTTCTAATAAAAGTCTTCCGCCTTTCGGTCGGATTTTTCTCCTATTCGCCAGCCAGCATTTCAACGAGTTTCGTCGCCATGGTTCTCGAGAGTACTATGATATGGTAAGTACACGCGCGGCGTCGTAGAGAGAAACCGTTTACACTTTATTGCACGTAGAAATCTCCGTTTGTGTTGTTGTTATTTCGTACGAAAGACTGAAAAATGTCCGCGACCCGGGGGGGTTTCTCTTCCCGATTTCGATTCCGTCGTCTCGAGCCGTTCCCGGTCGTGCTTAATCAGACTGCGAGATGATCGGACACACGTTCGACTGAACGCCGTTGTCCAATCGGAAACAGCCAGACTTTCGAGTCCGCTGTTGAGGGCTCTACAATGTTCTTCTATGCTTCGATCGTCAAAACTCGAGTTGGCTTTACAGTGACTTCCATATTGAATCACATACAGTTTTAGTTTTTTTTTATTAAAATTCCAATGTAATAATAATATGTATTTTGATAGTTTATGGTTTGTGATATAGCGGCGCTCAGAGAATAGTTTTATTTAATTGAAAAAAGATTACCCATTTTAAGTTTAAATATTTCTCATACAGCCAAATATTGATCTTTATAATATGATTAGTATACATTGTGATTACCTATACGAATGGTGTTTTTTTTTTTTCATAGTGTCGATAACAGCGATTATATGCGAAACGGTGATTTCGTACCCACTCGTCTACAAGCTCAACAAGATGCTGTCAATCTGGTGTGTCTCTCTAAGACTCGTGCAAATCCAGAGAACAACGTCGGTCTTCTCACTCTTGCCAAGTACAGAACACTAGATTATTAAACAATGTATTAGTGTAATGTTAATTATATCAAACAATGTTTTATTTTATTATAGCGCTCGTGTATTGGCTACTCTAACAGCTGATGTCGGTCGTATTTTGTCTAAATTGCATCAAGTTCAACCCAATGGAGACATTAATTTTTCAACCGGGATTAGAATCGCTCATGTAATTTATAATTTCCTTCCTCGCTTAATATTTATCAATAAAAATGACTCTTTTTTTTACAGTTAGCATTGAAACATCGTCAAGGAAAAAATCATAAAATGCGCATCGTAGCATTTATTGGTAGTCCGATAGGTTTGGACGAAAAGGAAATTATTAAATTGGCCAAGAGACTTAAGAAGGAAAAGGTCAATGTAGACGTAGTGTCTTTTGGCGAAGAAGTAAATATCATAAAAATTAAATATAACCCGTAAATATTGATATAATCGTAAATAATTACCCTGTTTGTGTTTTAGTCTGAAAACTCTGATGTATTGACTGCCTTTGTTAATACGTTAAATGGCAAAGAAGGCGGCGGAAGCCATCTTATTGCTGTTCCGCCTGGATCACACTTTTCGGAGGCGATTGTTTCGTCCCCAGTTATTCAAGGCGAAGATGGTGCTGGTGGAGCTGGTCTTGGTGGATCAGGATATGAATTTGGAGTTGATCCTAATGAAGATCCAGAATTAGCTTTGGTAATTAATAAACATTTTTTCTGTTACTTGACTGTAAAATCTATTTTAATTCTTTGTTTTAGGCATTGAGAGTTTCAATGGAAGAACAAAGGGCAAGACAAGAGCAAGAAGCTCGCCGTGGTCAAGCCTCGTCTGGTGCTGAAGCTTCGACTTCTCGCCCTGAAACTATTAATGAAAGTAAGAAAATTAAGATTGTATAAATTAAAATAAAGAAAATCATGTTTTATTGTAAGGAAAAAAAAATTAATAACTAATGAATGATTAACACCTTGTTAATTCAAACTCGGTTACTCAGTGTGACTTCATATCGTACACTAAACTTATTATTTTTTAAATTGTTTCCAATCACAAGTATGTGCTTTTAACTTTAAAAAACAATATTTTTGTTTTGAGCTCTATGATACTCACCAAACAATAGATACCACTATTATTCATCAATATGAGTAAAAATTTAAATATTTAGAAGGGTGAAATATATGGTAATTGCAAAATATACTAGTTTCTTATTATTCTTACCAATAATTTACAAAATTCATAACTTAAACTGTGGATATTTAAAAAATTAAAATTACCTGTTGTGAATGTCTCGGTCGCTGTGTTCAGCAGACAAGTGTGCTCAACATTAACAGATAATTCATTAAGTTCAGTCTTGCTTTGTACTACTTGACACGAAAACATTAAAACATATTTATGACAGTAACTTGAGTCTGGATTTGTATGTACAATTTTTATTTTTATTGAGAGTACCGTGTTCAAAGGGAATGAAAAATGTCGACAGTTTATTTAATAGAAAGAATGCATTGACAAATATTGTGAGAATATATTTTACGAAAAGTTAAGTATTTCTTTCTTTTATGCCTCTGAAGTGATGAAAATTATTTTGTATTTCAATGTAATTTTTTTATTATTTAAGTCAGACACTTGTTTTGTTTTTAAATATTTTGGAAAAGAAAATGGCAGAGTTTAACTCGATATTAAATGTTTTTATATTTGATTTGTGTCTTCATCAAAATTACGAGGCTTATTTTTTTTTCATTCTTATCCAAAATATTCACAACCATTTTTATAACATTTATTAATATAAAGTGTGCATTATAACACAATAATTTGGTTTTTTAATAATAAAATAATTTGGTTTTATAGTAAACTAAGTTAATTACTTTGAATTACTAAATAATATTTAAAAAAAAAAAAATAGTAATGTTTAGTAAACAAAAATATATTTTTTAATTTTATTGTTGTTACTGACTTAATGTATTTCAAGTGGGATATAATGGACTTAAATAATAACAATTTATAATGGCAAAATTTGTATTGAACTAAATTAATATATACGTTTTAAATATTACAGCTCCGACAGAAGAAGCCATGTTGGAACGCGCTTTGGCTATGTCTATGGAAACTGGCGAAGATGAGCCGATGATCGTACAAGAGGGATCGGCCAATTCGGCTTCTGGAGCTACTGCTGCGGCTTCATCTTCTCAAGTGGACTTTAACAACATGACCGAAGAAGAGCAGATAGCGTTCGCCATGCAAATGTCCATGCAAGATTCGGCGGGCGAAGAAAAAGCGTCGCCGTCGAGTGCAAAACCCAAAGAGGAAGCCATGGAAGTAGAAGAAGACTATTCGGAAGTGATGAACGATCCAGAGTTTATTCAAAGCGTGTTGGAAAATCTACCGGGAGTCGACCCGCAGAGCGATGCCGTGCGTCAGGCCGTCGGTCTTGTCAGTAAAGACTCAAAAGACAAAGACCAAAAAAACGAGAAAGACAAGAGTAGTAAAAAATGAAGAGTTATATAAGAAGAAATAATAATAATTATGATATTATTATACTTTATATTATTATATTTCATGTTTTTTTTTTTTTTTCTTAATTTTTTTAATAACTTTCATCTGATTAACATGAGTCTTCAGGTTATTTGCTCGTAAATCGCTGGTATTTAAAAAAAAAAAAAAAAAAACGATTTGTACGATTACTGCATTTCCCGGTTGTAATTTCAAATTTATAAGTAACATAAATATAGTCGATATTATCAATTAAATTTAACAGATATATATTATATTTCATTTATAAATAATTATTCAATAGTGAGTTTGTTCAAGCTACATAAATAAATAAAGTTTTATTACACTCGTGCAAATTGTTATGGAAATTATCTGACTAAAGTTTTATGTATTATTTTCTTTTCCAAAAAACTTACCGACGTGTTGTTTTTCGTGACTTGCGGTCGGTAATTGCTGTTGCGATCGATTATATTAGTCGATAACGTCTCGAATGATTGTACAACCAAATGTCCAATGATTATTGTGATGTGGTTTTCTTCAATCAGTGTTGTCCAAAAAATCTGAATCGAATAGCTCAAAGACCAATTATTATTTGATATTAGGTTTGTAAAAATGCGTACGGCATACACTCGGTGTGATTAAATGAATAATGCCGATGGTAAACACGATGAATTCACCGCCTCAAGTCCGTTGTATATTATAAGAACTTATTAATTACCTAATAAACTTTGATGAAAATGCGTTCTTCCCTTTGCTTTTCCTCTCGCGATCTGTGAAACGAGTGAATATTCGATTCCTTTTCGAGTGATTCGAGTCGAATATATAAAACGTTTGGTGCTACAAATTCATTAGACTTTCATTAGTTAACATTTGAAAACGTAATCGCACAACAAGTTACTCTTTCTATGAAAATAAACAATTATTCATAAGCGTTTGAAAATGAAACCGTTCAACGCGCTTCAACGAATTTTCATTGATCGATAGTTTTTATTTCGTCCTAAAAATAATAATAAACGTAGCGAATTGAAACATTTACTCGGAACACTTGTCGTAGTAGTACAACAAAGTTAAATGAATTTTGTTTCGTTTATTGGTACTTGAAATGTTCGATTTTGTTTTTTCAAATATTACACAGCAATAGCGACAAACAATATTATAGTTATAATCGTATAAAAAGTATGCTTAAAAAAAAATATTTCAAACGCACAAAAGTGTTTCAAATATAACATATTTTATGAATACCTATTTCTCTTTTGCATAAATATTATAAAATAAAAAAGAATTAAAAATTACCAAACAATTCGAATAAGTGATTCCCAAAGTGAGTCCAGTCTTGTGGATTTTATTTCAGGACAACGATTTTACTGTGACTCACATTTTTATTGTTACTTATTATTATATGACTTGTTGCAATGAAATGTTTGAACGCGAACAATCTAAAACAAATTCAAAATAATGTACTACAATAATGCATTTACAGACTGGAACAATATTTACACACAGTACGAGTATTTTTCTGTAATTATTTTAAAGTAAATTTGAAATTATATTTATATAATTTATATTTTTAGTAGATATATGAAACGATTATTTGAAAATAAAAATCGTTTATACGGTCGAATTAATTTTTTTTTTCACTTTAATTAAACGGATGATTATGAAAACTAGTTATTTTTTTTCAATCTAATTTATTGGGAGTTTCGGTGTGAGATTTTTGAAAATTTAAAAGGAGCGTCGAATCAAAAAAAGGTCTGGAAACACTGGTTTTTAAAACATTAGTTTGTATTTTGTGTCGACCATTGCGAAATTTTACGATAAAATAAGATATGACTAATACAGATCAGTGTTGAAAAATGTTATAAAATATATTATAACAAATTAGACAAAAGCAATTATCACGTTAAAATCGGGACCTAAAATTGAGTGTACTTCAGAGCAATTGTGAAAAGTGTAGTAAATCGTTTTTTAATTTTCGCTATTTTATTATTATTCTGTTGGAATAGATTAAAAATTATTTGAAAATGTTATACGCTTGTATAAAAAATATATTTGAAATAAAAAGTATATTAGAATAATGCAAAGAGTAATTAATGTGCAATAAGTACCATTTATGTAACAACTTGTTTCGACAGTAGGTTTATATTTTCAATCTATTTTTTAGATTCCTAGTGAAAGACCGATTCCATCCATCATCTGCATCTCTTCGGTATCCCACTTGAGCGCTTTTTCTAATCTTAAATTTATATAATTTCTATAAGAATAAATTTAAATAATTTTTTTTTTAGGAGACAAAGTCCGTTTTCAATTGATTTAAAATAAAGTGTGTAAAAAGAAAAATGTAGAATTCTACGTGTTCAAAAAAAGGAAGAAGTGTACGAGTTTTAAATAAGATTGTGCTTTAAAAAGTATTTTCCGAAGAATAAAATCCCTTTTAAAAGACTATTGAAAGCACTGCCGGAATAAGATAAGTACTCACTTTTGAAATTAATATTTGGAATAATATACTTTTATTCAGTTTGAGATCATACCGTTTACATATGCACCTATTTACCGTTGCTCAAATTTTATAGAAAAAATAAATAAAAAATCATTAAACTAATTAAAATATTATACGCACGTATGTCGTATATATCAAAAAAAAAAAAAAAAAGGACGAAAATAAAAGACATTTTTTTTTTCGTGCATATTATTTCCTCGACGCGTTTGAGCATTTTTCACGCACGAGTGCATTCATTAAATGCGTTTTTTTTTTTTTTTGACAGTTTTCTAGTGCGTGAAAGTTTTCGCTCTGTAAAAGAATGTAATATTATTATAATCACCGCGCGACGACGACGGGTCGTCGAGTGCGTCGGATTTCTTTGAATATTTAAATACGAATACGACGACGTAAACACAACCGTTACGGTTTGACATAAAACATGACGTTTCGCTCGCTCGCCTTCGATTATTTGTACCGGTCGCCCTCACCCGTATAGGCGCGGCTAAGAGGGTGCCATGGGGACTTGCTAAGCGCGCTCGGGCTCAAAATTAACGTCCACAAAAGTTCAAACCTCGATTTATACGAATAAAACTTAAACAATGCGCCTGCTTTATTAGGCAACCGAAGTACTTGGATATCGTTTTGGCACCGCCTAGAGTTTAGGTCTAGTCGTGCCCGATGCAACCCCTAGGTATTGGCGCTGAGGGTGTCTCGGGGGACGTTTTTACGCGCGACCGTGAGCGAGGCAAACTTTTTTCGACAAAATATCGGGTAAAACGCGTCTCGATTTGATAATAATTTATACCTATTGTGTGTAATCATTGATATCGTAACCTGCACGAGGATGAAGTTTTTGAAAATAGTCGAACACGTTTGTGTCGGTGAGTAGGTGAAATTTACAAACGGTTATAATATGCGCTGAAAAAAACTATATTTACACGCGCGTGCCCTAAAAATTACCAAAATATGCCCTTAAAACACGCTCTAAAAATATGTGAAGTCATTTAATGTTTTATCAAAGTCAAATCATTCGTACTCGCTGTCTGTGAACTCGACAGCGACGTAATAAATAGATTATAATATTAACATAATATTTTAAATATTATAAAACATCATGAAATTCACAAACGGTTATAATATGCGCTGAAAAAAACTATATTTAAACGCGCGTGCAGTTATGCCCTAAATATTACCAAAATATGCCCTCAAAATACGCGCTCTAAATGTATATGAATTAACCTAATGTTTTATCAAAGTCATATCGTTCGTACGACCAAAATATGTCCTTAAAATACGCTCGAAAAAGATGTGAAGTAATCTAATGTTTTATCAAAGTCATATCGTTCGTACGAGCTGTCTGTGAACTCGACAGCGACGTAATAAATAGATTATAATATTAACATAGTATTTTAAATATTATAAAATTCACAAACGGTTTTAATTCAGGTAGACGGTTATAATAAGCGCTGAAAAAACTATATTTAAACGCGCGTGCAGTTATGCCCTAAAAATTACCAAAATATGCCTTTAAAATACGCTCTAGAAATATTATGTGAATTAACCTAATGTTTTATCAAAGTCATATAGTTCGTACGACCCGTCTCTGTGAACTCGACAGCGACGTAATAAATAGATTCTAATTGACATAATATTGTTATTCGTATATATTATTTATTAGTTTCTATTTAAGAAATTAAGATTGAAAGGGCCCCCCAAAGAATATTTAATAAGAAGACGCGCCCCTTGAATTTTGAAAAAAATTAATTTTACGTGTCATCCAAAAAGACGAAAAGTATACCGCCCAAGTGTTTATTTTTTTCCGATTTAATTCGTTTAATGGTAGGGACCTAGCGATGGTTTTTACAGACAGAACATCAACAATGTAATCCAAAAATTAATTCCAAAATCTCCACAATATCCTTTATCGAAGACTCAGATAGAATTTAATAACCCAAATTTAATCGGTAATCAGCGACATCTGGTCAAAGGTGAAAACGGTATTTTTATATTATACGCGTTGACATTCGTTTTATGCGATTTGATATTATAACCGGGTGTGAATAAATTAAAAAAAGAAAACAATTCGGCCTAAACCGTTGACAATGACGTCATTTGGGATAAACTACTGGGGTAGCAAAAGGTTCCAGAAAAACCAAAAAAAAAAAACAGAAATAAATGAATCGTAAACACGTAATTTTTAATCAAATAAGAGATTAACCTATTGTAAAACTCGTTTTAACTGATATTTAGGTACTAGCTTTAGGTAAATAATTAATAATAATTAAATTCAAAAAATAAATAAGACAATAAAAACGAAGAGGTACGTGTATTTTTGATTTAATTTAATCGATCAACAGATATTTTTGAAAATAAAAATGAGCTCGATGGAGATGTTTACGAATTGTTACGACAGCGAAAAAAATAAATAAAGGTTATGTTTTATAACGTTATAATATTATTACTAATAACTGATCGGTTCGATTTTTATACGTTTCTTTTGTAAAAAACACGCATTTTTATAGGGTGGAAAAAATATGATTTTGTCGAAAAAAGGCACCCATGTCCCACTACCTATCTATAGACTAAAAAGAAATATAATCGATAGTACTTACGGCCTGTCGGTGGGTCGCTGTTGAGAGGTTCGGTGTTCGTGTTGGCTTGTGAAATAAAGTAAAGAAAGTCACTGGATAAAAACACAATATTGAAATCAAAAGAGAAAAACATTAGTCGTCGACGAGATAAATAAATAAAACGGATAAAAAAGAAAAACGGGGCAATGTGAAAACCGAGAGAAGAACTTCCCGGACCGCCGTCGGCACTAGACTGATCGTCGTCGGCACGCTCCGCGTCGCGTAAGCTGTTGTACTTTCCTGCGATCGGTCGGGCTGTCATTGGTCGGGTGGCGCGCGCAGCTCGGCTTTCATTGGCCGCGTCGCTCGCGCAGGACTCGAGACAGTAAACTCTCTCACCGATTCCGATTTCACGTAAACACACACGTAATTATCTGTGTTATCACTATTGTTACATAATCAATGTTTTCATAACGAACTATATTGCATAATTATAATCAGGTAATTAATAATCTGTTCGATTGTCGTACGTTTCCGGTGCGAACATCACGATTTTTTTACCGGGTCGCCCCTGCCCCTAAAAATCTCGCATTGGGTAATACCTACTAATATAATAATAACTAGGGCTGGATTTAAATATCCTTAAAAATCGCGAAAAATGACCTTAGAAAAAATGCAAAAAATGACTTGACACGTTCACGGCCACGTGTCAACTATAGTTGACACGGGGTTCATAATATAAACCCATGTCAACTATAGTTGACATCACTTGAAAAACTTGAAAAAAACTTCAAAATGCACAAAAATGTGTACCATATTACCAAGATGCATACATTAAAAGTCATTTGGTAACTAAAAAATCTTTTTTTATGTTGTGGTATTTTTAACAGACTTTCCAAATTATGCCGTGGCCGGGGACGTGTTTTAGAAAACTAAAAAAATATCTTTGAAATGTATTTAAAATAGCTTAAAATTTAAAAAAATTACATTACATGTATATAAATGTTTTATTTTAGTTTTTATTATCACGAGAGCGTGCTTCAGATTTTCAAATAGAAATGCCCTCGTGTTGTACCTTGTACGCCAATAAGTTTTCGTAGATAAAAAAGCTCCTTTCTACATCTACTGAAGTTATAGGTGAGTATTCAAAGTACGTCAGATCACTCGCTGTAAGATCACCAGGAAATTCGTTTTGTGTACCTTCTTGTCCGTTTAAAATGTCAGATTTATTGGAAATAATTTTGAATCCTTCATTTAAAACCGTAGCAAGCTTTTGATAAACGATTTTTCCAATTTCATTTGGCGCTTTTTGAATTTCATCTTTAATTTTATTAACAATGTTAATGGATTCAATCGAAGATACTAAATTCAAAAACATCAAAAATGATTGAAAAACTAAAAAATTCCAAAAAATGCAAAATAAACTTTCTTATTCTCATTCAAAAGTACATAAAACGAATTTGTGACATTCGCACAGTAAGCTTGGAAAAACAATGCAAAGTGCATCGAAATCCTAGCCCTAATAATAACTCACGTGTTCGATTGTCGTACGTTTCCGGTGCGAAAATCACGTTTTTTTTTTTTTACGGAGTGGCAAACATATGATTTGGCCAACTCGTGAAAAAAAGCGTTCACGACCCTATCGAACAGGACTCGTTTTTAAGAATTCCCGTCCCTCGCCCAGGTTTTAAGGAGCGCGACTTTTACATTATAACCAATGATAACGCGAGAGAGTATAAAATTATTATTATACTATTTTGCGATATATAGTTTACGCTCGTGGGATCGTTTAATTTTTTAATCGTCTCGCGAAACGTTGCGCAATAACGAGATGTTATATTACACACGCTATATATCGCGCTTGGAAAAAATAAAAATAAAATAGTTTTTAATTTAATTATTTTTCCCTCGCGTAACAAGTGCGTTTATTTTTTTGTGTATATGCAATTAAACACACACATATATATTATATACATATATTTTAATTAAAAAAAAAAAATTGTCGTTCTGTCCGGACGACGCTGCTGCAGTCGGCTGAACGCGTTGCAGTACTATTCTATATTATAATAATACTGCAGCAGTGCATATACGTACTCGCGTTGTCGCCGAAAAAAACACGCCAAACCGATTTTATCCTCGAAGGGCTCGACTTCCGGGTCAACTGCGGCAGACGACGAGGGACTAATTCCTATTAATTTTTTACATTTCCGCGACGAATCTATACGCCGCCGCCGCCGCCGTCGAATCGGACTGAAAATATAAAAATATATAATTTGGAGGAAATTCGAAAAAAAAGTCCTGTCCCGTTTCGCGACGACTGCGAGATCGGTCTCACGCGCGAACGAGATATTTATATTTTCTCTTCTTTTGTTTTCGTTTTCATCTCGGAAACGGTTGTAATCGTGAGACTTGAAATGTTTTCCGCGTAAACGTCCAGATGCATCATCACGCGAGCCGTTTTTGAAATATTAATTTCGAATTATTTATATTATTAAACTCTTCGACAAACACTAGAGTTTATGATAAGGCCGAAAATCGATTTTTCTATTCGAATTTATTTATGTTGTCTGACAAAAATCGATTTAATAATTTGAAAAAAAATTTTGATGACGTTTCGGGAGGGTCTCACCTCAGATACAGGCCTTGCAATATGGTGATTCGCGATAGTTTACTGGTCTGGGACGAACGAAAGGCGTACGTGACGATTTGCTTTAATCGTCGACGGTTAGAAGTCGCGTTTTCTTTTCGTCCGTTTTTTTTCAAATCGACACGCGAGACTGGGGCAATTTTTTTGAGGAGGGGGCAAGAGTGGCCTCTAAGTATCGTTACGAAATACGAATAATCGATTATTCGTCCGCTCGATCGAAGTGTGTTTTTACGCGCTTATGCAATGACATTTTTTTCTAAAACTATTAAGCATGTTTACTCAGACAACAATGACGGTACGTTATCGATACTACTCGATCGATATTTCCGTGTAAAAAATCACCCAGTAAATATTGCCCGTAATGACGTTGGTTTTCCATTTCGTTTTTCATTCGTTTATCGCGAGAACGGGTCGTCTACAGACGCGTGCTTTCTAGGCTATACGTGTATAATAAGTCATGTCGTCGCGACGTAAAAAAAAAAAATCTGTGTTTTTCAAATCAACACAATAACATCGGGCTGCCGTCACTCTATATTTTCTATGAATAGAACCAACAGCGGAGCGCAATACGTTTCGTCTCGTGATTTATGGTTGTTTTTTTTTTTAAAAATATTTTTCACGCGGTTTTTTACACCAACACGCGACCGGTTTCGCGGGCATCCGCCGATAAACGACCGAATTAAATCAATAAAAAAACAAAATTTGAGCTTCTTAAAATACGCACTGTACGTGATTTCCATCGGGACATTTGTCGGTGCGTTTCTGCTTTGTTTCGAGTGATTTTTAACGAATTATCGCGCGCTTTAATACTTTTTAACTCTAAAAATAATAATAATACCTGCGCGTTTATGTAAGCGGTGTTTGTTGTCGTTTGATTTTTGATTTTTTCCGTCTCAAACGACGACGCCACTCGTTTTCGTCCTTCCCCTGCCCTCTCTCGAACGAATCCCGAAGAAAAATTTCTCGTCGGCGCGGTCGTACACCTACGGTTCGTGGTTTCACGGGCTCACAAGCACGTATTATATATTTACACTGTTTACAATAATATATGCGTAAATTATACGAATACGTAACAGCGCGTACCGTCTATGACCCCGCGCAGCTGCTCCTCTAATATAATATACAGGGTGTCCCGCGGAGACGTGGAAGGGGTTTTTATTTGTTCGTAATAAAAGTCACCGAGCCCTGCGTAACGTTTGTTATTTTCGAAATGAAATATTGAAAAAAAATTAAATTACTATATTACAGGGGTGGCCACTAACCTTAACTTTGAGAGCCGCAAATTTATAAAGCTAATTCGAGGCGAGCCACGCTGTAAAGCGATGTTTATAAAATGAATACACATTTTTCATTTTAAATCAAATTAAGTGCCAATCCAAACCTAATAACGACGACTGTGACGATAAAAACACTATATCTAACGTTTCTAACGATTCTAACAGAATTTTATATTTATTAATTTTAGTCTAGATTTGGTTCAAGAGCCGCGTGCGGCTCGCGAGCCTCGTCGTGGCCACCCCTGCTATATTATAATACTTAAACTTTTCGAAATCCAAAACGACCGTCGTATACGATTTGTCGACACGTTTACGGACGCGTTTCGTTTAGACGCGTTTCACTCTGCAGGCATTCTTCATGTGTAACGAGAAAGCGCAATGTCATCGAGAAAAATAATTTAATATTTTATCAAACTTAAACGTCGCCCGGTCGAAAGTTTCCAACAGCAATATTAAATTGCGTTAACAAAATTATTGCTAAAAATCGAAATAAGTTTTTTATAGAGTAAAAGTACTAACAATAGTTGAAAAAAAAAAATAATAGTGAAAACTTAAAAATTCGAAATAGAACTAAAGTTACACAATGGTGTGTTCGCCTATTCCGTTCTAAACCATATTTTTCCAATTTTTTTTTTTTTTTACTTTTATTTGAATTAGTATTATTTCACGTTGTTCGGAAATCAGTGAAACGAGCAATTTTCGGGAAAAATCAAGGGGGAAAAATGTAACCGAGAGTTCTCTCGGACGAAAAGTCAAAACCAATTCATATCGACTCGAAATGTTTAACTCGTTTGCATTGAATTTAGTGGTTTATTTATACTGGGAACGAAAAATAAGAAGTAGTCACGTGCGAACACATCACCCCGTACACGCAAAACGTCGCGCTCACTTCACCTAACCAAAAAAGGCATCACAATATCGATCCGGCGTTAAGTGAATATTTCTATACGTTCGATTTATACGGAAAAAAAAAAAAAAAATAATAAATAAAAGCAAAAAAAAGAAAAAAATAGCGCCGCGCCGCGCTCGTCTATCGCAATACACAATACGGAAGGGCTGCGGGCAACTGTATGCCGACGATATGAAAAACCGATCGCGGCGGAGAGCGCGTAGTTTTATTGGTACGGCGAAAAAAGAAGAAAAAAAAAATCTTTATTCCGGCGGGAATTTGTTTACTCGCGCGCGCGCGCCCTGAAATATTTTTTTACTTTTTTAATAATATTTTTCTAGCTCGGCCGTCGTTTTTTCACCGATCTCACGTGACATCCGTCCGACGACGACGCGACGATATCGCGAACGTATTTTATTTTTTTAATTATTTTTTTAAGAAAAAAAAGATTAACACTTAATGCTCGCTCTCGCTCTCTAAAAATATTACTTACAAAAAATAAAAGCTCATCCTTAAAAACAAAACTTCAAATATACAAATCTCTTCTGAAACCCATATGGATATACGGAATCCAACTATGGGGATCGGCAAAAAAATCCAATTTAAACAAAATTCAGGCCTTCCAAAATATTACACTTCGTAAAATCACAAATGCCCCACCCTTCGTCTCTAACATGACCCTCCACAAAGACCTAGGTATAAAAACAAAAGAAGAAGAAGCTGCTATTTTCTACAAACGATTCTATAATAAATTAGAAAATCATGAAAATCCTCTAATAAAAGGCCTACATATCCCGTCACTTCCTGGGAATCCCCGTCGCAGGCTGAAAAGGAAATGGTGTAGGGATCATCTAACTTAATCTTAATCAAAAAATAATCATACAAATTTAAACTATAAATAAACAAGTTAAGTGCCACTGTTGGGTGGCTTCTTATCATGTAACCCCATAATGCTTGTTACCCTAATCTCACATGTACTTATTGTGCTAAATTGTATAGATTGTATATACCTTGTAAAAATAATAAAAATTATTTTCCACACCGAACGTCGATCTTTTTCGAACGCGGTCGCGCGTTCGTTTCCCGTTGCTTTTCTTCGTACGACTCGCGCGGAAGCACCGTCCAGGGCCGTATTAGGGCACAGGCACTATAGGCACCGTGCCTAGGGCCTACGAACATTTAAGGGCCTACAAAAATAAAATGTGAGGCTACGATTTTTTTGTATACGGGGAAGAAACATGCAAAATTGAAAATTGTATACAAAAAAGTAGCTAAAATTAAACACTTTAAATATATTTAGAGTAAAATGTTTTTAGGATGTGTTAAAATTGTTATCAAATATAAAATAAATAATAAAAGTTATCATGTAAAAGTTAAGATTTTTATGTTGTGAATATTTTTGATTCAACACTACCTCTGAACCTCTGCCAAACATAAGGTTTTTTTTATCATTTTAATACTGTACACCAGGACCGTAGCACAATGGGAAATAAATAGGCACTGTGCCTACGATAGTTTTAATCCGGGCCTGGCACCGTCGAATAACGAATCCCGAGAGCCGTCTGACGTCGCGCCGATTAAACTTTGACATTCGTTTTGTTCCGAGGCGGCTGTAAAACGTTTCCCGCACGGTGTCCAGTGCGCGACCGGTCGTAGCTATTGGGTTCTAAATGTCGTCAGTAGTACGCCGATTTCTATTGTCTGACGTGTCTGATAATGAGTTGCTGTGCGTTTTAAATAATAATAAATTAATTCTTAATTTACTTTTAAAGGCGAATCGGAAGAACTATTGTTTTCGTCGTAGACTATAGTGACGTCATCCGCAGCGGCGGCAGCCTGGCTAATGACCGGCGCTATCTTAAATCTTAATCAACCAAAAAAGTACCACCTACACGGTGGGGCGGGGGGGTAGCTTCCCAACGATTTAACATTTTACAACGAACGAAAAGTCTATGAATAATTTTTTTTGAATTTTTTACGCCATATAACAGGGATGGGCAACTCAAAGTAACTAAAGGGCCACTTTTAAGTACTTTATAATCTAGCTGGCCACAGTGCATAGGAGAAAGCAAAAAAAAAAAAAAGGTCCTTCAAATTCACTAACATTTATTTTTTATCTTTATTTATTTATATTTACAATTATTATTTAATGTGATACTTAAAATTACGTAAAATCCACTTCTATGTCTGTAGTTGAAACTCTTAGTAAATGTCCCAAGGTAAAATAAAATACAGATAAGCGCTATGAAAATATCTGAAAATATCTGAAAATACTATCTGAAAATACAGATAAATTCTATGAAATAATTTGAAAATGAAGCGTGGGCCAGATAAAAAAGTTACGCGGGCCGCCAGTTGCCCATCCCTGGTATATAATATAGTGAATTAGGTAATGTATACGTTTTTAACCCGTTTGCCTTAGGTTGACCGGCGCCTTTGGTTTTCGTATTCGATGCCTAAACAAAACGGGAAACCGTTCGATCCATTATTTTTCCACAATTATTTTTGTATTGCACGTCGGCAATGTCGTACGATCCGGGGTATTTATGTACATGTTCGATGAAAATCGCAGCATCTTGTTGCGGTGAAAACACTATGGATTGCCGCCGCGATCGGAAAAATCGGATTCCAGAAGGGAAACGAGCGATTGTCGAATTATCAAACCGACGAACGATAATAACGCGAATAGTTCACAGGACGTCGTGGTCGGTAAAAAATGCGAGTGCGCGTGTTATAATATTATGATAATGTACTCGTACGTACGAGTGGACGCGCGACGAATGGGAGCGTGACGGGCAGCGGCGGCGACGGGCTAATTACGTTTTTTTTTTCTTTTTCCGACAATTATTATTGCCATTGCCGAAGAAGACGAGTCTCGTAAACGCGCAGTTTTATTCGCGACGGTCGCCGGCGAGATTTCGCCTTCAGTCCGGATCATGGAATCGCGCGTTTACGTTGTCGCGTGCGCGTACTGTTGCTGCTGGTTGTCCAGGTACGTTCCTATATTATAGCAGTAATGACGAGGATTTACTCAATCCTGTGCGAAAACGCGCTTTTCCATCCAGTATTTCCGAACCAAAGAGTGCTATTCGTTGACAACACGAGTCCGTTTTGTGTTTTTCAACGTTTCGCGCACGTAACGTTGTATTTTTCGACACTAGATTTCCCGCGACGATTTCGAATTATCGTCATGATTTTCTGTCCACGACGAGATTCGCTACTGCACGTTTAGATAGTCGGTATTTCATCGTAACGGACCGCCAAATCCTGTGGAGTTTTTTTTTTCGATAGTTTCTCGGTTCTTGAAATGTCAAAAACTACTACGTTTGAAATTTCCGTTCGAGTTTCGGTTCCGGTTTTGAAACTACGTCCACTCGCGATCAATGCGACTTCCGGTAGAAAGCGAGATGATAAAACGATTTCTACTAATGAAAAATCGATAAACGCATTTCTTTGTGGAGACTTCTTAGGCGACTTATTTGTTGTGCGTCGCGCAGTTTTCGCAGTGGTCGAGTTTGAACTTTCTAAATATCGAGTTTTTCTTTTCGGACGAAAAAAACCAATGGGGTCTGCGGTCCCGCGGGGAGCACGCGGAATAAGAGCGGGTTATCGAAACGTTTAACGGCGTACCCGGACGTGCGCCGGACCTAAAAAAAATGTCCGAATAATCATTATACCGACGTCCGGTCTAGCGCGCGGAGCAACGTGGTCGACTTTAACGCTGCGATGCCGATGACGCTGCTGAACGCCACCAATTTCATCATGCGGCACCAGAGGTATTTGTTGCGAGACAACAACGCGTATTACGCCGCCGCCGCCAGCAATGAAGACGTGCAGACGTCCGGTAACGAAGGTAAGCCGACAGTAATGACTCGAGTTTTCCTCATCATTTCGCCCCCGATCGGTCGAAAAATAATAATAAAAATAACGCGCAAACCAGTGCAAATCTCGAACGAAACGGCCCGCAATAAAAATACAATGATAATTGTTTTGTAGTTAAAAATAAGAGTAAAATAAACAACTACTTTGTTTGTATTTTTATAAATAATTTTTTTGAGTTACTTCCAGTGGGCCGATTTGAATTGTGAAAAAATATCTGAATCCGTGAACCTTTTTACTAGACTATGTAGGAAACAGGATTTCGAATTTTGAACTAGATTTTAAAATATTTATGTTTGACCATTAAAAATAATTTTTATGTTTTTTTTAAAAAAAAAGAAAACATGTTTTTAAACCTAATTTAATACATAAATCAAAAATTTATTTCCTACATAACCTAGTAAAAAGGCTAATAAATTCATACATGTATTCAAAATTGAAATCGGACATCGGGAAGTACTTTAAAAACACTTCCTCTTATTGGTCTAAAAACATGTAAAATACGGTTTTATGCTCCAACAGTAATTATTATTATAATAAAAGTGATTTCATAATATACGTATTAAGACGTGATTTAGATAAATGCATTTCGTACGTATCTTTGCCTTCAGTTTTTAGTGTGTAAATAAAAAGAGGACACTTAAAATTTGGCCCGCGAACTTTTTTTTTGAAAAAATACAGATAATTTGTGAGTTTGAGATCACTGGAAAATTTCACAATGCGAAAAAACGTGTTTCGCGGAGATATCAAACGACTGTAGTAGAAAATTTAATCTCGTACGTTTTTTCGTGTTTATTTATTTATTTTAAATTACGCCCCCCCCTTCCCCCGGGGGATCGAAAGTTTATAAAATAACAAATTGACAATAATTAAATCTCGAATATAAAATATATGATAATACAATAAAAATTACAATTTTAGTAAGGCCTTTTTGGGGAATACGTTTCTAAATCTAGTACTAAAGTGCTCGTCTGCGGAATCTCTCGTGAAATATAAAATAATCGTTCGAGGAATCACGAGCAAAAGAACTTTTAGTGACAGAATCGAATTGGGCCAAAGGCATATTGTTTTATACTTTGATATAGTCGTATGCGATTTAAAAACACATAAAAATAATTTAATATTTGTATTTTATGTGTAATTACTTAAATGATCATTGCCCTACCTATATACTCGTATGCATGCCTCCATAAAAAATTAAAAAGGTCCGCCGGTTTTTTTTTTTGTTGTAAATATTAAAAATATAAATTAATATTATCGTAAAGAAGAAAAAAAGGCATTTATACGTTGTATTTCGTTGGTGTAATTAAATTTTATTCCGAAAAATATAGTGTTATGACTATGAGGCGAGAATTTAAATGCGCTGAAAAAAAAAGAAAGAGTTTATTAACAAATATAATATCATGCCCGTAAAAACAAAACGAAAATTCGAAAATTGTAGAGTAAAATGTTTATTATTTTTTTTTTTTTAGCTCGAAGATAAATGAAAAAAAAAAATAAAAAATGTTGCTCTCGCGAAAACCGTCGTTTTGAGTGCTTCTACAAAGAGATGAAAATTTCTTTAATTCTCCTCTTTAGTTGTGACTAAAGTATCGAAATAATATTAACCGCACAAAAATATCGAATACTCGCGCGTGTAAGTTGATTATTTCGTAATAAAAAACTCGATTGTTTACACCGTATTCAGGCGATTCGTAAAAGATTACGCGTAGAAACAACGGAGTTTAATAACAACTTATTGTCGATGCGAATATGACACCTGTTACCGCGACGACTTTGCGCTAAAATAATCGCGCGAATAGGAATAAGTTTACCTACTTTTTGAGACGTAATTCCATTCACTGTCACTGGACTTCCAACGTCCAAACACGGTAACAATACGAGTGGATTCGTATTTGTATGGTTGCAATTTTGAAATTTCGACGTCCATAAAATCGATCGGTTAAGCATGGAAAACAAAAAAAAAACGAAAAAAATTAGTTCAAACGGTTGCCCTGAAAAAATCATAAAACCTAGTTACAACCATTTTCGCTGCGGGTATCGCTGAAAGTCGTCGCGTTCGTTTGTCAAATCTCCGAGATACGCTCTGTGCAAACAAAACGTCGCGTCCGTTAAATTTAATCGTCTTAACGACAGGACTACAAAGATATCGCTTGAAAAGGTCTATTTTATATCGTTTGATTATAGTGCCGTATTAATTTATGTCGCGGTAATCATCAAACGACGCGAAAGGCTATTATTGTTCGTTCGAAATCAAACGACATTTCGATATCTCGTGTAATTTTTGCCATTAATAAAATATAAATAAACACACCTACCAAATATTATCATACAACTCCGGTTCGGGGTACTTGTTTGAAAATTCGGAATCCGATTGCATCGTTAGACGTCATTTGTGACACGACGAAGATTCTTAAAAGGCTTCCAAAGTATCATTTAAAAAAAAACAACCCTAAAAAAAAATAATATTTAAAATTATATAATATGAATTTTCAATACGACGATATATAGTATTAATTCACGGTCGATTGTTCGAGGTAAGGGGTGATTTTTCTCAGAACGTTTCCAGATTTTTGACATTTACTTTCTTATTAACAAACCGTATTTCATAGAACAACCGGGTTATTTTACAATTCGATTTTAACGAAATCAATATATGTATTTTAGTATTTCTTTCTTTCGTCTTCGACGAATTTGTCCAATTGTCCGTTTCACGATGAACGTTATAATCAATATTACCAACCAAACCACCACTCGGGCGAATCGGTTTCAATCTCATAATGGAGCTTTATATAATCCGCGATACATTCATACGAGCTTTTGGAGGGGGGGGGTGATATCACCTCCGTTTTATAAAAGTATACGTCATATAATTTAAACGATTTTAGTAATAGTAAACGTTATAGTAAAATATAATTATTGCATCGAGTTAGTTTTAAAAAAAATCATTTGAAACATCTTGGATGTCATTGTATACTTAAAGGATTACTAAACCTGTTTTGAAACACGTTACATATCGGAACATATGACGTATATTGATCCTTGGTATTGCAAAAAACGACCGAGTGGGTTACACATCCACTTACAGGTAATGTAATATTACTATTTGTACAAGTGAAAAAGTCGGGAAAAACTTTTCGACTGAGGTGTTCCTTAAAATATTCATACTAGTATATACAACACGTATATGATATCTCTACTTACCAGTTCAAACAAATGTAGATGAAATGTTGTTTATGCATTCCAGTGTAGTGTACGAAAGTCATCGGTTTTTGAAGAGCCACTTAAAATTCAAGAGGGCTTACTATTCGCGTCTACGGATCTACGACGTTTTTCAATTTTTCGGCATCGGTTGGGTTAGGTTAGGTTTTTCGGTATCCGTCGCCGAACTGAGATTCTGAGAAAGTCGAAAAAAACTTCGCTTCAGGTTTCGCAGTAACCTTTTCGGTTTTTTGAAAATTATTTCCTTAGTAGAGGTCTCGGTAAAATGCATCCATCACTATCACCAAAGTTCCCGCTTTGAAAATATAATCCTTCGCGTCTTATTTACTGTTAATAGTTTATACATTGATCGAACCCCGTATCATCGTCGCTATCGTCGTTTATCACATAGAAGAAAAAAAAGGGTACGTCTTGTAAATCAATAAACGCCCCGGAACTAACCGCAAGACCCATTTTCCCGAGAGTACGGTATCCGTTTGCCGGTACGGTTTTAAAATTATTCTCAAAACGAGGTGAGATTCCCAAAAACATTACTTATCGGTATTATTACGCGTCTTCTGCGAAACGTACATTGTGAACTGTAATTTTATGCGTTTCGATGGTATTCGATTCGGAAGCGCGCGCTTGAATAAAACGTCGAGAACAGAAATACCGATGTAGCGAGCAAATCTATTCGGCGCACGGTTTACCGGGGCCCACTGACGACGACGACGTTGGGTTTGACAAAAGCGTTTGTCGTCGTTTGTTCTAGAAAGACAGAAAGGAGAACACAAAGCGAAAGTAAGACCACTGTCGTTTTAGATTTTAAAAGTTTCCCGAGAAAATTATTAGCGTTTACCATCGCACGACACGTTTTATGCTCACAATCTCTCTCTCGTACGTTTCGAATTTCAATCGCGAACATACGTCACGCAAACGTTGAAATTCTAACAATCCGCGCCAAACGTTTTTTCCGAGAAAAATACGTAACAACACGCGTCTCACGCGAGAGAGATCAATAACTCTTTCGTGATCGCCGCCGCCGCCGCCGCCGCGCAAAGTCTCGGGGAAAACGCGATTTTGTCCGAATGATTTCTGAATTACGATTTTAATTTTCTATAGACTACCCGATAGACATCAACTTATCATATCCGTTTTGATATGAGACCAAAAACTAACTGAAAGCATGCGCACTGCTGTTCGACGTGTCGTATTATTAGGGCCAGAAATTCTCTGAAAAATCACTAGAAAATTATTGGGGAAAAAAAAATCCCAATAATATGACCTCAATGTTCAAAAATTGTGTTGTAAATTTAATTTTCTTTAAATTCGATATTTTAGTGAAATCTAGTAGACGCTAAACGCGTTGGTCCGTGACGTACATCGTATGAAGAGTTGCAGAAAAATTATTTCGTAAAAAAAACATGTCTTGGAATCTGTAGAAAACGTGTTGTCTCGTAATTTTTCTACGTTTTCAAAATTAATAACGTGCTTTCAAATTAAAACTTTGAAAATTTGCTAAATTGTAAGACAATTAATTTAGTAAACTTTCAAAAATCTTTCTATTTTGTGCGAGGCGCTCGACTGTTTTCTATTTCTAAAGTTATGAAAATAATGTTTCGAACAAATGAACATAATTTCGGGTATTATTCGACAGATTTTTTTTTTTTTTTTGCCAACATACAGTAATAATATCTTTGTAACGCTTTGTATTTCCCTCATGTCGAGAGAGTTGGAAAGTTTTCGATAAAAGTTTATTAAATTTTAAGTTTTTAGCAAAGCTCTACCGCAACTCATTAGTGCTGCTGATAAATCTATTGTTGTTTTCATTAAGTATTCGTGTACGTTTCCGACAAGACGTCTGAAAAGCATATTTCACCTAACTTCGTTCAAAGGATTCTCAAACTGTAGGCAAATAATAATTATAACAAATAATATAAACAACAAAACGATAATTATTATGTAAGTTTTTAACATTTGGACCTCATTTCTCGCTCACCGAGAGACACAATACACGTTAATTGATCGGACCAATAAAAAAAAAACCATCGCGGTTATAATTATATTGAAATCACACAAAACGGTGTTGTTAATAATAATTGAAAATGATAAAAATTCGATTAGAAACATTACCGCGGTAACCTACCTCTCAAACTATAATATGTAGTTATTATCAACGAAGACTATTGGAAAATTCGATTAAAACAACGTTTCTGACGCGTAATTTTCGTCGGATTTCCAATATTATGACAGGACGGTGTCTCGCGTGCTGCTGCCTTTTCGACCTTTTTACTTATTAATAAAGCACGCGCGGAGGCGAAGACGAAATCGTAAGTCTATGGCTTTCTTTCCACTGTGAATAATCTGAAATACGATCGAAAAGCGTATTTAAGAAAAAAACAATTATTTTTGTTAATATTCATATTCACTTACAACAAATTTACTATATTCGTGTGTATTTTACGTGTGAGTTTTATGAGATGTTCAATGCTTTTTTTTTAGGTTTTTTTTAGTGCCTCAAATCCTCCGTAGTAGCGTGTAATACGATAAATGTGTACTTTTTCGAAATCGAACACCGTAGTTTTCCGTTTGGATTTTCTTGTATTTCTCGATAACACATTCATAAAACGTCTCGGACAACGATAAAAAAACATAACGTTGGACGGCAATAATATTATTAATAACGAACAAACGTCAAATTCGACACGCCATTATTCTTTACTCGAGGTCGTAATAATTGAAACGTACATACTTTTGATACGAAGAAAACTCGCGAACAAAAGTTAAACGTGACTTTTCGAACACGTGCTCGAATACGAATTTAAGTTACGCGCTGCACTTGTGTCGACTGACTTTGCTTTCGAGTACAAATATTTAATTTCCTTGTACGGGTTCGGAGAGCGATCCGAGTAAATACATATAGTAATGTTACTCGTCTGGACGGGTTGGTTTTTTTTTTCCAAAAGTCTGTACGGTTTCATTTCAATTCCGCTTCAGACGTCGACTTTTGTTGCAGTACTGTAGTTTTCCTCGCCTATTTATTATCGCGCGAACCGTGTCCCTAATTCCGCGGAAAATAAACGCTATGGCGAAAAAATAAATTACAATAATAAAGTGGCCGACCCAGGTCGGGTTGTTCGGGGAAGAGAAACGAGTCGGAAAAAAACGAGAAGAAAAGATTACCACTTTTACTTGTCAAATCTCTCATTGGGTAAGGTCTAATTGCACTCGGGTCGACAAAAAAAAAAAAAAAGAAAAAGGGTACAATAATTATTAGAGCTAGGATTTTGGTGACTTTTGCATTTTTTTTTCTCCAAGTGCTATACAATTCTAACCAAAAACTAAATTTGTTTCGTGATATAACAATGTAGAATATGTAATTTTTATTTTGCATTTTTTTGCATTTTTTGTGTTAAATACATTTTATTGCATTTTTTAGGTCATTTTTACGTAATATTACAAATATTACGTTCATTTTTTAGAGTTTTTAGGTCATTTTTGCATTTTTTTAGTGCATTTTTGTGCATTTTTTAGGTCATTAAAATCCTAGCTCTAATAATTATATTTTAAATACAATTCTTTGCGAGGTATTATTATGTACGTATAACACGATTGGGCAATGTCCAAACTCACGTGCTAAATCATTGTTCTAAAAACTATAACGAAATGTGAAATCTTAATGATTGTCAAAAATTATAGATAATAACAATGAAAAAATACGATTGGCGAGGGCGAAAGAGCTTTTAGAAAATGTAGAAAATCCCTCCGGCGATTCTTTGTTGGATTTTCGTTTTTACGAAAACTAAATGTGAAAACTTTTACGTTTTTACTTATGTTCCGATCGGATCGAATAATTAGAAGAAAAATAAAAAGCGCGAATACGCCGTTCTGCTTATTATTTTGCGTAGGTTGCGCGCGTTTATCAATGCAATCGGTGTCTCTCGAGGATTTGCCACTTGAAATTATCGAGTCCTCGCGGGACATCCCGCCGTGGTTTATAAATAAATATGTATACAGGATAACGCATGTGTGTTAACGTTACGAGCTTCGTCTCTTTTTTTTTCCCCCCGTCCGTCGTCCCCGACGCAATCCGTCGATCCGGTTAGAGATTAGTTTTGTTATTCATTTATTCGGAACATGTGATATTTTTTATTTACAATTTCCCCGACAATTTTTCACCATTGTGTTTATTTACATACACGACGGGTTTTCATAGAATTTTTAGATTTTCATGAATTTTTCGGTTTCATATTATCGACTCGCGTTGCGCACGATTCGCTTTGTCGGGTTCGAAAACGTCTTTGATCGTTAAAATACCTCTTTTAGTTGCCGAATGAAATAATAGGAATGTATTGCACGACGCGACGACGTGTGTGTGTGGCACGTGTTTTTTTTTTTTCAGTCATCGCGCTTTTGACAAAAAGAATTAGCCTTACTTTCGACTTTGGTGGATGTTTTCTGGTAGAAAATGTCGTCTATTAGAACTTCAGAGGGTCGTCAAATGTAAAACGAAATACTGATAATCGCGAACATCTAATAAAAGTTATAAAAGCCGACGAAATAAATTTTCAATCCAAACTCAAATATCGTCGCAGAGACTTCAAACTTACGAATTTAATTAGTTTTTTTTTACGTTGAATTACGATAAAAACGGTCAAGTTCGGACGGTAAAATCTTGGAAAAATCGGTTTCTTCATAAAAATAGAAATCTATCTTTTCGTTTTCGACTATCAAAACCGTTAAAATATCAAATAAAATCCGACGTCTTCGATTTATCGTTTGATATTATTGTCAATGTCGATTCGATCACCGCAGTCATATAATAAAATTCGAGACGTTCAGCCGAGATTGATGGACGACTGACGCGCGCGTTGTTTTACAAACAAACGCTTTTGTACGTTCGGTTGAATTTCGCTCTCAAAAAGTATTCATTTTTTTTTTTATTTCTCGGAGAATATTAAAAAAGGCGGGTTTTTTTTTTCTCGTACGAAAGAGCGTCTTACTCTAAGCTTTTCATGAATATCCGGTTACTACACGACACCAAGACTGTATTTAAGGGTGTGTTTTAGGGGACGAACCTACCCGTTCGCGAGATGTAATTTGTAGTTTATTCGGTACACAATATCGTCATACTCGTACAGTAAAACTCTAGAAAATTATAGTCATTTTCGATTGGAAAAACATGACGTGACTATACCGTTTCTTTTAAAATAATGAAAATAACTTTCTTTACGATACGTTTACAATGTGACTTGTGTTTTATAAGCTTCTCGCGAACATTTAGCTCGCTCGCTCGGTATTAGGATCTAGGGCGTGTGCCCGATCTCCATTAAGTCATAATATAGGTTTTAATGGTTCCGACCGTTATTGTTAATATTAATCAGATCGGATGGTAAATAAAGGTCTCCTTCGTGAATACACACTATCGACATAGACAAAGCGCCGTTAACGAATATTAGTGATCCGAATTTAATTAACGACGGCCGGCGCCCGTGGGTGTAGTATCTACGGGGGAGGATATTATAGAGACGCGAGTTTTGTACTACACGGTCGTAAAAACATCGTATAATAAAAAATATTATGCACACAGAGTATTAAACGACGATTTTTTACGAACAGGATTAGAAAAAAGAAATTGTTTATACCCGTTATTACGACGAGAGACCCATTTTTACAAGTCTGCTCGTCCTCACGACGACGTGATAATAATAGACATCCAAAAGTATTTTGCAATTACGACGATTAGAGGTTTGATTTTACTCGCAATCACTATTATTTGTTATTCAATATGAATCGTAACGATTACGCGTGAATTTCAATGATTTATAAAACAAATATCGTAAACGATACTAAAAACACGTTCCCCGTATCGCTTTCAGTAGTTTAGAACGAAAAGTTACATTTGAGCGGTCCTATAATGATCTACGTTTTAACCCTTTTTTATTATTTATCACGAAGGTGTTTGAATCGAAATGATTAATTATTTATTATATAAAATGGCTTTCCGATATCTGCTTTACGAATGCTAAAATGTGTTATATTATTTATGTACTGATTGAATATTCTTGGATTGATTTTCGTTTTTTACAAAACGTTTTTAAAAAACCACGGAGGAATTAAAAAAAAAAATGACTTTATTTCGTCGACTGCGTACACTTTTGAAACGACCACCGTAATCCTCACACGGTTTCATACGGGTTCTTTATAATATACGCGAACAATACTCGTTCTAAACTAATACATTGACTAATAATGAAATAGATTTCCAACGACTGATTATTTTTAAAGAGTCATACGTCTGGCGTGTTGTCCGTATTAAATCATTTCAACAACTACTCGTAAAGCATGAAAAATGTAATTGAAAGTAAGTCTCGGTTGGAAGGAGACATAAATTACGTGCAATATTTTGTCTACCGGATAATGTATATTTAATTAATAAAACGAATTATTTTGCCGATATTTAGTAGAAAGTGCGGACGTTTTTACGATACCCCGTCTCGACGCCATTTTCACACAACACAATCGTTGTTTTTCAAGTTTATAACTTGTGAAAAAAATAAAATATATGACAGACGACGGTAACCAATTCTGATGGATTATGATTTATGGTTTACACCAACGTTTCAGTAGAACCATTTCTGATGTCCATTTTTATCTTGGAATCCCTATCGTGTTTCCCTAGTTTTAATGCAACAGTTTTAGGATTATTTGCAAAAAAAAAAAAATGACTGACTTTTCAATACTGTCGAAAAAATACGAATATGAATATGGGTACGAAACCCACTCAATAGTTTAAAACGATCGTTCGGACGACGATTTCTAAAATTCAAACAAATCGTTCGTCACGATCGATTGAAATGTTTAAAAACCGCGAGATTAATATTATCGAATCCTTGAAAAATAAACGTTAGAAACGCGATTTTTTTTGAAAACCTCAGATGAGTTCGCGCGGACACAGACGCAACATTACGCGACGATAATATTGACGTATGTGTGATTTTTGTTTTTTTTTGTTTTCCAGTGAACACGAACGTGGACGGGAACGCAGAAGACGCGGTCAACAGCAGCCCTTTGGTGTTGACCTCCGAAGTGTGCGACCCGGGAAAATGTCAAGCCGGCAAAATGGAAGGAGTGTGTATTAGCGGCGAATCGTGTTTCAAACACGGCGGTCAGATCGGGGACGCGTGCAACGGATCGAGTAATCTGATTTGTTGCACATGTCAGTACAGTAACAGAGATATAATATTTCGTTTTCGTAGAATATTTTACGGGCTCGCGCGCATAATAAGCGACGCCGTCCAGGATTGACCACTTTGGCCGACGCTAAATGATATAATTATTATCGTAATCGTACGACGGCGAGTCCGAAAAAGGGCGTTGGGGGGCTCTTCCCTCCCCACTTTGGGAAATAAAAAAATATTTTCACTTACAGTTCGCGGACGGCGCCGGCGTTCGTTTGGAACGTGAGATATCGCGCCAATTCATCAACTGCGCGAGTTTTAATAATCTTTCTCGATTCGTCGACGAGTCGATCGATATATCCGTCGAAAAGTCCGGTTTCCAAGAATTCATTTTAAACCGAATTTTAATTCCGAATTTCAACTGAAACTAACACTACGGAGTGCGGTGGCCGAGCAATTTCAAAAATAATTATAACGCAAAACTGTTGAAAAAAAAATCAATGCAACGCTTCAAGTGGAACTTTCGTGTTTTTTTTCGAAATCCAAGTCGAACGTATTATGATATAGTGAGATATTAATTTAAATTCCCATAATTTACTAAAAACCTCCCTGATCAACACAGTTTTTATATTCAAAGGGCTCTCGCCGAACACACTATGTTGAACAGGAATCGTGATGTCGGTGACACGATTATTTGTCAGGGGAGCAGGGAAATTTCTACTTACAAATCCCCGAAGCCGAACCCGAATATTATATTTTGTTAAATCGATTTTAGAGTTTAGGTTTTTTTTTACGTTTTCCAAATCTGAAACGTTTTGAAAAATCGTTTTCTGGAATTTTAAGACGGTTTTTAGCCCCTTCTATAAGTACACCCCCGATAGAGACTGGTTTTAAACACTATTTTGTTACCAAAGACTTCAAAACGACGAGCGCACTCGTATTATACAGAACAAACAGTAATTTTTACGCATTTATTTTATTTTTCAAACACTCGCTGCGGCGGCGTTTCCTACGTTTAATCAATCATTACTATTTACATAGTGTTTATTAATCTACTATTGCTAAATTTTTAATTAAAAAAAAAAAATAATAATAATAAAAACTCACCGTTAATCGTTTTATCGTGGCACTCGGAGGAGCTACAAAGAACATTTCTCGACTTTTGACTTTGTTCCCGCCGCGTGCGATAGACATCCGAGTCTTAAACCAATTAAAGCCCGAAACGTTTGACGACAAACAAACCATCTTCGTATTGAAAACGTAAAGGCTCAAGGAGATTTCTTTTCTTTTCTTTTTTTTTTTTTTCATACAATTTTCGTTTCGAGTGTAATGCAAGTAATACCCAGTTGATTTTGACATTGCGGATCGTAACAGTACAATATTTAGGAAAGGAAAACAAAGAGACTCGCGTGTTATTCTTTTTCCAAAGACCGTTTCGACAATATTTCTCACGTCGAATCACGTTTTGCAGGATATTCTCGTCCTTGGATTGCATTTCGTCCTAACCTTACTTTGAACAGAGAAAAAGAGAGTAGTACCCGCTAGTTATATCTGGGTTAATCATTTGGGTAGGTAAAATAGTTAACGGTTTAAAAAATCATTGAAAAAGTTACCCGATTTATACTAATTTATAGATTGAAAGTTGGACGAACATCGCAAATGTTCGTAGGGTTTCGGTTCCGAAACAGATTCTTTCCGGCACGGTTTCTGGGGTATCCACATAACATTTTGCGCCAAGGGTTCTCGAGAGTAGATCGAGATCGGGTAGTGGTCGGTCAGGTAGCGTGAAATCAAAAAACAATAAAAAAAACCGCGTAAAACTTGCTTTTTTTGTTTCGATCGAATAGATATTTTACTTTTCACTACGTTCGATTCGACGCGGCCGAGTACGGCGGAAAGACTATAAAATATATGTCATTTATATCGTCAAAAAACAAGTGCCCGCGCGGGTGGTCGGAAAAAATTTAAACGCGTCCGCGAAAAGTTAGGAATTTCGTTTTTCCTATACATTTTCTAATAAAATGTAACACGTTTGTTTGTTTCATACGGCACGCGCGCACAGTTCTGTTGACGTGCGGCGACGTCTCCAATCAGAAAATCACGTACTTGCAGTCCCCGGACACTCTGAAGGCCGACACCGGCAGTTTGGCGTGCGATTACGACGTCATTGTGCAAAAAGACACGTGCGCCGTCCGGTAAATGAACATTTTTTTTATTTTTTTTTTTTATTTTAATTATCGCGCGATTAGTGCGTTCGCTTTGTGCGATATCTGCCTTGCTCGATGTCGAGTACCTGCCCAATTATCGTTAACGAGTACGAAAATAAAGTGAAACGAAAAATTTAATTGAAATTGTAATCGTTATTAATAAATAAATGAAAACCGTGGTCGGAGCAAAGGAGATCGGTTTCGGGTATTCGCGTGTGCGCGACGACGCATGTGTAGTTTCGTATCGTTTTTATGAATTTAAACGGCACACGATAGCAATAATTAGAATTAGCACTCGAAAATACTCTGAGCCAACGGTACTCAAACTGTGCTCCGCGGAGCCCTAGGGCGTCTAGAGGCTCCGTGGCTCCCCGGGCATATTTGTTATTATATTTCTTAGTTAGATTTTTAATTTTTATATTTTTATTCAATATTATTTGGACCGTACCAATATGTATTATTTTAAACGTTTAAACTACGTAATATTTATAAATCAACAATTATTATATTATTCATATAATATTCATTTGACATAATATTGTACGATAATTTAGTTAATCGTTTGCAATTGACATCATATTTTATGAATTATTCTTGTCTCAAATAGACATTTCTGATTTTTCGGGCTCCGTAATTTTCTTTAGAAACATAAGAGCTCCGCGAACAAAAAAGTTTGAGAACCGCTGCTCTAAACGATATGATTTGCTCTCCGCGTGCGTTCGCTACACGTCGTCGTCGTCGCCGGTAGTGCTCGTCGTGTCATTTGTGTTATTATATAGTTTTTCGTTCAAACCGAGTTAAGACTAATTGCGACCGACGCGATTTTCATCGCGAGTTCGAACCCCGCGGATTTCTAAAATAAATTACCAAAGCCAGAGTACGCATTATATACACAGTACGCGCCGGTGCCGCGAATACGTTCCCCGGGGAGCGCCGGATTTTATCAAACGCCGCCCTTTGCGCGATTCATCTTTGCCAGTGGCGGCGGCCGCGTCGTATAACATTTGCGAATTTCAACACTATGGTAATCTGGCGGCGCGCTTCTCGAATCGTCCGATAAGGGCTGGAAAAGAGTAAAAAAGCTTCTCGCGGCTGACCAAATGACCAGGGATGAACCGAAGGGGGGTCATGAGGGGGTGTCACACCCCCCCACTCGGCAATATTTGATTTTCAGTCGGCAAAATCGAATTTATTTTCACCTGATTAAACCTTTTTTTTTTTAAGACGAGGAAAGGAAAATTAAATACATTGTTAATATTGATTTGACTCAATATTTTCGTAATGGGTTATGGAGCGGATTCGCAAAAGTATAGCGAGACTGCGAGAATCGGCAGTCGGCATAAGATAAATAAAATAAAAATTTTGAATTTCAATTTCTAGTCGGCAATTTTGAAGATTACACCCCCCCATGATTTTTTTTTGTGATCGTCCCTGCAAATGACTCGACGGTTATCGTATTAATCGACGTAGGATCTCGGATAGTTCACGCGACATGGGTTTATAACAGATAAAAGCGCTGTAAATCACCGCGAAGACGCGTCGCGGCGTCGATATCGTTTTCTTCGAACAGTAATGAAAAACACAATTAACACTCTTATTGTGTTCTATTGCCATACTTTCTTCTTGCTCGACGTTTGTGTTAATCTCCGCGTATCTCACGTGTCCGAAGCGTGTGACCAATAATAAATGCTACGGCGTAAAACATGATTATTTATTTATTTCTTTTGTTCTTACAAAACAACAACAAGTGTATTTTTCGTATATATACAGGTGGTAAGAGAAAATGAACACGATTGACTTGTGGGAGAAACGGGCACCGATTTAAATTTTATTATTCTCGTAGTTTGCCATTGGTGGTTTACTTTTGAGTTTATTTTTCAAATGATTTATAGCCCCTAGGTTTATTACTTTACATAGTTTTATATATACGCGGACTTTGATTTAAAAATATACACGTGTATACTGTTATTACTTTATTATTTAATTAGTTTCTTTCTTTTCCTTTTTTTTTTAATTCGATGAAACGCGCGTATTACGTGTATGAAGTTTTCCATTTTCGTAGTGTTAAAAATGTTAGAAAAAAAAACCAAACGCCACTGTTGGCTACACGTCACGTCGCGTAATAGGAGAATATTTAATCAAATGCTATGTGGCTTTTGTTTTTGACAAAAGTCCGCACGTTAAGTCGACACGGCAAGCCGTACCAAACTGTATAGTTTGAGCTCGAAAACAAACCGTCGTGGAGAGTCTATAATCCGCACATTAATTATTAAAATAATGCTAACGAATGTCCATCACTGATAAATCGGTTTATTATAAATTACGGCTAGGAAGTTGATGCATTTTGCATTTTTTTTTTTGGAACGTTTTAGACGATGCTCTTCTGGCCACGAATGTGTTTCATTAGCATGTGGATCTGAATAACTAATTTTTATTTTGCATTTTTTTGCATTTTTTGGTGTTTTTTACTAGTTCACTTCTTATCGTTTCTTGTCGACCATTATGCCGATAACTTAAAACTTGGAAATTACAATTTCAGATTTGCCCCAATAACTTCAGTGGACGTGGAGAGAAGTTCTTCCAAGTATAAATATTTATTAACAGATAATCGTGGTTCATTTACTTTTTATAACATCAAATACGCTCTAATTATTATTGTCATATTTTGTTATATTGGTAAGCTATTTGATAAATTAATATAGAATTTTATAATTTATAATACCTATATAATATTATCGATGGCTATTTTTTAATAATCCTTTCCGAAATCATTTTACGACAAAAAAAGAAAACTACCCGTTTCGCGTTCGAAAATTTCCTCCCCCGCGAATTTACCACCCGGGGTAACCGCCCCTTTCTACCCCTTTCAACTTTTAACACGACGACGACGACGTATCGTCCGTTATTCGCTCAGATTGTCGAAAACGCCGCGAAACGTTCTATACATTGTAACAATCATCATCGCGCGTATTTATAATATAATATTATATTATATCGATTAATATACGGTCCATTGTTTTCCGAGTTGGAGAAATTGTTCTCGGACGGGAGCGCGCGCGCGCGCGCGGGGCACCTGTATTGTGACGGCGGCGGCGTAAACTTTTAGTTTCGGCATTATAATAATAATGATAATAACGTATACGGCGGCGGCACCGTCGTCGTCGTCGGGGACGTCGTTTTAGCGCGCGCCGCGCCACGCGAGATGCAAATTAAACCGTTTTACAATCAATACCGAAAAAACAGCTGAGCTTTATCCGAGCGATGACAAAACATAAATTTACATGACTTTAAAAGAAAAGAAAAACCAGCCGCCTTCTGCAGACGGCAATAGCACCACACCCGCACGCGGTGCTCGATCGGGATTTATCGAGAAAAAAACAAACAGGACGTGGTTTTTTTTTTTTTGGTTTTTATTTTTTTCGGCGTCTCGACCGAAATATTATCGTCACGTAAACTTACTGTCCCCCGTCGACTTACGGTTTGAAATTTCAAGTGAATCCGCCGAGTTCGAATTCGGCAAATGATCGAACAGTTTCGTAGTGTTTTCGGTATTCGATCGCGCCGAGGTTTTTTTTTTCTCGACAAAATGTCAAGGTCAGGGGGGCCGGGTGACGCGTCGCGTTCCGTATCGCCAAGAGTTGTGGCGAATGTTATTCGATATTCGTACCTATTGTGTTGTTCGCACAAAAGTAAAATCGTGGTGGGAGGGGGGTGAGAGGGAGGGTGACTGCTTCCTTCTGCAGAGGTGAAAATTCAAGAGGTCGATGGTCTCTTGTTTTTTTTTCTTGTAAATCAAGAAACAAATACGTATTATCGAAACGACGATAATTATTCGTTCGTATATTATTATAATGTAATGCTATATATCAAAGGCGAGGTGTATTTCGATGTATTAAAAAATGGTAAAAAAAAAAAAAGAAAAGATTCCTTTGAAATAAAAACTCTAAATATTATGCAAAAAAAAAATAAAGAAGGAAAAAATTTAATTTTTTTTTTAACTCTGCAGGATATGCTAATACACGAGAGTAGTTCTCCGCCGTGTTAAAAAGCATTGTTTTAGAGCTCCTGGAAAGAAAAAATAAATTTGAATATAAACCCGCTCGTTATAGTTATAGCCTATGAGTTGTAACTCGCGTGTCAAAGAAATTAATTGTGTGTATCGAGTTCGCACGTTTAAGTAGACAATTTTTTTATTGAAAAATAAAACTCGAATTTAAAATTCAATCATATCAGATTAGTATAGTATATTCTCAGTGGTGGTCCTAATTGTTATTTTAAAACGAGGCGAATTGATTTTAATTATTAATAATGAATTAGTTGGAAAAAAATTATTTTCGACGCGAACGACGCGTGTTCGTTCTAAACTGAAATAATCAGACAATTTGAACGCGAATAATAAAACGACAAAGAAGTAGGAGAATGAGATTACCTGCTTTGAGAAATAATATTATTCGTTTCCGTCACACAACATCGAAACGTTGACAACCGTGACGTCACCAACACGACTGAATTCATTTTGGCAATAATTATTGTTCGATTTAAACGTTTGACGTTCTAAAAACAAACGAGAACAATATTTTGTTGAGCAAAAAAAAAAAACACTGCAAAACACGCACACTTGGCGAATCGATTAAGACTTAAACGACAAAGATTGAACGGAGAAAGCCGACGATTTTCGTCCGAATCGATTTCACCTGATAATCCCCATGCCCGGGCGTGTACCGTAATCTCGTCAGGTGTTAGGTGATGTGACACGATAAAGACCGGAATGGACTTTGGTCGTCGTTCGTCGTTTCAATCGATTTCACTCGGTCGGGGCTGGTTATCCCTGTCTTTCCGGTCTACTGTTATTGTCTTGTCAGATATAATAGGCGACGCCGCCGTGACGCGATAACGACCGGATCCATTTTTTCGTTTATTTCAACTTTGAACGCACCTCTGGAGGATGCCATTGTTTTCCCAAGTAACGTTTTTTTTCTTTTCAGTCGACGCTCCGTTTAGAATCGCCCACGTTAGGAATCGCTATAACAGACGATAGAATTAAAAACAAAATATTAAGACGACGAGTTTCAGAGAATACGCATTATTTACTCTAAAAAATCAGACGTAGTATTGCCTCTCTCGCGTCAGTCCCGAAAACGCCAGTGGTCACGATATTTCAAGTCGATGGGACGACGTGTAGGTATGTAATATGTATGAACACCAGAGTTTTATTGGCCGCATAAAAAATAACGAACACGCACGTGTTTCGCAGCGGGTCTCGCGGAATTATTGTTCTTTGATTTTTCCTAAAAAAACAAAAAAAAAAATACACAATATTGTATCGATGTCGAAATATTACACACATAATTAAATACGGCATAATATTATCGGTTTTTTTTAATTTCATATCCTTAAAATATTGATGTTGTGTTACATTTATAATCAATACGTTTGACAACAACGAGATAATGTAAAGATAAAGAACAATCTTATATATTATAAAAATGAATCGCAAAATGTGTTGTAAGCGCATAACTCAACAACCCCAGAACCGATTTCGCTAATTCTTTTTTTATAATATTCCTTGAAGTACGAGGATGGTTTTTACGGAGAGAATTATTAAGAAAATTAACCCTAAGGGGGTAAAAAGGGGTAAAAATGGGAAAAATCCTGAGTCACTGGAGCTTTGTGGTATTAAATTTTGTCAATAGTTTCATTTAATATAGCAGAGGCCCCTAAAGAAAGGATTTTCCAAAATTCGACCCCTAAGGGGGTTAAAAGGGGTAAAAAAGGTGAAACTAGAAAAATTCGCCTGGCCGGAACTGCTGGAGCTTTAAGTATGAAATTTGGTCAACAGTTTCGTTTTATATAGTGGAGACCCCATGGGAAAGGATTTTTCGAAATTCGACCCCTACCGGGGTTCAAAGGGGTAAAAGGGGTAAAAATGAAAAAAACTGATAAAATAAAAAGTCATACTGCACACGGGCGAAGCCGGGTTATTCAGCTATTATTATAATAAAAGTGGCGAGAGAAATTATTATTGTTTTGCAAACGAGTATTTTTAACGTTGTTTGATTTTATTATCACGCGAAATCGAGTTTTTTCCGTAAGCTCGCGTTGAAACGAAAAAAAAAATCACTCGCGTACACTACACCGTCGATCACTTTTTACAGGTAGAACCGTAATTTAAAACTTTTTACAATAATAACGACGACGACGTGTGTTTTACTTTACTATCGACCACCACGTTTCGAGAAAAACGGCTGCACGGGGCAGCTGTTGAAAACTCGATCCGCATATTTCTTCTTCTTTTTCTCGACGAGAAAAATACAAATCGAGCGTGCGACAATCGCGTTTCGCGCGCGTATTGAAGACGACGATATAGAGTAAGTTCTGAGTAGACTTTGCGGCCAAAGTCCTCGGAGTTCAAGCTACGCGCGCGCGCACATTAGCCGATTCAAAGCCGTAACGTAATATTATACTATTATTATACATTGTACCAAGTTCGTCTGTATGAGCGAGAGACCGCGCCGAAAGTTTCGGACAGTATATTATTATAATAACCGCGCGCCGGTTTGAGACGACGAAACACGCGGCGCTTTTGACGTGCCACGATAACGTTTATTCGCAACTTTCCCCGGCGCGATCAATGTTTGTCTTACCGTTATTGTTATGTTGGTTTTTTTTTTTTTTTTTTTGAAGAGTGGATTACGAGCGGGTGAATCTCGCGAGCAAAATCGGAGGAGTTTGCGACATCGATCAAGTGTACATTTTGAACTCCAACGACGGGCCGACCAGCGGCCAATGCGGAGCCTTGACGGGTTACAGCAGTGAGTATATAGTAGACGTCTCCGCAGAGCAAAAAGCGAATTCGTGGGAAATTTATTTCATCGCGAACGAGCGCTTTCCGGAGTACACGACGACGGAACTTGGCCGTTTTTGCGTTTTCAACGAATTTCGTTGCTCGCGTTTAGGTGATTTCATCCGTGCGCGTGTCTGTAAAACAACAATTTCGCGTGAAAAACGAGACTTATTGGAATCGTGGCGATTTTTATTTCGGTTCAAACTGTACGTACTTTGAAAAAAAAAAAAAGTCGGTTCCAGCCGTTTCGACGAATATCCTACGGATGTTTAAAAGTTCCATTTGCCTTTTTTTTTTTTTCTTCTATCGATTTCCAAATAAAAATGAAATAAACTAAACTAGTTTTTTTGCTGGCCGCATGAAAAGGAAACTGTACGGTTGCTCGTCCCTCGTCAACCTCGTGACGAAAAAAATTATACATATACACGGTTCGTATAGTATAAAGTTAAAAACTATTTAAATTCACACCGGCAACGTATAATTTTAAACTGAAAATATGAGGAGAAACACATTGATAAACAATTACAAATTTCATTTGAAAATTCGGTCGAAAGGAACCCAAACGAACGGCACGAATATAATCGTTACGTTTTTTTCTGTTTCGGTACTTGTTCCGAGAGGTTAAATAGGTTTATACGCTCGATAAGTTTTCTTTTCGTGACAATTGTCGTCTAGACGAACGTCTTAAATACATGTTGACATTTGCTCGATATTTCGCGGGTCTAATCAGGACGAAAAATACTAGCAAGTTGCTCACCGCGTCGTCGTTTGAAATATTCTCGTCGAATTAAAAACGTTTGGAGCGTTTTGGCGAGGCCGACAGAAAGAGCAAAGAGCGTTCGACTTTGGAGCGCGATTTTCGGAAAAAATTAATCATCTATTTTCAAACAAATTGTTTTCCAGCCGTGGTAGCCGTGAAGCCGAACCAAGAGAAACCGTTGAAAATCGCCATAGTCGTGCAGAGCGAACCGACCGAGTATTGGCTGATCAAAGTCTCGCAAATAGGTTGCGCCGAAATAAAACCGTTCAAAGGTGAGCGCAAACAACGCAATAATACGTTTAAAAGTCGTAACTATATCGTAAGGACCATATTATTTTCCGCGTTATATATTTGTCCCCGGAGACTAACGCCGCCGCCGCCGGAGAAAACAAACGCTACAACGGTTATCTGGTCATTTTCTTTTCTTTTTTCTTACCCTTCGCGCGCGCTTTCTCCTTGGAAACGAAGCCATATAAATCAGCAAGCCGACAAGGATACGTTACATATCGTGCGCGAAGAGAAAACGGTGTTGAGACGCAGAGAGAGAAACAAAAAACGGCGGCGGTGATTAGTTGGGCGACAGTCTGCAGTGTCTCGTATACGACGACATAATAATAATATATAAATCGTGCGAAAAACGCGCAACAATAACTATCCGAAAATGATAATAATAATTTTCGTTTTTTCCAGTCGGAGCTTATTACACGTTTACGTTTAATATATTACGCGTATAATATAATATTACTCGTGTGCGCGCGGCGACTTTCTTAAGTTTTACCGCCGCAGACGAATGTTTTATTGTTTTTTTTTTTTTTGTTCGTTTTTCATTATAATAATATACGTATATTCCAAACTATAAAAAAAACGGCCGAGAAAGTTTCCATTTGAAAAGTTCTCCGACGTGCTGAAAAAGGAAAAAAATAAAATAAAATATACCATAAATTATTATTATTTTACCACTTATTGTATGCACTGTATATTATTATTATTATTATAACGGTCTCGTCATTAAAAGTCTCGCGATGTGATAAAATAATAACAATATACGTGCTATGATGGAAGTAAGGGGGTGTGGAAGTAAGGGGGTGGAAGTAAGGGGGTGGAAGTAAAGGGGTGTCTTCGAGTAGTAGGGTCCCGTCCTGTAGAGTCACTACTGCGTATATAACTTTACAAAAATATAATAATCGTCTAGATCCTACGGTTCTCCTGAAACGATCGATTATTACGAAGGTTATATAAGGGAGGAAGGTTATTATGGACATTTTTACTCACCTTTTTTCTTTTTTTTTTATGCTTTCCAAGGCTTTCTCTGGCCCGCTAGATTTCCACTTTCAAAAAATCGGCCCTCTTGTAGCATTGAGTGGCTCAGCGCTGCGCTCTACGACATCATTCCGTAACGGTTATATCATATTGGAATTTCGAATTATTATTACGTTGAAACCACGGGTTTATTCGTCGGTTCCGCCAAGCGTACGAGTACGATTAAAGTAGGTTAAAAAAACGAATACGAAAAATACGAAAAGTTTTGATATTTCGTTCGCTAACCGGAAATTTCTCTCGTCTCGACACGATTTCGAAACTACAGCTGATAACGCGAAACGAATGATTTACAATAACCCGCTTCGAGCCCCGCAGTGAGTTATGAATATCGGTTTATAGACAAGAAAACAATATTATTTTCGGCGATTCATAAGTAATGATAAAAAAAAATTAATACTTTAATCGAGTACACGTTTTGTGGTCGACATTAGTGTAATGTTTTACATGAATATTTCAAACGTAATGAAGTAAGAAGACGGGAGCGTGCGAAAAGTTTTAAGGGATTAAGTCGTCCGAGTATTGCGCGACAATTTACGTAAAATTTCCCCGTCCTAGCGATGAACTCGCCATACGGACGACGCACACTGGGAGGAATATGAGTTCTAGCTGGCCAAAAATAGAAAATGTCGGTATCGAATAATGGTTATTGATTTACAGATATCTGTTTAATACTACCTAGCAATAATGAATATAACAATATAGATAATAATATTTATGCCAATATGGTAGATAATCACCGTTTAAGTTATTTCTAATGCTGAATTGTATAAGAAACAACACGTTCGATAGTCCAGTTGAATAATATTTTTTTTCCATTTGTTGAAATAAAATTATTAAAACTTGATTTTTAAAAATATTAAATGGATACTCCTACAATGAATTTCCAAGGTATATTTTAATTAAAATTAATTTTTTTATACTTATATAATACGTGTATATGTGTAATAAATTCATAAAAAATGGGTTTTGTACATGTATTAGAGGGGCAATATTTCTTAGGGGTTCTTAGAGGTTATATGATTTTTTTTTTATAATCTGAAACATATATTCTTCAAAATATTTTATTGATAAGTTACCCCAATTTACCCGAAATTTAAATATTTATATTTTTCTAAATAAAGAATTTTTCGAATTTTTCTAGTTTCACCCTTTTTACCGATTTTAACCCCCTTAGGGGTGGAATTTCGAAAAATAGCTTCTTAAAGCACGCCTACGTCGCTCGAGGAACTACTGTAGAAATTTTCAAGTCTCTAGACCCGACGGTTTGGGCTGGGCGTTGATGAGTGAATCGGAGCGGTCTCTTTTATAAATATATCTAAAAGATAGATTATAATTATTATTATAATAATTATATAATATCTAAAAATCTATCTATAAATATTGTAATCATATATCGTTATAATGAAATAAGTTTATAAATAACTTATTATCATAACTACTCGTATAATAAATAAATAAAGTGTGGTTTGATACATGCAAAGACTTTTGGCCAGCTAGAACTCTTATTCCTCCCAGTGTGCGACGGGGGTATAATCTTCGAAACTCGTATGTCCCCGACGACGACCAGTGGCGGTGTCAAAGTCCGAAACGCTGCGAGTGAAACGACGCGAAAGAAGGCGAAATCTCAAAGCAAGACGACGTCGTCGGGTCTCTTCGGGTCGCCCCGTGCGCGCGGTTATCGTCGTCGTCGTCGGCCGAGAGCGCTGCAGCTAGCAGGAGCGTTCCCTCTCGTTAGTTTCCCCGATCGGAATTCCTAACAATTATTATCGGTGTGAATTATTCAGTGGCCCGCAGGATATGTTTACACGTACTCACTCTATCCTGCCGGATGTCCTTTATTATTGCATCGCGTTACGCTACACGCGCGCCGCCGCCGCCGTACGTATAATATTATATCGCGTCGATTGTGTGTGCGCTCGCTCGGTCTCGAACGCGCGTATCTCTACGCGACCTTTGAGATATCACCGCGGCGCGATATGATTTATGATCGGGCCGAGTGGTATATTGTTAATATTCGTGCGATAAATCAAATAAGAGGCGAGCCCGCGGCGGTGTAAATATTTCGCGCCGAGAGAGTTTTAACGGACGGACGGCGGCGGCGGCGGCGCACACACGGCATACAATTCATAATGGTTTCCGTTGAAAAATCGTTCGCCATGAACGTAATTAATTTGAACGTATTTACGAATCGCGAGTTGGCGATTAAGACGACGACGACGGGGGGAAAAACGTTTTAGCCGCGGTTTACCCGCCGACGCGTTTGCTTCGTATAATAAGTTTGCGCGCCGGCACAAATCGTTATTAATAATTCGCAAAAAAAAAAGAAACCATCGAGTTTTTAATTTGAAACAACAGCGCGCGCGCGCTCAAACTTTCGCGTATAATATATTTTACGAATCGAGGAAAACGGCTGCTCAATTTTGCGTCGGGGGGGGGGGGAGGAAAAAAATGAAAAACTACTGCCGCCGCATCATTATTTCCCGTGTTTAATACAGACCGCCGCGCCGCCGCGCAGGATTTATTTTTTTATTTTTTCAACGATCGAAATATTCAAATATTAAGTAAATTCCGCGGATAAAAAATCCGCACAAAGCGCGGTTCGAGTGCGTTCGATTTCGACGAATTTTCCATATTTTTTTTTTCTGCCTTTTATATAATATAATCGTTTTCGATTTACATCGCGAGAGAAACGATTAAAATCGGAAAAAAAAACAATCTCGTACGACACATCATATCGGTATAATATGCGTAAATAACCGGTAAATTCAAATTTAATGAACGAGTTTTCAATCCGCGTCGGAGAGTTTAAATAAAAAAAACCAAACGACTAGCCCGCGGCCTCGAATTTAGAATTCGTATCGAGTACGACCTCTCTAGGTTACTAATTGCGCTGTTTACTTTATAGTTGGTAGAATTCCGTTCCGAAAATTTTAATCGTTTATTTAATTGCTACGGCTCAGAGCTCTCGAGAAATCCGAGTCTAGAGTAAAAAATTTGTTTTTGCTTACACTCTACAGTTTTCTGACTTGTAGGTCTATTTGAAAAATCTCGACTTATTAATATGATATGTAATTGTGAATATCCGCGCGGTAATCATGAGAGAATAAACTCTCCAGTCAAATTTATTGTTGTTTAATTGATTTTAAAAAGTATAGTCAAGACTGGGAATTTGAACAAAATTTACGAGACGATCACACTAGTTTTTTTTTCCAAACATTGTCTTTGATAAACGCATTCGGACGTTTTTCGTTTACTCGACTA
Organism: Drepanosiphum platanoidis; assembly: GCA_948098885.1. Taxonomy (NCBI): domain Eukaryota; kingdom Metazoa; phylum Arthropoda; class Insecta; order Hemiptera; family Aphididae; genus Drepanosiphum; species Drepanosiphum platanoidis. The sequence continues at coordinate 27,645,608 of OX402530.1, forward strand.
TTATCAAATCATTTGGAATATTTTGTTTTTTTTTTCCGCGCGTTTTTCAACTCTCGACTAATCGGAATTTATTAATCAATTAATTTCACCGAGAAAAACACGGACCGTATCGTTTATAACTACACGGTTTTACAAAATGTAACAAATCCGCGAAACTTTCTAAAACAGATAATAATCTCAAAAAGAATTACGGTTCAAATTCGATTTACGAAAATATCTACTACGCCGTCTACATTTCGAGCGCGAGAAAAAAAAAAACATCGGACGCGAGTTGCTCTCGTAGGCTGCGACGTCCTTAAAAAGGTCCTTAATTTTTTTGATACGGCGGCGCAGTATTATAATAATAGCGAGCGCTCGCGATATTTTCCGAGTCACCGGCTGTGGTGGGATTTTCATATTTATATATGCGTACACATTATACAAGTGGCTACCTACGCCATAACGCAGCATTACGCAGGTATATCCCGCGAAGATTTATTGCGTTAAAACGATATACATATATATAGACTGGAGAGAGTAATTCAAACTCCATTACACCCAGCGCTTAAAATTAATAAGTCCTTCTCCCGTCTTTGTGCGAGCTAAATACCGAACGCGCGCCCCGAAAACACAATGATATCGCCGCGACCGCATATTAATCGTCGCGCGTCGCGACGTTATCGACGGACGATCGATAATAATTTATTATTAATTAATAATTATTATACGCGACCTTAATTCCGTAATTTATCATAAACAAATATACATTATTGTGTTGCGAACACAACAGTCGTATAATAATATCGCGGGCGGTGGCTTTCCGTTGCCATTTTCCATGCGTGTTGTTGTTTTTCAGATTCCCGGTGAAGCGAACAACGACGTGTTTGGGCCGTTTTCTATTTTCCCTTTTTTCTCTCGATTGTCTGTCGTCTCGTTATCGCCGAGAACAAAATCGGTCTTGTTTTCCATTTCAGGCACGGTTTCTGGCGAGGGGAAACGCTGCTGCTGCTGTCTGGTCGCGGTACTTTGACGGGTCGATTTAAGAATTCCCTCCACAGGTCTACTAGGAATCGAGAAACGTTTACGGAATATACCGGTTTTCGAACGAAAACAATGTAATTTTCGTTTTCCGCGCCGCGACTCAAAACTCAATGCAATCGCGGAAACTTGAAATTCTCACCCGTAAAAGTGTCTTTTTAAAATCATTTCGACTCGCCAAAATCGGCCGTAATTAGAAATAACCGCTGGTCTCGCCGCTCGGGATGGTATTTCTAAAGCGACGGTTTAAAATTTGAAAGCCAATTCACTTGTATAAATAATAATTACGATTTGTTTTTACGATATTATTCGTCATTATATTCATAGTTTTCAATTTATCGCGCTCGTCTTGGCGTTTTCGAGTGCATTCAAGTGCTGAAAACGAACATTTAAATGCAATGTTTTCCAAACCCCGACTTATGAACCGACACAATCGTACTTGAGATGGTTCAAAACGTATTGGCGATTTCTCTTTTTATCACACCACGACTATTCCGTCCGAACACGCACGTCGAAATAGCTATTTAATTTGAAAAAAAAAAACAGATGGACCGATTACGATGCCACCGAACGACCGAACCCTACAAAAACAACAAATGCGCATACCCGAAATATACGGAAAAGACTTTCTCCCCGAAAGGAGGACGCGCCCACGTTTGTTTTATTTTTATTTTTTTAAGTAACGAAAAAGAAAAAAACCAACGTCTTTGTTATCGTCCGGGGTATCTTTTTACACGTGCGAAATCCACTTGTCGTTGGAAATTCGATTTCCGATTCGAAAATTCGTAGCCGCCGCGTAAAACTTTACTACACGACCGAAAAAAAAAACGGTCGACGGGGCAAGAGGAGGGAAGAAAACACGTCTTCGTAAGACCGCCAAAACTATATTCACTCAGAATATAAAAAAAAAAAAAGTGGGCGAGTGGCACACAAGACTAGAATCTTTTACTACGTTTTCGAGCTCTAAGAGTATTGATATTGAAAATATTATGAATTTTTAACTGCGAAAAGTTTGTGATTTTCTCGTATTTCAACGCTTAAAGAAAAGAAAAAAAACCGTCGACCTCGGATTTTAGAGATTTTTTTTTATCTAGTAAAAACACAATGTATGAGGGGACTTTGTGTTGAATTTCAAAGCTTTGATAATTGACCGTAAAAAGGTTATCGACATTTTATTGGAAAAAACTCGAAAATTTTAAATATAATATAATATAGTTTGAAAAAGCCAAATAAAATATATTCGGTAAAAATTTCAACTCGCCGCCGCGACCAATACTTTTCGAGTAGTTGATGAGAGAATTAAATTTGGTCGAAAACCTGGTGAATTCTACAGTTTTTCACTTATATATATAACTTAAAAACTGATGAAAAATACAAAAAACGACCTCCCCCGACGACGACGCACCAACCAATTAGATGCCATTGGAGACCGAAAAAACCTGCCGGAAAGTTTTTGACAGGACCACGTTTTGCGAGAAAAGAAAAGTCGCTGACGGGCGCAGAGAAAATAAAACACACGTCACCACGGTTAAGAATCGATAGATTCCTCGTTTCGCTCAGAATCTAAAACAATCGCAGACACTCGTCGCCGTAAAGCCGTAACACGGCGTGATGTGACGCGGGTCGAAAACTACGTATAATATTGTACATAGTTTTGAAGCCGTCAGCGGCGGCGCGCCGTTTTAACGCTTAAAGTAAAATACAGGGTGATGTTATGTTTTAGAAAGCCGATGGGTTTTTTCTCATTCCGGAAAATTCGAAACGCTCACATCGATATTTTAAACCGCATTATACTCCGCCCTTCCCCCTCCCTTCATTATTATTACAGCTCTCGTCGTGATTTTCGAATCGAAACTACACCAGCACACCGCTGCACCGAGGAGAACAGTCGTAAAACGAAATTGTTTTTTTTTTTTTTCCGCGAACTTTTATAAATTTTCCATCGAGCATTCGTTATCGAATTACAGCTCATCAGAGAGTCGAGAGAGTCTTTCGGGAGGTTTTTCGATATTATCAAGCGTATAATATTTACGCGAACGCTCGTCGTCCGACGAGAATATTTCAACGACGACGACGCTCGGCTGTATCATAATATAATATTACAACGTTGAATTATCGATTCGATCGTCGTCGGCGATAAATTCAATTATATTTGATTGAGTAGCGTCGTAATTTCACGGACGACTGTGTTTTTTTTAACTAATCAAAGGGTTTCGAATGTTTTAATTCTCTCAAACACAAGTTTCGATGGAAAAATTAAAAATACCGAGAAAAAAAAAAACAATAGAGAGAGAGAGAAAACGGTCCGCCAAATCGTCTTCATTAAAAAAAAAAAAATGGGCGCAATCGAGAGCGAATCAAAAGTAGTGTAGTCGACGTTTTTGAAACGATGTACGCGATGGATTTCGACGTTTTCAGAACGGAAAAAAACAGAATCACCCTGTATATCGAATCGCGATGGTACGGATAATTTATTCGGCGCGGCGGCGTCGACAAAAAGTATTCGAACAATCGTTCCGAGTGAACATTATTGTCGTCCGCGAATAGTTTCCTCGGCAAAAATCCGCGTTCGAATATAATCGCGCCGCCCCCCCCCCCCGCGTCACGCCGTCAGACAATAGGACGTATTATATGATGCACAGGGTGCTCCGCGAGCGTCTGTGTTCAGCCACTCGAAATTTTTTTTTTCGAAAATGTCGCGAGAACACCCTGTACACAACAAGACCCGCGTCGGCCTTTTTTAGTACGTATTTATATTATAATTAGGGCCCGGATTTAAATGCACTTAAAACCATACAAATATGCTCTAAAAAATAGCCAAAAATGTATTTTTCCATAAAAATGACCTTAAAAATGAAAAAATGACACATATTTTTTTATACAATTTGTATTTGTTAATTTATTTATTTTTTATTATTTTATTGAAAAAAAACTGAAAATTTAATTGAATTTTGGCCGTAATTGACCGAATACGGGTGACGCTCCACAGTCAATGATAAATAAAGATAAGATGAAAACTGAATGGAATAATTTATTTTTAGATAATATTTTGAATTGGCTAAATTTGTATAGTTACTATATTATAGTATATTGAACATGCATTAATTAAAAACCAAAAAAATGACCCAATAATGCTAAAAATGCTTTAAAAATGAAAAAACGTCGAAATATGTGGAAAAAAAATGCAATGTAAAATTTGTAGCTAAGAAACCCTCGTCACATGAAACGAATTATGTACTTGGAACGCATCGTGTAAGATCAACCAAAAAAATATGCACTTTGCATTGAAATCCGGGCCTTAATTATAATAATTTTGTTTTTTCCGTTTGCGACATTTCGATCGGTACGCGCTCGGCATTTCCGTAGAAAATTCTATCCGTCGATACCCCACCGAGGGAATGATTTTTCGAAATTCCTAATTTTATTTCTCATCAATCCGAAACACGTCGTCGAGCCTATAGAACGTTTCATCAAATGCGCGAGCCAAAGAGGTTGTTATGGTGACCCGGACACCTATACGTATCGGTTGCTAGGGACGGCGCGGCGGCGGTTTCCCGTTTTTTTTTTTTTTACGTTTTATTTAAAAGCGTCCTCCGCAGCTCGAGTGAGATGATATTTATTATTACGATTTTATTTATATTTATTTTTTTCCGATTATTATTTCGAAAACAGAGGCTCGCCGCCCGCCCGTTCGGGGCAGCACTCTACTGTACACACGTCGAATTTCATATAACAATGTGTTCGTCTTTAATTATGCAATATTGTTTTTTTAATGAAACGGGAGGGGGGGCAGACACGTAGTATCCCATAGTATCGTTTAGTAATGAGATTAAATATTTGCGGTATTAAAAAACATACCTTATACGTCCTTTTCGATTGAGGAAATCGTCAGTGATATCGTGCCGTCGTCGTGTTGGTGCGTGTTTAAAGCGCGAAGTGTTGTTTCGGATGAAAAAGTCATAGACATAATATATAATTCCCGTTCTGTAATCATAAAATAATAGTTAAATGGTCAAACTTAGCCGTAGATCACGTGTCGGTACGAATATTCAACGACACGGGTTCGCATATGGGTACCTACTAGTCCTTCCTTCCGGTCGTTTGATTATTTTCCAGAACGGTTTTTGAAACGCCGTTAGCAATTTCCGGTGATCGTTAAGCCGCCGCGCCGGGCAGTCCGTCCTCCGGCTAATTACATTGCAGTAGGTAAACCTCGCGACGACTGTAAAACACCGATAAATAATTCAATCACCAATTGCGCAATGTGGAATATTCATAACGCGCGTAACAAAACGATGGGCCGTGTCCGGCAAAACGGAATGTAAATGAAAAAAATAAAATGATAAAATAACAATATCGTTATTACCTATTGTCAAAATCAAATTTTTTTTATTTTTTTTGAAATATATAATTCTCTCGAAACACAATAAAAAAAATATTATTATGTAAATAAATTATTAAACAACCGACGATGGTGTTTTTAAACTCGAAACGGGTCGTAAACGTTATTAAATACTATCACAACATTCTTGGCGAGAACTTGTGTATTTTTACGTTTTATACGTCGATATTATTTGAAATATTTAATAAATTATTTCTACGTTGAACGATATTCTGCTATAATTTTATTCAGTGGCGTGCGTACGCGGGTGTTGTGGAGGATTTAAATGGAGAGGAGCCGAAAAATAATTTATAATTTCGATGATAAATTATAATGCCGCCGGAAATAACTACCGGCGTTAATTCTCTTTCTCGTCGGTAAAAATATGTCTTCGCGGCAAAGTTATAAACCACTTTAATTAGAAAGCCTAGTGTTACTACTAATCTAATTCATTGTGCCAAAGTTATGGAGTCGAGTAATAAAAAGCGCGTCGCTGGTTGATTTATTTTTTTTTTTTCTACAGTAAATATCAGAAACTATTTGATTTTGAATTTTTTTTTCGAAACTCTTCCAGAAACAAAAAATCGTATCTACACCATTGATAATATTTTTATCGTTGTTTTTGTACTTGACGTAGTCTTCATTATTGATTTCAAGAGATCTAGAGTATCTAGGTATTGATGATGGCCAAACAACTGTATTTTATTCGTGTCATTTGTATTTCTCGAAACAAACGTAAATATAATAAAATATGCGCGTAAACGTCGTAAACACGTGGCGCTTTGATAATAATAAATCGGATTACATCACTCTTGAAATGCGAAGTTTGCGCGGGCAGAAGAACGACCTGCAGCAGGTTTCCGGTTTCCGAGAAATAATAATAACACAATACCGCAGTATACAAAGCGCGGGCTAACAAGGCAATAAAGAGCAATCGCTCCGGCGGGGCGGCGGCGGCTAAATCGTATTAGAGGAACACCTACCACCTACCACACCGCCGGCGGTTAACTTTTCAACGAGACGCGAACGTGCACTAAACGACTACGCCACTGATCATTTTAACGATCCTTCGTCCTGCCGCCGCCCGTTTATTAATTTTAATCTGCCGCGAGTCCGACGCCGCCGCCGGTCGGCCGCGAGTAGGTACAGCGAAAAAAAAAATAAATAACGATATTCCATATTTCCATACCACGCCGGAGAGTCAAGGGACCTGCGCGTCCTGGGGTTTTAGCGGATTTAACCCGTTTGTGAGAAACGAATCTGCCGCCGCCGCGCCCGAAGGTTGGTTCCGGGTCAGGTTTAGGACGATGTTTCGCGTGCACAACAATCGGGCCGAAACGCTCGGAATTTATCGATTTTAATGCTATAATACTTTAATACTAATTACTATGCTTTAATGATCGAACAATTTAATTACTTTTATAATCTTCCGTAAAAAAGGAATCTATCGTTTTTATTTGTTCCGTTATACAAACTATTGAACCGATTTACGTTGGATTTTTGAAAAATTACCGGGTAATTAGATTATTTCGTCCGTTCGGGTATTTCAATCGATAATTTTTCATTCCGTGAAAATCGTTACGAAAACTATTAATCGATTATTTAAACGTAAAAGATAATCGCAAAAGAAGTCGCACCCTAAGGGCAAGGTTCACGTGGAGAGCGTTTACAATTATAATGCAACTGCTACAGTTGCTAACGCGCGATTGTACAGGTTCGCATTGACGTGTTGACAGTTGCAACGCGTATTTCAAGGCGATAGGTTCCTGTCGCGATTTTCAGAACTTGATTCTCAATACTGACCTTTTTATTGGTGAAATTGAAAAAAGGCCCTCGATTTCTTATAATTTCTTGGATACCGCGTGATGTACAAGCTTGTACTAAGTCTGTTTTTTTAAAACAGGATGAACCCAGTATTTCCTATTTCCCTGCCTACGACTTTGTCTTCGTCTAAGTGCATACACAGCTTCTGCCACGTCCGTTTTCGCCGGAATATAAAACACGACCGACTATCGTTGTACGAGCGCTTTACGTGTAAAATCTGTAATTCATGTGAACGCCGACTAAAAACGCGCGTTGGATAAACTCTCCGTGCGAACCTAGCCCAGTGATGGCGAACCTTTTGACAATTCAAAATGTTTGGTTTGATTTTGCCTCGCGTGTCAAATAATTAATCAAACGTATAACACATGGTTTTAGTTTACGAGATTAGAAAACGGAAAGTACAGATTACGTCAATTACGATATATTACGTTAATAATATCTTAAGGTGAGTTTACACGAGACGTGAGCCACGATCGTGGTATTAGCGTCCACGAACCTGTCACGACAGGCTCGTGAAATATCAAACATGTTTGATATTTCAGTCGTGAAAGCTCAATCGTGGTGTACTGTTTGTCTGATTATGTAATCGTTTTATCATCTCTAATTTTCTTAGCATTTGTACATGCGTTTCTGTGATTTGTTGGTTGAAAATCTACGATGCAACTTTCATTTTGTCTCCATGATCCATTTGTGATTTCATAGTTATAATCTTCGTGATCAATAAGACCAGGTGGTAAATGAGCTCGACTTGTTTTTCGTAACCAATTATGTATTGCACAACAAGCGAGAACAATTTTGAATCCATTGCCTTACCCACCATCTCCTTTTCTTTCTACTTTTTAATTTAGATCTATCGCTTTCTGTTAATCGTTGTTTCAATTATTGTTGAGCCAACACACCAGACGAAATAGAACATGCTTCCGCTACTAACGACTCCATCTTACTGAACTAAAATCACGTTAACGTGTAGTAACACCTTCACGATTCGTGGGACGCTTTTTGAAACCACGCTCGTGGCTCACGTCTCGTGTAAACTTAGCTTTACGAGATATTATTACGAATAATAAGTTGATAATAATTTCAAATTATCATTTTGTGAAAATTATGAATTAAATTGTGTGTCACCGAAATAATGACATAGGTTCGCCATTGCTGACCTAACGCGTGGCCGTTTCGCAATTTTCAGAATCGCCAGACTGCGGCACGTCGGCGGTTTTCGAACAGCCGCTGAACGACGACGGCGGTGGCGGCGGCGGCCGCGGCGGCGACGGTCCTCCGTTGTCGCCGCACCTCACGCCGGCGGCGTCCGGCACCGGCCACTGCGACGGCGGAGGAACAGGACCCGCGGACAGGCGGCGTCGTCGGCTGCGGCGGCAACAGCAGCCGCCGCTCGGACACCGCGGCACGACGGACGCCGGCGGCGTCCAGGACCCGTCGCCGCGGCAGAGTCGCTCGTCGTTTGACGTCGTCCGCGGCGGCGGCGGCGGCGGCGGCGGCGGTGGCCATCGGCGGCCGACGGCCACGGAACAGCGACCGGAATTTTCGGACGACGGCGGCGGCGGCGGCAACCGGAGAATCATCGGCGGCAACGACGCGGCCCTGGGCGAGCACACGTGGCAGGCGGCCATAGCCCTGGACGGCGTGTTCTTCTGCGGCGGAGCGCTGATCGCAGACCGGTTCGTCATCACGGCCGCCCACTGCGTCATGACGTGAGTAAAATTATCGTTATTAGTAGGACCGACATTTGTATATTTCTTAGAGGTCTCTATTTCACGTGTAATTAAAGTACACGTGTACACGTGTATTATGCGAATATCGCATAATATTTTCTTTTCTATATATTTTATCGTTCTCTTTGTATGAGTTTTATTTTATTTTAGTCGTCGGTCGTGATTTATACTCGTGCGGTGGAATAAAAAAAAATTATAATTTACCTAACCAAACCATTTTTTCAAATAAAATATAAGAATTCAATATTAATTTTAGAGAATATTTTAAGGGCATATAATTGTTGGCCCTAGCTATGAGCATTATTATTGTCACGGGCAGTGGTCAGAGTGGCTCAAAACAAGTGGACGGATGAGTTTTAAAAATGTTTAAAAAAAGAAGAAAAAAAACAACTCGATAATCGTAAGACTATATCGTTGTGAAAATTAAAAAAATAAAGTTTTCACGAAAAACACCGATATAAATCGATAATCTTAGTGTATAAGGGGGATGTATTTGGACGAGATAAGCGAAGGGATGTGCCCTTCCATCACTGGTTAAGGGTTAGGTTTACCTGTTGCTCTCCTCGGCGGCTGTTTAAGGTATTTAATAAACTCACCCCCGACGTGTAAAAATAACATTTCCGGTACAAATGGGTGACGACTTTTACCAGAGTGGTAAAAAACGAACGTGTCGATTCAGCCTTTTTCGGGAAAAATTTGTTAAAAAATTTCCCACTCGTTCACATAATTTCTTCGAGTTTGAATAATAATTGTCCATCTTATCTGTGAATATAAGTATACGTATGGCTATGAATTCAACGCGTCAGTCGTTGTCAGAAAAAATATTTTTTACAATATCAAACGTTCTCGCACGCAGTTATCGTCCAATCAGGGCTCTAATAATTATTCTGTATCAAACACCGCTATTTTAATAACTAATACCGCGACCACGGTTTGTTACCACAGAACAAAAGGATTATTTAGGGGCCTATTTATAATCATTATACTTCGGAACACGGTTTTATTTTATTAATATATAGTAAATCGACTTCGGATTTATATAATAATATGACGTTTCCATAATGGGGCCATATGGGTTTAACGTCGTTATTTCCGCAGGATTTAGACAACGATTTTATCTGTACTATAGACCGCACGCGCGATACACAGCCCGGCGGGTCTTATTATCGGAGGGTAATAATATGATAAGACTAAGATAAATTTGTATAAGTGTTAAGATAAACATTTAAACGATTACCATTTTTTAGTACGCGTCGCGCGAGTCGAACACGTTCTCAAATTGAATAAGCGATTGCGGAAAATCGAAAAGAAAAAAAAAAACCAAAACGTAAATACGTATATAATTCGTAAAAAGAAAAGAAAGGCGAAGAAATTCTGACGACAAAGCCCCGACGACAATAATCAGAAGACGTAGGTAAAAAAAAAAAAAACCAATTTCCAACGAATGAAAACGTCGAGGAAAAATAAAAAAAAAAACAAGAGTCTAAACGACAACGAATAATTCTCCTGTCCTCTCGAACGATTTTTTTTTACACTTTATTATAATATTGTAATGTTTGACGTCGTCGGTATAATTTTTTTTTTCCTTCGTATGAAACAGAAAGGTGCATATGAAAAAGCGTTTTTGAAAAATTAATGTTTTTAAACGAAAAGAAATTTTATTAATTTATACGGGGCGCGATAGAGAGTGAGAGAAAATTACAAATCGTCGAAAATCTTTTATTTTCGTGCGTCTTTTGAGCGAGTAAAAAACACGTTACCGTAGTAACACTACTGTACACGTCATATTTAATTATCAACTAATTTACACCACTTACTTTGGAATCCGAGCCAGCGGCGCATCGGTCTTACAGTGTTGTTTTTCCCCCGCGTAAACGTTTTCTCCGGTGGTGATAAATCTGTTGCGAAAGTTTCGCGCAGTAACTTTTCGGGGGTCGAGAATCGAACCGCCGCGCCGCCGCCGCGTCGGCGAGGTCATTTTTCGATTTTCGCACCAGTCTTGCCCGCGGCAGAAGACGCCCGGAAAAACTTTGAAAACGGCGGCGTGTCAAATATTGTCCGGCGAAGCATATTATACATGTATATATTTTACACCCGTTTCCTTTGACAAAACAATAATATTTCATCATCGAATCTCGCGCATGAGCTCGACACACATCGTCGTACCCGTCGAAAACATTTCCGTACGGATATTTTATTCGGATTATATTTTATTTTCGCGTCGTCGTTTTTATACACTTTTACGTAAGATCGAAACGCTTTCGCGCGACCTCCCGCGTATAGTTTTAAAAATTTGTTTAGAATTTTAAAAAATTTAATTCCGACGACGGCATTTAGGAAACCGAACAAGACTATACATTATTGTAAATACTAAAAATCGTATACGAAACCGTTAATATTTACGGACGGGTCAGGTCTTATTTATCAAACGATTATCTTATATATAAAAATGAATCGCAAAATGTGTTGTAAGCGCATAACTCAACAACCCATGAACCGATTTCGCTAATTCTTTTTTTATAATATTCCTTGAAGTACGAGGATGGTTTTTACGGAGAGAATTATTAAGAAAATTAACCCTAAGGGGGTTAAAAAGGGTAAAAAAGGTGAAACTAGAAAAATTGCCTGGCCGGAACTGCTGGAAGCTTTGAGTATGAAATTTGGTCAGCAGTTTCGTTTTATATAGTGGAGACCCCATGGGAAAGGATTTCCCCTAAATTCGACACCTACCGGAGTTAAAAGGGGTAAAAGGGGTAAAAATGAAAAAAACTGATAAAATAAAAAGTCATACAGCACACGGGCGAAGCCGGGTTATTCAGCTAGTTTACTATAGAAATAAAAAAAAAAAACCGTACAGATTTCAACATCGGTGTACTTTTAATAGTTTAGGCACTTCAATATCGGAAAATGTGTGCGTTGTGCATCGCTAGTATGTCGTCTAATAATTATATTTATTGCGTATTTTAAAATAAGCCGACACGATTTATCGAGTAATCTTTGATCTGCTTTTGGTCGACAAATTTCATAAACTCATTTGTCGAATAACCGTTACAGTCCGAAAATTCTAAACGGGGGTTTATGCTTAAAAAATATGCGTATTGACAGAAAAAAAAAACGCAGAAACATAATACAACAACGACGACGACGGTACTTTATATGATGACGGGGATGGCGAGCTTATGGCGCGCGTGCCAAAAAAGATGACATGTTTAGCACATTTTAATGGAACGCGAAAATGTATTTTGATTTTAAAATTACGCGTTCCCATTGAAATCATAATCAATTAAAATTCATAATCAATCATTAATTATTAAAGTTCAATGCACTTTAAATTAAGAATCGGTCAAACTGTTGGACGCAATAATAAATATTTCCTATTTTACAGCGTCGTCGCCGCCGTCGTGAACGTACCGATTTTTACCCGTCGCCGACCTTTATATTTTATATAAAGGGGCGTGAAATCGCAAACAGACCACGGGTATATATTACCGAAAAGGGAAATATAATATATTACGCACGTTGTAGTTGATTAGTAATCGGAAAAGCGATTGTTTTATAACAAACGATAGATTTGCGCTTAACTTTTGATTGTACCTAACCCGGTATCTATATAAAGTAGGTATATTTATAGTTTTTGGCAAGCGAAAAAATGTTGTTATTCTCTCAATTAGAAAACGTTGGGTCGCGTGCCAAAAAAAAAAAAAGGGGTTCGCCACCCTCGCCCGCGTATAGTAATAATAATATAGGTATATCTCGTTGTAAACGACACGGGATACCGGGAAAAGCGACGTTCTGTAATTTGATTTTCTAAACATCGACTTTCAAAAGAAAGCCGACGAAAGACACTTTTCCGAAACTCGCTTCGAAACCCCGTTTAATATATTATTTTATGTGTGCAGGGGCAGGTATATATATATTATGCGTGTGTAGACTTGTGGTAGAGCGACGGCCAGACGTCGTCGTCGTCGTCGTCGTCGCCGTCGTTCGACGACGCTACTACAGAGAGACGAGAGGTGGTTTCGAATTTATTGACGCTCTGACGTAGTCGTGTGCGCGCCGTATTATACACACGGTCTATGTTTCCCCGGGAACGGAAAGGCACGTCGTCGTCGTCGCCCGTGCAATACGCGCGTTGTATATTATTATTACCGTCGTATCTGGCGGGCGGGCGCCCGGACCGAACTTTTCGTTAACAACATTTCGTCATATAATTCGCGCAGAGTCCCCGGAAAATAAATCGCGTCTTCCGATAGCAGAGTTTGTATTTTTCGTTCTCTCCGAACGGACGCCGGGCGAATCGAGAGCGAAACGCGTATTGGTAGTGGCCATTGATTTCGCCGCGACGACGCGTGCTTTTTATTTTTGATGATTTTCAATTTTACGGTTGGTTACGGGCGGCAATTCTTTGAGAATGGGGTGGGGGGGGGGGGAGAGGGGTAGAGCATTTTTTCGAAACACAGGCTTTTTGAGAATACATATTTTCCCCGCATTTGCGCAGTGGTTCGAGGTGGTTTTTTCGTTCGACTCTGTTCCATACGCGTCAATGTTTTTTCTCTCTATCATTTAATTCCGAATTCCCAAAGTCTTTTTTCGGTCATGGAAAAGAGGTTTAACTATCGTCGTATCTACTAACTATTTTCTACAAGCATAATGGACGCGACGCGTTCAAAGCTCGCAAAATTAAATTCAGAATCGAAAACCGAACACTTTTAACCGAACTAAAAGAAAAAGTTCCAACTTCCTAATCGAATTAAAAATCAATAGCGACGGATGCTATTGGATCGTTGTAACTTTTACGAGAGTATAATGATTATTACAAGTATTTTTTTTTTTTTTTTATACGAACTATAATAACAAAAGTTTAGTTTGACGTTGAATTTATTTATTTATCCGTCGTTGTATAATTTATGTAATTATACGTATATAGGTAGAAAAAATATTTTTCGTCCGCTTTTACAATATTATCCTATGGCAGTATCGAATTATGTTATTCAAATGAAAACCAATTTTTTTTTTTTTTTTTATGCAACTTTATTATTCAGTTAGTAACTTTCGGAGTTATTCGAATTTAAAATTTCATACGAAAACGTGAAAAATAATTGGAATAATTTGATCTATGACGACGTGACGTACGGGCCGCGGTATAGTTTACTCGTGTAAACCGAATTAATAATTATCGAATCAACGGTATGCGGTAACAGAAAGAGTACCGTTTAAGCATGAAAAAGTGAGACGAACACGCACAATAAATCGCCCCACAGAATACTTAAAGTGCCGTTAGGTAGGCGAGGTTTTTCGGTTTCGCGTCGAAAAATAATTTTCGGAAAATCGGGTTTTTTAAATTTCTCATCGCAGCTATTTAAAAATAATAGTTTTTAGCGTTTTATAGCGTTTCGATAGAAGACAGTGTTATTAAATGTAATTATCTGCGAGTTCATTTATTTTGTAAGCAATCGATCGGAACGGTGTTTATGAAACGAGTGCGTGATAATTAAACGACGCGGATAATTGTAAATAGATAAGTGTCGTCGAGGCCTCGGGCTATTTTTCGTCCTGACAAATTTCAAAGACAACACTCCGCGTTCGCACACTCGCAAAGATTACGCACCAGGCCGAAGTTTTTATATTTTAATGTTTTACAACTCGTTCGATTTATATTACGGCGTCCTGTCGGTCGGTTTGTGGAGAAAGAGAGAGAGAGACGGGCTATTTTTCGGGCCGATCGAGCGAGCCCTCTCACTATTGTAACCGACGACGACGTGGCAAGAAGGCGGAAACAGATTTATATTATTTATAATATTATTATGAACGTATACGACGCAGAGTCGTGCGATAAATCATCGGCAACCGCGGCATCACGATGTATAAAATATAAAAAATGTATAGAGATTTCTCACAGATCTCGAAAAACACGGGTCGACGTATAATATTATACATAATGTATATAATATTATATATACTCGTATACACGCGGGTCGTATAATTCAAACGGCGTTTTAAAGTTTCAAAACCATAACGATCCGAAATGATTAAAACGGACAAACGTTTAAGATAAAATGCGCGCGGAAATTGGCGTTATAAATTATATTACGACGCATCATAATCGGCGACGAGATCACGAGGAGGAGAGCAGTGGATTTCCACCCCGTTCGACGCTCATAATATTCGTTTCCATAACATGGCGTTTCTTCCTTTTTATCAAATCGATTAAGAAACTATAACGAGCTCAATATAAACTATCCGTTTTCTTTATTTCTATTCTCAGCGTCGCGATTTATGATGAAATTTGAAAACGCGCCACTGCTGATCATTTCGAACAGCATTATAATATTAATATTATAATTTCGAACCGTTCGCACGAGCCCGAACGAGAAAAATCGGCGACATTTAATTTAAATAAACGTCGACTCAAATAATATTACCCAGTGAAATAATTGAAATGTCCCTTAATCAATCGATTTCGGTGAAATAATTATTTAAAAAGAAAAAAATGACTCTAGTCTGTCCGAGAACATCGCAGAAAGAAGTTTAAAAACAATTTTGAGAATTACAATAGACGGTCGCGGGCGTATCTGACAGCAATATGCGATAAATCGTGGCGTTCGAAAAACGACGACGTTGATCGCAGCTGCGTCGTCGGTCCATCGTAATAATATACCTATCATTTTTTCACAAATTTAAGGGGCTTTTAGAGTGAAATATAACTCTTGAGCACGCTTTTACTAAAGTATTTTAGATTTGTAAAAATTACCTTATAGCCACGACATTTCGAGTCTAGACGCAACGCTAAACTACAAACTGCGGACGACAATAATGAGAACACGTCGATAAAGCTGCTAATAATAATAATTTTCCGCGTAAAATTCGAAATTTAAGTTTTCGCGCTCTGAAACACTGGCGTTAAACCGATTCGGTTTAAAATGTAAAATACACTGGAACGAGTATATGAACTGATTATATTATGAGAATAATAATTTCGATTTGGCGTAAATGTTAATTTGAAACGCCGCGCCGCGCCGCCGCGGCGTAAAACGCGTGAATAAACGTCTAATTTGATCAGAGTTTAAATTAGTAGAAAATATCGCGTGTTAAATGAGCTCTGAATTTCAACACATTTCTTTCAAACGGCTAATCGCATAATATTAGTCAAGCCCGAACGAATCATTTTGTAAATTACGGTACGATAATATACGAGAGAGAGTATACACGAGATCGCGTCCGATCGAGAAAAAAAACCACTCGTTTTTCTACTACAATTATTTCAAAACTTTTTGAAAATTTTAAAAATGACACCTCCGGCCGAGTCGAAATACGATAAAACGTTATATTATACTCTGCAGGTGCGCGCGCGCGTGCGATACGAACACCTATTCGCAACACTTTTACTATCGGAAAATATAATAATAATAACAGTACGATAATGTCGTACACCCCTCTTGTAATAATAAAAAAAATGCATTTTTGTAAACGCGGAAAATTTTCTTTTCGTACCTAATGCGATATTCTACGCGCGCGCGCGCGATATCAATCGAAAAGAATAATGACGTCACGGACAATGCACGCACGTAGAAAATATACTCGCGGGCGGGCTGGGCGAGGATCAATTTATGCATAAAAAGTTTCGCGCACATAAAATAATACGTATAAATTATTATGTAATTTTTTTCTCTCAAACATTCAACTCCCCGACGTATTATCTGGCGACATTATGACGTCATACGCATATAATAATATACTCGGAGACAACTTTTAAGTGTCTCGTTTTGAATATTTACACGGCAGAGCGTTTTTATCAAATTTTCATTTTAGACACGATTAAAAATGGCGTTTCATCCCGTAACGCCGTGAAAAGTAGTGTCCAGACCTCTTGGACCGCGCGCGGATTCGGCCAACATTAACGGGGGGGGGGGGGGCGAAATAAATACGTCGGTCATATTAATATTTGTAAATAAAGGGACCGCCTGTCCTGAACACACGGGGGTTATTATTTGAAGGACACAAAAATTCAGGACATGTCCAGACACGGTGTGGACACCCTTAGTGCGCACGCCTACGGATATGGGCGAAGCGATTAATTTTATAGATTCTATTCTTATAAAATCGATTGTTATAATTTATTATTTTCACTTATAACGCGCCGCCGTAATTAAATTCACTCGTTAGATTGTATTTGAAAAATAAACGCCTATACCTACTCGTAGGTATTTATAACGCGTTATACTGGTAAACTGTAAAATTACTACTGTAACGATAATATAATTTATACGAAAAGTTATAATTGAAAATAAATACCGCGTAATTACCAACTGTGGTAAATCGCCGTGATAATAGTTTCGCTACAATATTTTTTAATTATTACTATAGTTTTGTTTCGTGCGTTTAAGTTTTCAAGTGTTATAACTAGGGCTCGTAAGTATTTTTTTTAAATCGATGTAGTCATTAATTTATCAAGCTAAAATATTCTGATTTAGCCGTTCAAACGAAATTATCTATAATTTTTATTTCGCATTTTTTGGCTTCATCGTTATCATTATGTTCCTATACATTTAAAATCATTTTCCCGATAATTTACGTCATTTTTTTTCTAAAATTTAGCGAAGTTTTATCTTATGCGTACATTTTTTGCAAGTGTGAAAATATTATAAAAATAAAAGATATTAGCTTAAACTTTTAAACATTAAAAAAAAATTTTCTAAAAATAAACAAGTCACTTTTTTAGATTTTTTTCTTTTTTTTGTTACTAAAGTTATTTTATTTCATTGTTTGACAATAATTATTGGGTCATATTTTCGCAGTCGTTTTCCATTTATTTATTTAGATGATTTATTCGTACATTTTGAAGTCATTTTCAAAGGTTTTTTTTTAGGTCATCGAGCCCTAGTCATATAACGTATATTATTTGCGTTTATATTCCTCTAAATTAACGATTGAAAATGCCAAATTCACGAGTATATAATATTACGTTTACAAACACAATACGTTCTGGTCGCACAGAGTCTCGGGGTCAACACGAAGGTTATATAAACCTCGCGTAAAAATAAAATTACCCCGGCGGGTCGTTTTGTAAAGTGCGCAATGCGGAGCGCCGCGTCGCGCGTGCGAGGGTCCGGTGGTGGTGTAACGACCTGTGTTATTATAATTATCCAAATCGGTTTGCTTTTACGGAAGTGAATATTATTTATCATACGCGAGTACGTATAAATGGTCGGAGAGATTTTATCGTATCCAACTAGCACCTAAAATGCTCAATACGCGGGGGGTAATGGGGACGTAATAATAATAAAATATGTACTCACCTGTGATTTTCCCGACGACGGTTAGATGAGAAATTCGGTTTTGTTGAGATGAATGTCGAGCGCTGGAGCGAGTGACTTTGATTATTTGCGAAAAAGAAAACGAAAATTAAAAAAAAAACCGATTGCGATTAAACTATTGTCGATTATTACGCTCGGACGACGAGTGTTTCGCACGATTGCCGGAAGTAGACTGATCGTCCCGCGCGCGACGTCGCGACCTCCTCGACGTTCGTCCGGAACGGGCGCGTACATCCGGAGTGTGCGTGCGCACCTCGCGCCGCCGTTGGTCGATGGGCGTGATGTCGAAAGGGACAGGAAACGAATCGACCAATAGTGTCGCGTGCAATTATATTACATAAGCTTCGGTGACGAAAACAAATTACGATTATTTTTCGGGTTTTTTTTTCACAGAACAATAACAATATTGCACGATATTTCCGGTGTTGTGCAATATTTAGATTATCTGACTAGACGGATAGTTTTTGTAATTAATAAAAATATTATTCGAAAATAATTATCTATAGACGTTTACATTGTCAATGGTTGATATATTTTCGTACGGGAAATTGTTGTGTTTGCCTTACAAATAGTGTTAAAATCATAAAACTCAAAATTACCAACGCGAAAAAAAATAGCTCCATTGTTATCTCTACGTTTTTCTCTCGTTAGAAAAGACATTTTCGACGTAGAATTGTTAATCTAAGAGTTTGAATCGTAGAAATAAAAAAAAAATTGCCCAATCAATATTATTGTAACTATATAAATATTATATATCTTCAAAAGTTCGGAATCTAAACGATTAAACGTCGGTTTTTTTTTATCTAGATTATTATGTTGTGCTTTTCGTATCAATTATCTAAACAAAAAATACTTTTTAGCTCGTTATCTTATGAAAATAATTTTAAAGTTAACGACATTAAAATATTATTGACGGTGTGGAATATCATATTATGTGTCGAAGGATTGTTCATTTTGAGTTTAATGATAATTTTCAGTGTACATAGAAATGAAAACAAAGCGTAATTTACCGACCGTCGTCGCGGGCCCAGTTGACGTTATTATTATTCACACTATCGTGTCGTAAATCATTACTTATGAACGGATATCGGATTTTAGCGCGCGAAATTCGTTTTTCATTATCCTGCGTCTTTGCGGCAGTCGCGGTCCGCCCGACGTACCTGTATAATATTTACGCTATATATCCTTTTGTAGTAATTCGAATTTCGCATTGTTTTCAGTAGAGTGTATTTAGTAATAATTGTATTGTTGTACGTAATGCGCGTACTTAAACCCTTTTTACACGCGCGCGATTTTTCACGGTTTCGAACGCTTTTGTCCTGAATAACGTAATGTGTAGCTACAGCAATAATCCGCGAACAATTATTTTCCATTTGGAAAAAAAAATTAAAATAAATAAATAAACGCACGCGTCGAAACACGACGATCGGATTACAATAAACGTAACAAAGTGTGACAGATCTAAACGGTTGTATACCGTACTGTTATTCAAATTACGACGGAACTGTTTAGATTGAAAAACGTTTTGTCGATGGAATAATCGCGGGATTTAATGGTAATTATTATTTCAAAAGAGTTCGACGCCGCGCTACGTAAAACACAACAATTTACATAATTGTATATCAGAAGTGTATAATGTATTTCGATTTTTACTCGTACAAATCGATCGCGCGAGATACGAGATATAGTATTTACACGCTCTCTAATCACACGTATATTACATTATGACGTCGTCGTAATTGGTTTCCCCGGACGCCGTAACTCGATCGAGACTGCGTTAGCGACTGCGCGCGCGTATACGGATTCGCCGCCGGTAATAGTTATTTGAATAATATTTTCGTTTGTCCCGTTCGAAAGGTGAATTTAAACCTACGAGATCCGAACGAGCGACGACGGTGGTATTTTTCAATCTATGAAGACCGATGGTTTTCTAATCAGCTAGATTAAGGCCCCGCATGTTAAGGCGTGTATTTACGTTTTTCTATTAAAACCCTCCGATAAAGTATCGGGGCGTCGCGTCGGCGTTCGAGTCTTCTCGGCGAGTTCGAGAGAGAGAGAGAGAGAGGTTTATTTATCTCAGTATAGCGCGCGTTGGATGGTTATTGATGGTTACGTCGATATTTTACGAAACATTTTCAGCCATTTGTTTCGCGCGCGGCGTCGACCGTATATTTTCAAATTAGTTATATCAGATACAATATGCCCCGGCGATGTTAATAATATCGTTGTTTCGCGCGCGAAATTAATGTTCTCCGATACTTGAACATACTCGTACGTACGTACGTATACTACGAGATTTAATGTCTCTTATCGAAAATCGATTATATTCTTTGGCAGGATGCGTTATGATTTAGATACCATATCGGTTGTACCGGCAACGGGCGGATTAGTACCCGGAGACTTATGAAATTATATTGAATTCATAAAAAAATTATATTATATCGAAACGGAGAGGAAACGTGTTGTTATTTACATACCGCGATGTGTTCTGGTGCCCGAATAAATATTTTAAATGTAAAACACGCATGTATGTAAGCCGTGAGGAATACGGAAGTATTTGAACAGGTGCGCGCTAAAAGAAAATTTATGGCCCGGGTTGGGGGAAATCGTTTAAATATTAAAAACTACGAAAATCGGTAGGTTAGTGTGCGTAATATATTCTCGGAAATCGATTACGGAGTAATAAACTCGTGACGCGGACAATGGATAGTTGCGTTTTTCGGCGTCGTTCCGCAAAGTTTTGACGGTGCGCGCGTCTCGTCCCGCCGTACGATCGTCGTAGGTCCAGATTCTAGCTCTCCCTTTTCACCCCGATGTATAAACGAGAGAAAATGTTAATTCCGACCGGCAGTTTAAATATTTACGAAATTATGCGTTTCGAAAAACGTGTGTTTTCACCGTCGTCGATTGTAATCTACTGCGATCGCCTAATAAGATTTTACACAGCCGTGTCGGGTGAAAAATCGAGTGCGCGTGCGGGGGTAGAGGAAGAACAACGACAGTTTTCTCAATACGGTCGCCCGAGTTTAACCCCCTCGTAAGCCCGCCCGCGGATTTCAGGGGCGTAATAAGGTTAATAATAATATATATTTCGGCTTTTGAATTCGAACCTCACGGCCGGACGGCCGGGGTGGAATTTTTTCGCCGCGGAAAAAAGGACGCCGTCCTTGAACCGAAGACGCGGTCGAGATCGAATTCGCGCGCGTCCGTTCGATTACAAAAGCGCCGTGACGGTAATATTATAATATAATGTGTACGTATATGGACGGGAAAAATAAAAAATAAATAGTGCCCGCTCGCGCCGCGCCGCCGTCCCGTCGCGAAAGTTTGCGACGCCGAATTACACGCCTCGGCTGCGCTGCAGTTTGACGTGGGTACGCGACGAGAAAAACATTTTACCGAAATCGCGCGTACACAATAATATCTCGCGTTACGAGCGACATTCCGAGCGACACACATTAATATATTGTTAAAAATTCCGTCGAGACGAACGATGAATTTCTCAACCGTAATACCGTCCGTCGTCGTCGTCGCGCGCGAGACATCAACAACAATCGTCGGTAATAGTATATAATAATAAAATATATACGAGTATTACACGCGCGTATTTTCCGCGTAAAAATGTCTTCTCGACTCGTCTCGTTATAAAACATTATGTTATGATGAAATAGCTGCGACGATATCGCGCCGACACGAAACAATATGATGACGACGTTCTCGTCGCGCCTGTAAAACTGCGACGGCGGATCGAGGATTTCCCAAAAAGGATTTGTGCGGCGCAAAGGATAACGGTTATAATATAATATATACGCTAAAGGTCGCGTGTAGTATAACGCGCGTTCGTTTTTTTTTCGACCGAAATTGATGTTTTGTCATTTTTTTGAAAGAAACACCGGAATTTCACTATTTCTGGAAAACATTATTGGTTTGGACGCGCGTTTTTTTTTTTTTGCCGCCGCCGCCGCCACCGATGGACTCGCATAGTACTTTCAAAGTATATTATGTAACACGTGATCTGTTTCATATTCCCCCGAGGTCTACGAACTTTCATGCAAACGATCCCTCGATTAGAGAGCCACGAACGCCTCGAATATAATGCAGGCGATATATTATATTATTCGAACGTGCCCAATTTTATACGTGTTTATACTGTATTGTTAATTACCTGTGAACTAATATCGTCGTGTAAACGTAGTAAAAGCCGTTAGGCATACATCAAAGAATAAATTAATACATAATACAGGCCGACATAACTCAGTAACTGATAAACTCACGTTTGCCGCGGTATTGTAAACCGTATTATATTATCGATTTTCAATCGCGATACTTTGAACTTTCACCGACACTTATTGTACCGATATTATTGTGCGATTTTATCGGGAAAAATTCAAAAGTTATTTTTCCAAACCGTTTAATGACGAGGGGATACGGAATTATAGACTACGCTCGTTTGATGCTTGACTATACCTACTGTTGGAGAGAGAAAAAATACACTTTTATATCTATTCAGGTATCACCTGGGTTTAACTAAAAACAATTTACCGAAGGACGAGAGAGTTAATACCGTTTTACGCATATAAACATCTCGTCGACTCGAAACGATAGATAATCAATGGCGACTTTTGGAGACGAGAGAGGTCTGTGCGTCTCATTTGAATTTTAGAGTAGATAATACTCGACGGGTATAATTCTATTATCGAATAATTTTTATACCTATTCGACATTTTTTCGTTCACTAAAATTTTAATTAACGTTCGATTGTTGGGCAATATCATTTGGGCACAACAATTTACAATTTAATAATCGCGAAAACTTATAGTTGGTCGCAACGATAAAACAGACGCGCGGCCGTGTACAAAGTTCGCATAAACAAACTAAATTAATCCAGTTGTTATTGCGTCACACCGCCGCCGCACACTACCTGGCCGTACAGTGGTCGGACCCGGAAATCGGGATAATGAGGTGAAACCGCTTTCTCTAATTGGTCTTTATCGATCCACTCTTGGTAATTAATAAATTAGGCAAGACGTCCTGTTTGTGCGACTGCGCTATCTGTTCGCGCGTATTATCAGAACGACGGCCGCGTAGGTGATCGTTGAAAAGGTTATCTAACAGATTTATTCCTATTCGTTACGATAGCTGACGCGACTATACCGGGTACGTCATCCTGTGAATTTACATTCGCATCATTTACAGCGTCGTAAACCATTTATTCGGTTTTCAATCGCGATACTTTGAGATTTCCATAACAACGGCTATTGTGCACTGCGAAAAGGCTATCTCGCGCGATTTTCTGGAAATGAAAGATTCAAAATTTAATTCTCCGACTAGGTCGAATGCGAATCCGACCGGGAGTGTTTAATGTGTCCGCCCGCTCGCCCGCCCGCTCGCCCGCCCGCCCGCCCGCGCTGCGCGAAATGCTAATAAAACAAAAACGTTTGAATAGAAATTAATATCCACAGAGATATTTCCGTGGAAATTACCGCGCCCAACCGTTCTGCAGTCTGTGCACACATGTGTGCTATCGGCAGGTTGAATACGGGCGCGTTCAACGGAATCCCTTAATAATATCTAAAGGTGATGTTCTATAATTCCTAGGATTTCTATAGGACGCCATAACTAAATCAGGGAAAGAATGAATAGTTAATTATTCGTCACGAGCTCGTGCGTTTAAATTTTCATAATCGTGGAAAATTTAATCATAAATCAGAAATTATCTAGATCGTTTTACAATGGGTATTCTTATTGATCGGCCGTTATGATTAGGGCTGTGGTGGGTGTTATTATCATTTTCGATTTCGAAAACCAAAGATAACGAAGAAATAAATCGTTTTGCGAAACATCATCTAAACGATCGATGTGTAATTCGAGCCGTGTTCGCCGTATTCAACTCGAAAATAAAACGTACCGTCGGATTTAATTGAAAAAATTGCCGTTTTTTTTTATTTTTAATATACATTTGTTTATTACTCGGTATTATTATTGAAAAAAGCAATTTAATACGGGGCGTTTTTATTTCGGTTTTTTTTTATCAAACTTATTTATTTTTTTAATAAAAATGTTATTAAAATACCATGTTATATACTGTTTGTTTTAATACTGTCCCAACAAAGTGTATATACATATTATAATAAGTAGAAATAAATTTTAGTTCTTAAATAATTAAAAAAAAAAAAAAACAACTCTAAAACCAGCCTTAAAAGCTTTACATTAGTAAAGTTGATAAAATTTAATGTAAGACATTACACCCGATGACGGTTATTATTAGTTATAGTTTACCCTCTTTTTTTTTACGACTTTAGGTTACGATAATATCATTAAATCGATCGTTCCCCACTCGCCCACCGACTTTTGATCCAATTCCGCGCCGATCCTACTAATCGGAATGTTCGACGATTTGAAGTATTTTTATTAATTATTATTGAAAAAATTGCATGAATTTTAATACTATCCGAACTATCTCCGTTCGCTGCCGAGCATTTATTTGTATTTTCTTTGACGCGCTGAAAAATGTGCTCGATTCAAAACGAATTCACCGAAATGTATGTCAAATTTCCAGAATCATTCCGATTCCGACGGATTAATTGAAAAATTGTTGCTGAGCAAATGCGAATTTCTAACATCTGAACTGTAAATGTTCGGTACTGATTTCCGTGTACAAACGGCGGTGTTGGATGATTTTGTTGTTTTTTAAACCGGCACAAAGACGAGTTTCGAAGGCGGTGTTTTAAAATCTGCTCCCGGGCGGCATTAACCTGCCGCGTCGATACGCTTTGGTTTTACATACTTTTGCCCAACCAAGGGGGGTGTTTTGGGTGTCTGGACACCCCTCCTTGAACCGTATAATAGGAAATTTATAATATTGTTATATTATGTATAATAATTATTAATTTTGTAAACTTCTTGACAATTACTAAAATAATATGTAACTTTAATCTAAACATACGTGTCGCGTACTCACGTGATATAAATCGTTTAGTTAATAGAACGTTGGACGTCAGTATAGTGTATTCAGAAATAATTATGCTGGTGGTTTGATTCAAATCGTTTGAATAAAATATAATAATAGGTAAATATTTAATAGTAGTCGTGACGACTGTCACCTGTACATAGTATACTAACAAATTTGGAAATGAATTGGGGAAATACTGTATACGCTACTGGCGGACGCCCCCCTTGAAAAATTCCTAGTTGCTTTTGCCGTTGGTTTTTTCGGCGTTCTGTCGGAGGACACGATATAACAGAAACGTTCGCAGGTAACACACGCGTATTCACGTATTCCATACGTACGAGAGATATAAAACGTAGGTGAGAGCGCGCGGTTTGCTTTTGCACTTTATTTTTCGACGCCGCGCCGCTCTAGTTTCGACACGTAATTTCACGGCGAAACCGCGTTTGCTCGGCCCGCACGTTTGCAAACCGCGAGACCGATCCGTTATACGTGATGTTTTTATTTCGCCTTTTTTTTTTTTTATCTTTTTTCAATTTTCCACCGTCGAACGAAATGAAAAATTATTATTATTTTCGCGCGACGACGGCCGTAAAAATAATATACACGTCGTCGTCGGCGATATGTGACTCGCGTCGTCGTGCCCGGGATTCTAGCGCTGAGCGCTGCGTATTAGGTGCCGCGGGCGAGAATATTATCGTGCTCGCGATTCGCTTCGTTTATTTCGTTTTTCGAGATAAAAGATAAATTTCAACGAAAAAAAAACACCCCGCTTAAAAACTTTTAATTATTAATAACTCGAGAATGGACGGATCGATAATATTATTATCGAGAGAAATCCTTCTAGATCCGGTAGTCCTCGACACCGGTGTTTCGTCAACTCCCGACGTGTTCCGCAGAAACGTAAAAATTAGTTTTGAAAAAAAATAAATGAACCTTTATTCGGACCTTTATCGTTGGTTTTATCGTATTACACCCGTTGAATTTCATTGATTTCTATAGCCGCGTGGAATCAAGTCGAGTTCAAATCATTATTGCGAATCACATTATTGCGATGACGACGGCATGGTCCGCGTCTCTTTTTTATAAATTATGCATTTGTATAAGTAGGAACTGTTTTATTTTACGGTTTTGTTTCGCGGAAATATGATGAAATTCAGGTGCTCCGTCGTTCCGAAAGAACCGTCGGTATAGACTTTCAGAGTAGGGTTTTTAAAACTTTTCAAAAACGGCCTACAGTAATAATTATTATACCGACGACGACGTTAATAATCGTAAGTCGGTTATAAAATGTGAAATTCAACATCATAATAAGCCATCTACCCAGACATGCTATTATATTAATACTGCAGAATACAATTATTAGGAAATGTTTTGTGAATTTGTAATTATTTACGATTATTATACGATCCGGGAATAATAGGCTTTTTTTTCCAAATAAATCCACCTCCTAAAGTCCTATCAAAATAGGGAATACTTGAGGTCGAGAGAAATAAAAAACCTATCGGTCAGCTTACCTCTCAAACTTCTCCTCCTCTGAGAACCCGACCTCCTCCTCCTCCGATGCGGCTCGTTTTTTTTTCCCCGCAAGACGGAAATGTTTTTACCTAAAATTTATACATATTTGAAAAACAAATAAGAATAATAATATGATTGTTTACGATTCATCAAAACAAAAAAATATACCATATTAATACATACATACGTCGAAATAATAATATTTAGACTGTTTTGAATACCGAACGGAGAATCAATAATTGATGTGTGTTTTGTCTGTCTGTTATACAAATTCGAATTGAATAATATTTAGTCTTATCGTCGACTTCGGAAGTAGTGCGTTCTATACTTAATCGAATGAATAATTTATTTAATTGATCCAAGTGGTTATTGTTTGAAATTCCCATCGCGGTACTTAATAGCTGAGGAAAAACAGACGAACAATACGACTGTAAAACTCACGCGGTAAAATCTAACTTCGTTACTACTTCTCCCCCGTAACTCGAAAAGGAACAATCGTAAGGACTTGCAATTTTCATCGAATTCGTTACTTTTCTAGAGACGGCATGATTCCTAAAGCATGTTGACTTTTTTTTTTTTGTATTAATCGTAGACACTTGAAATTGTCGAGTTTTCATTGTTTGTTTTTCATTTTTTTTTCTTGATAAAGAAGCTTGAACATTCCAAGATTCTCGTTTCTCTTTCTTCTCGGTAATAGAAATTAATTGAGAATAACAACATTTTTTTTTTTTTCATAATTTTATCATTTTTATTTTATTTAACTGAATGTTAGCGTCTCTAAGATAGGGATATTATTTCGAAATATATTTTAATAAACATGTTGTGCTATTATTTATAGGCACTCGAAATATTCGTTTTTTTTTTATTTTAAATTTTTATCCGTATGTTTTCGGTAACATATATTTTAATTCTCGGAGCTAAACAATTCGACGTTTTTCTCACTGCGATATGAAAATATTTAAAATATCATACGGACACACTCGAACGTGAGATTTGAAAATATTCAAAGCGATCTATTTTGTTAGGTAGAAACGGTTTTTTTTTTCTTATCGATTAGAGAGCGCCGTGTTTCATCTTGTTGGTTTGTTCCTCCGTTAGTTTTCCGACTCGATCGGGTTTCGACGAAAACACAAGTATTCGTCAGCTTTCGATTCGACTCTCAACTTATCGAGTTGGAAACGCGGTCGTCGTTCGCTGCCTTACACTGTCGACCAACGGCTCGTCCTCTGTCGCTCCGCCACTTCACGGCACGACGACGTATGCGAACGAAAGCGAATTATTTTTAACCGACTGGAAATTTCCGTCGGTCTCGCGCGAGGTAAAAGATATTTAATTATGTCGGCGAACACAAGCGAGGGAGGACGGCAGCGAGAGAAAAGTCTTTTCCTTCTTATTTCAAAAAAAAAAAAAAAACGAACGAAAAACTTTGACGTTTTTATTTCTCTCGTTTTTCAACAGTAGAGTTTGTTTTCGAAGAGGTTACACTACGAGTATATCCATATCGCGCCGTAAATTGTTATTCCGTCGAGGAAACACGGGATACAAAGCTTTTCTTTTTTATCCCGCCGTTTGTCGTATACATGTATAATAATAATTATAGTACATAATATTCGTTCGAAACAAGGCAAAATGTATATCCACAGAGATTTACAAAAAAAAAAAAAAATGTAATAATATTCGATACTGTTATACTGGAAGTACTCGGATAACGTCGATATTTATAAGTCACCGTGACTCTGCGCGAGAGTTTTATTTTTTCAAACAAAAAATATTAAAAAAAAAAAACATTTATCCTTTCAAAATCTAAAATCGCAGTCTTATACGTTGTAGACACGGTCTTAGATTTATCTAAAAGGCGACACGCGTAGCATATTACATTTACTATTATTTTCGCTTTAATAAATTAATTGATTACGCGTGAGTTTGAGTTGGGTATTTCACACTCCGCGCCGACAATAATTATCGCGAATATTTAAATAAATCACACGGTGGAATTTTTCGACTCGACGGCCCTCGACTTTATTTCCTTCGATTACACAATGAAGGACGTGGTAATTCTCATTTGTTTCTTATTTCACTGACAAACAGACTTTACGGACGAATTTAATCGAAGAGCGCGCACGACAAACATAATGATATGTGATGTCTAGGGCTCGGAAGTTGTAGGAACTAAAAAAAGTAAAATATGCACGAAAAAATTGCAAAATATGAATTAAAAATGTAATAAATATGCAAAAAATTATTCTGAATTCCAAAAATAAAATGCATCAGATGCTATACACAAAAACTATTTATAACTAAAAAAAAATTACTTTTTACAATTGGGCATTTTAATGAAATGTTATAAAAATGAAATCGAAATAATAATATCAACACATAAAATTGAACAAATACACGCACTTTACCTACTAACGATACGACACGTCTATTTTGGAAAAATATGAAATATGCACTTTTTTTTGCTAAAATTGGTAAAATATGCAAAACATGCATTTTCAATTTTTTAACCCGCAATTTTATACAACAAATTTCTAGCTAGTTGTGCTATAAATCGAGATCATACAGAACAATATGCAATTCCTACAACTTCCGAGCCCTAGTGATTTCGATAAACCCGCCCGTACAGATATCGTGTACGAAACACACAGCGTACAATATAATAATTGTATCTCGTACGCGAGATACCGGCCCACCCCCCCCCCCTCCGTACCTGGACATTGAATATAATAAAAAGGACTTATTAAATTTGTCGAGAATGTGCCGCGCAGCAATACAGTCACGCACAGCGCTAGATTATAGGGTACGCCGCCGTACATAATATAGACGGGCTAACCTAACTCGGATATTATTGTACAGCTGGCGAAGACGAGAGAAGTCTCGGACGTAATACGAGCGCAGCTCGTTTCAAACATTCATTTCTTTACAAAAAAATAATAATAATAAATAAAAAATACGTACACGTGTATTTCTTTTCTAGCATATTATAGGTATTATATTATATTGGTAATACGTCTGCGACAAACGTATTTTCCGAACGCCGCCGCCGCGGCGGCAACGTGTACCGGCGAAATAAACTTACGCGATCCTTCTTAATTTAATCCGACCGCACGCCGCGTATTAATCCCGTTACGTATCCTTTTCAATTTGTTTGTTGTCTCGTTACCCGGGATTTTCTTTCTCGCAGTGTCGCGCGCGAAAATAGCAATTTTCCCCTCGACTATTTTGGCCAACGAACGCGCGGCCGAAACGATCGCCAAAACAAACGCGATAATGTGAGTTTTTTTTCTTTAGTTTCTCGATCGACGATTATATTTTATTCTTTTATTCTCGTCTCGATTCGGCGGGACGGAGTGACACGCGAAGGATGATTTTAAACGTCACGTATTAGAACGTAAACTGCAGTTTGAAATATGAAAGATATTTTTATATTTTTTAAACGTGCACTGTTTAAATCGTTCTTATTATTATTACAACGACACTGATTTTATTTCACATGTTTCGCATGTTTTTCCACTCCTTTTGTTGCATACTATTTTATGCATCGCTGCGTTGTAATTTCAGTACGCGTACTTTTGTTTTTAGCTTTTGTCTTCAACACGGCTATATCAGAATACATTTGCGAGCGAATAATGTTCTAAAGTCACGATCAGATAACCTTTTTGAACAAGCTCGTGTGCGTATCAGTCCACGAAAAAACAAATCGATACGATTAGACACTGCGAGTCGTCGTCGTTAAATAAAAACGAGTAATAATGTTATTAACTTTTCAAACTATTTGCACATGGGGAAGTCCGTATTAAATCTTTCAAGTATTATTTAAAAAAAACGTATTTTGACGGTTTTTGTCTATAAATCCGATACGATCTATACGCATAAACGACCACAACGAGATAAAATCCGGTAAACATGCAGTCTAGTAGGTGCATTTTTCTTATAAAAGTTATAGCCAGAGTTGAGATTTCGTTTCGTTGTGTCAAAAAATCTTGAGAAAAACAACTGAAATCGCAACGAAATGAAGGGAAAAAAACACCCGCCGTTTATTTAGTTTAAGCTCAATTAATTACACGATAACAGTAGCGTCCCTAAGAGTCGAGATCTAGGCGCGCCGTCGCACGTAGATGGTATTCCAGTCTAATTTACTATTTTCGTCTAATATCGAATATTCTTGTACAAAAGCTCTTAGAAGTCTTGGCTTTCTAATTCGTAACACGAAAGACTTCAATAACGAATTTTGTCTAAAAACTTTATATACGTCATTAGTTAGACCTATACTTGAATTCTCGCCGGTTCTTTGGAATCCTACCCGAATTGGGCATATTGAGTCACTTGAACGGGTCCAAAGAAAGTTTTTACGTTACGTTATTGCGTATAAAAGAAAATCGCACGGTGATCGAAACCCATCTGGAATTACGTCTCTATCATCGATTCAAGCGAGTATTAATCTCGAATCATCTTGATACGAGACGTAAATCGATTGATATTCGTTTTATGATCAAACTAATAACTGGCGTTATATCCTGTTCAGATTTATCGAATCCAATGAATTTCCATGTTCCCCAATATAATTCACGGCACCATAACACTTTCTCAGTTCCTTAATCACCGTACTTCATATGGCTATAATAATCCTTTGGACTGGGAAATGTGGATTTGTTTGTTGCTTGGAAGTACGTAATTTAGTAAGCTAAGTCTCTGTGTTCATGTAATCATATTCCATTTTTATTGTTATGATTAAATGTTTAAAAATAAGTTTTGATGTTGTTTTGTTTATAATATATTAAATAATTAAATATGTAAATATACTTGAGCCTGTTTATACTTAAATAAATAAATAAATAGCAATCGTGTAGGTACACTAAAAACACAATAATTGGTATTTTATTGGTTTCGTTTTAATTTGCTTCGACGCGATGTAACGTTCAATCGTACGGACGACGCGCGACTGTGCGGCAGAAGAAAAAGCACGCGGGCGGCAATTTTTTTTTATCTTTCAATAATAACAGCCGCAATAACAATCGACTGTTTGCGCAAAAATTCCGCGAGTCGCGTTTGATAATTGAATTTAATTCGCGCCACCGTCTGCTCCGAGTATTCGCTCTATAAATAAAACAACCGAAAATATATTATTAAAATAATAAACCGTGAATTTCACATCCGGCCCGAGGAGACACGAGCGTAGCGAAGTCGAAAGAGCATTTCGGTGTAATTATCACGAGCTTTAATGCTCGCGCGCAGGAACCACTTAGACGTGTTTATAAGCTCCGTAAATGGAATTAACACTTGGCACCACCGACTATCGCAGTGATATTGTCGCGTGGGTTAGACGCCACTCGACGGGTCATTAGAGAAAACGAAAATCAAAAAACACAACGAATTTACACGGGTAGTTTTTAATCGATCGATGTCGAAATTAAGACCGTCGTATGATATATTGTCAATGTTACGATCGAGTTTGTCGAATATAGTTTGGACTTTTTTTCTACGCCCGTAACGTTATTATTTATTAGAACTCGTTAATGTGTTACACGTCTCGTGCGTGTTCGCGTCGTTTCTTTGAATATTTTTTAAGAGGGGGAA
This sequence comes from Drepanosiphum platanoidis, assembly GCA_948098885.1. Classification (NCBI taxonomy): domain Eukaryota; kingdom Metazoa; phylum Arthropoda; class Insecta; order Hemiptera; family Aphididae; genus Drepanosiphum; species Drepanosiphum platanoidis. The sequence goes on from OX402530.1 coordinate 27,677,918, forward strand.
AAAAAAAAACGTGTTTTATAAACAAATCACTCGTCGAAATGCGCGTGGAATTAATCGAGATTTGAAAAATGTCAAAGCACACAACACATCGCCTGAAATCGTTTGAAAACCTGACCTAGAGAGGTGTTTCCAAATTGTTTTTCATCGCTTGCTCCTTTTTTCTTTTTTTTTTCGACTTTTCGTTGACGACGTCGCGCAGAAACGGAAAAATCGCTCCGCGTTGGTTCCTACGTACATTTATCATCGCTTTGTTCGAAGATAATTTATTTTCTTTACGAAAAGTTGAATTTTTTCCCGCCAAAGAACAACTCAAGTGAAAAAGAAAAAGAAGACCGTGTGGCCTCGAAAACCAATAAAACGTTAATTATTTTTCAATTCCATGGTATATTTTTTGCTCGAAATCAATTATTTTAATTATTAAATTATTATTAAATTCATTTTCACAATGGCCTATAGTTATAACGTACTCAATTAAATACACAAAAATTCAACTACGCGTGCACGTTATATTGTAAAAAATAAAAAAACTTAATCAGACTAAACTAAAGTATAGCATATTATATTCCGTGGAGGTTTTTAAGGGATGTTTTTCGGCGAGGCGATTATAGTTTTAGAAAAATAAATTTTAAAAAAAAACCTATTTTCGACGCGAATAATCGCGCCAATACAGAAAAAGGACAAAATAAAAATAAGTTTACCTGTTTTGAAATATTACTCATTTCTATCGCTGGACATTCAACGTCGAAACGGCTTTTGTAACAATTCAACTGCGTTTCAACTGGATTGAACACAATGCAAGTTTAATTTCCTAAAACCAACGAAATCAAGCTTGATTATCCGACGGCGAACAAATGCACGAAATATTTCGAATGACGACGATTCGAACGAGACCGAAACGACCGACCGAGATTGAATAGAGAAAACCGACGACGACGACGTTCGTCCCAATCGATTTCATCTCGCTCACGTCGTCTTGTCGGGTAGTATAGAGGGGCGGCGACGACGACGACGTAACAATAACGACCGGATTCGTTTCGTTTGTCTGTTCGAAGCGTTAATTTTATCAACACAGACGACGAATATTGAAACGGTTATTATTATTTCCTAAATTTCACATCGAAAGCGACACAGTCAAACGACAAGAAGAAAATCACGAACGGGTAAATAATCGACGCAATACCGTTCCCGTTTCTAGGAATCGTCCGAGTGGATCTCGTTTATTTCAACGTTTAAAAACGTTTTGGAAAAGCGTCCCGAAAGCCACGTTCACGTTCGCGCAAAAACATTCCGCCGGCCAGACGAATATTAATTAATTACAGTATATGATATTATCGATTTTAACAGGTAGATTTTTCAGGCATATTTATTTTTTTCTTCGCGTAATCCGTCGGAAATATCTATAATGGCGTGGAAATTCTTCGCAAAGCCTTTTACGGATTCCTTTCTTTTTTCTTCTTCTTCTTCTCGATCGAGTGCAAATGGAAATGCTACGAGTGTTTTTTTATTCTCACTCACGTCTCGGTCTGTATTTCGACCAGTACGTCTAGAAAATAGAGCCGTATAAAACATGTAAAAATAACACGTCGACGAATGCAGAGCTCAACTCGTTATTATAGAAATAAACGAATTGTAATAATTGAAACTCGAAATACGTTTTATCGGGTAAGAGTTTTCACGTCGTCGCCGTAACGCCCAGAGATTCGTGCGAAATCTTTGCCTCGGGCCGTGCTTAAAGTTTGAATCCCGCTCCGGCGCGACGTTTTTAACGTGTTCGGACGGAATCCACCTTTATTAAACCTTGCGACTCGTAACAATATCTTCTTTTCGCAAACGTTCGTTTCGATTTATATTATAATTATTTAGAAGCAGGAGAAAAAAATAACCGATTAAAATGCGGTGTCAAACGATATGAATTTCATCTCGTCACGCCCGTAATACTAGCTACTTAGTAATAATTTACATATTATTATGCGTAGGTATTGTATTTTCGGCATTAACAGCGCGCCCGTCGTGTAACGTATTATAATTAAGCTCATTATGCAGACGTTAATAATAATAATAATAATAATAATTGTTTGTATTTATTCTTGTCGCCGTTTCGACGAGATACTTGCCGAACGGTTTTAAATCATATCGAAAATACCGACCCGCACTCGCTCGAAACATTTTCGCTTTGTCTCCTCGATAGTCGCGTGCCGTCCAAAAAATAAAAACACGACTTGTGCGTTCCGTCTAAAAGACAAAAACACTAATCGTTTAGAGTTTCGAGCGAGGTCGCCCACGTGGAATTTCCAATGCTCGTTAGTAGCGGAGACGCCTATATGAAAAATCGCTATTTTCCGATTTGATAGTCTTTGTCCCGCATATTCGTTTTTTTATATGGATTCTTTTCTTTCGTTTTTCATTTAAAGTATTAAGTTCGTATATTTCCACGGATTTCTATTGCAACGTACCGAAACGGAGGCTTTTGATTTCAAAATACGAGAACAATATTATTTACCGACGTCAATCACCCGTCACCAGCCGCGTCTCGTCAGAGTTGTGTATCATAAGAGTTGTGTATCTCACCTCGATTCGATTTCCGTACACTCTTGGATGTCTCGAGACGAAGAATATAATATAAAAATATCGCGACGTCGCGTCGCCTCGTCGGCCATAAAACTATTCGTACAAACTACGAAAGATAAAAAAAAAAAAAAGGAAAACTACATATTATTATTACGGGATCCCGTGCGCTCGGCCGAGTTGGCAGTGTTCGTAGCGTTTATGCGTCTCACGCCTTCGCGGGTCGTTCCGAATTTTTCATCCCATTATCGTTATTACTCGTGTATTGTTATTTTTCTTCTCGCGGGAACGAGACGACGGCGACGACTACTAGAAAACCCCTCCCGGCCCGTCGCGTTCCATTTGTTTGCGTTTAATTTATACGCGGCGCAACGTCTCGCGAGAATTGGCCGATTTAAAATCGCGCCCCCGCCCCCCGCGTTATCGCGTCGAGTTTTCCGTGAGCACTCTGACCGCCTTCGTCGGCGTTGAAAAAAAACGTTCGCGTTCGGCTCGTCTAGTTTTTCATAAAAAAAAATACAGTAAAACCGTCGAGCCGACTTGCTGTGCGTTCAAAGGTAACGCGAAATATTATATCCGACGCGCGACCTCGAATTCGACCAGTTTTGCGCTCTATGATGATGTAAACAAAGAGTTTACCGCAAATAGTTTACGTAAAATTTAAAAAGCGTTAGAAAATTAAAGTTTAACGGGCATTTCAACGAGTGTTGATGATTATTAGCAGGGCTCATAACTTCTAGCATTTGCATATTTTTTTTTTGAGAGGTCCTACAGGTACCTTATGTGAGCTATACATTTGTTTCAGATAACCAAGAAGCTACATACGAAATTGTATGTTGCATATTTCGGAGTATAAGTGCTATTTTGCTTTTTTTCGCTTTGTTTTGGATTTTTGCATGATTTTTATCATTTATTTTTTTTAAATTTTTTTAGTAGTAGCAGTACAAATAATTGTTCATATTAGTAATTAATTCGCGTTAATTAATTTTTCTTCTTATATAACTTATATAATAATATCAGAAGAAGCTAAAATAATATAATAAATAATAATAATAAAATAATAATTTTTGTATACAAAGGTTTATTTTTTTTTTTTGCATAATTTAGTATTTTTAGCGCTTATATGAATACTTTTTAGAGCATATTTAAGCGCTTATAATAATAACCTTTTTTAGAGCTATAAGTTATGAGCCCTGATTATTAGTTTTGAAAATCAAAATTAACGCGTGTATAAAAAATAATTCAACACTGACTGGCCAAAATGAACAAGAACTCAATTGGCTAAGTGAGACGATAGCCACGAACAAGACTTCGTATCGGTAACGTGTTGTCATAATATCGAAAAATGATCGGATTCTCGACTATCGGCTCTATTCGTTTCGAGATTTTATTCTTCTCAACACTATTGATAATATTATAAAGCGTTCGTTTTTTTTTCCTGCCACTTTCGTCATCTATTCATACCGCGATGTATTGTGTAAATTAGACCGTAATCATTTTGCAAACGACTATTCTCTACTAGGGTTGTTGGTGGCAACAATTTAGTCTGTGCATGTTCGGCCGGTACACAATGCTATAAATTATAAAAATCTAATAACGTGCATTATTCATAAGCGAATTCGACCGGCATACTACCGGTATTGTGTTATAAAATATAAGGACGTTACTCGTATTTATTATTTATTACAACACATTAGGGGAAAACGTCGCGGGATAACGAGGACAGAAGGACCCCGGAATTAAACGATGGGAGCTATATTTTAATGTAAAATAATATAGTATTATTATGTTATCGCGTATATAGTAATTATATTTTCATTTTTAGGTTTTGAAAAAGAAAAAAAAAATTGCTTTTGTCGGAGTTTTTAATCCTACCTAAACTGACCCAGATGTGAATCTAGAACGCCCCGCGAAAAGCTTACGAGAGTGTAAGCCGTAACGGTTTGAATTTATAACGCAAGAGGATTTTTTTTTAATTTTCTTTTTCTTTTTTGACCGGGGACGGTTCGATTCGGACACACGACTGGCCAATGTTTTTTTGTTCGCCACATTTTTCACCGCATCGATGAAAACAAAAAGTTCTCTCGTCGATATTTTCCACCCACTCTCGGTCTGTGCAGATTCGGTTCACATTCAGGAGGTTTTTTTTTTGTTTTTGAGTAAAGCTTATAATATTTGAATAGTGTTCACACCAATCGTGTCCCTTGTTCTTTTTCATTAATCATTTTCATTAACATATTGTTGTGTTACAATTGTAAATAAAAACGACGGTAGAGATACAAGGCTCGGTGGTGGGCGATTGGTTTTGGTGAATTTTTCTTTCAAATCGACGGATCTTTGTCTTGGAAAAACAATTCTAAGCAAAAGTCGATTAAAACTAATATACACAAATAGTGCACGTTGTCGTGTATATATTAATCGATAGTTGAACGCGAATATTCGACGCATTGTGCGAATGTCGTTTGAATTGCGGTCGCGATAATTATAAATACGACACGTTATTTCGACGCGTCTGCCAAACACGCAATGACAATGATGATGATGATGATGACAATAATAATAATAGTAATAATAATAATAATTAATTATAATGTGTAAAGCGTCACGGCAATGCTGCCATGATAATTATTGTCGACTAACGCGGTATACGCATCGCGCCGTCAAATAATGACCGGCTGCGGCGACGGTCCGCTCGTGTGGGGTCCGCGAAAACGGTCAGTACGAATTCTCCTCGTTTATTAATTTTTTTTAATTACGTTCCGGCGAGCACATTTTTTCAATATTATATTTTTGGCATTGATTTCACGATAAAATTTTTTCTTGTTCCCCTGCTCTTCGTTGTGTTTATTTTAAACAATGTAATTATTCGAATACTCATGTATTTCACCACAGACTTCGGCAACACTTTTGTCGCATCGGGTAGAATTTTAATATTTACGCTTTGTGAAAAAAATATATTTCGTCTTACTGAAAACATCTGAAACGTTTGGAAAAACGACTTTTACGTCGTTCTTATCCAGCCATCGTCGGGAGCCGATCGGTCGGTTTTTTGTTCTCTACACCTGCAGCGGTTCCCAAACTGTGTGGCGCGCCACCCAAAGGAGGCGCGAGCACTTAACAAGGGCGGCGCGGCGCGCGGTTGGAATTTTATACATATTGTTATTTTTAGATCAATTTTATGTCCGATAAAAATTTTGTAGAAACGATTATGAAACAGTAATATTGTATAGAAAAGGAAATGAAACAGTACTATTGGATTAAAGACCCGTTCACTGAAAAGCCACCATCAAATTTCACAACTACAGAAGAGGAACAATTAATCGACATTTCATCCGATTCTTCACTACGAATGCAATTTTCTTCATATTCACTTTTAGGATTTTGGAACAGTATTAAAGATGAATATCCTGAAGTTAGCAACAAAGCTTTACGTATATTAATACCATTTGCCACTTCGTATTTATGTGAAGCAGGATTTTCAGCTGTAGCCGTATTAAAATCAAAATATCGGTCCAAACTCAATGTGGAAAAAGAAATACGTGTTGCAGTAACTACATTAATTCCTAATTTTGAAAAATTAATAAACGAAAAACAAGCACATTGTTCGCATTAATTATTTTGTATAGAATAAAATATTAAGTTTACTGTTTTTTTTTGTCATCAAAATTTAAATTTAAAACTAATAAATATTATATATTGAACAATTTTTAACCTATTTTATTGAATATTCTTTGAGGGAGGCGTGAAAAAAATGTTTAATTATTAGGGAGCCTTGAATGAAAAAAGTTTGGGAACCGCTGCTCTACACTGTTCCGGATTCATCGGGAGACTAAATTCGCATTGAAACGTTCGCTTTTTTTTTCCTCTGGGAAGCAACAATATAAGTACAATGTTGTACTCTTTCGCGCGGAGGAAACGGCGAAATAGTCCAGGTGGTGTGCGAGAAATACTAAATACGCTACCGCGGGCGGCGCCGCGACAGGGAAACGTTTCCTCGCCTTCCTCCCGCACGTTATTCGAACGCCGCTGCTTAATCTAGTCAAGACGTCACGATTTTCGTTTTTAACGTTTGTACAAAACACACTGTGCGTGTAACAAACGTTTCCGACGATTTATAAATATAAACGTTCTCGCCGCCGCCGCCGGTACGAAACGTTTTCCGACGCATTTCTTTAATTTTTTTTTATGCGTTTTAATTTTTTTCTCTAGGCGCGATACGCCCATGAACGACCTACTGGTTCATCTGGGCGACTACGACCTGACTGCGGACAACGAAACGGAACACCAGGTGCGAAAAGTGTCTCGCGTGCTGTTCCACTCTCATTTCCATCCGTTCCTGTTGGACAATGACATCGCACTGCTGCAACTCGACCGGCCGGTAACGGCGAGCAAAACCGCCCGGCCCGTTTGTCTGCCGTCCGCCGCAGGTGAGTGCATTTATCACAATGATAATTATTGGTAACGATCGAACTCGGAAATGAATTTAAGCAAAAAAAAGAAAAGAAAAGAAGCATTTCCTAAAGGTCGGAAATAGGATTATGGAACTGAAAAACAAAAAAATTATCACATTTTCTTCTGGTATTGACCGTTCGGTTTCGTATACTTATTATTATTACTTGCTTTACCCGGTATTCGGTTAGCCGATCACTTTGTTGTAGGTACCTACGCGTTTTCTGCTAATTCGATAACATTTTTCAACACACGTCTGATGGGTTTCGATGAAACGGCACTCAAACAACTACGCGGTATCTCCCGCATAAGCTTCTCTACGCGTTCGCAATTTACGAAATCCAATTATTAACAAACGGTCTGCAAAAACATTAAAAGAAAAAGTACCTACCGAAAACATAAAACATCGTTAAAACTTTCCAATACATCGTCCTGTGATTTCTTTGGAAACGTACCGGAACAGGAGATTATTGACGAAACGCTTCGTCCTTATCGCTCGATAATAGTACTCAACGCGAGAACAGCTGCGTATCGGTTTACACTAAAACCAAAACGTATTTAAAACACTTTTCTTCGCAATAAAGCACAATAGTGTCTATGAATTTCGTCGTCTTAAACCAGACACACTGGAACCTTTTTGGTGTCTCCCGTTTCGGTTTGGTTCTCGGAAATTTTGATATTTCGATGAGGGGGGGGCGGGGTTCGTAATGGTTCTAGAAAAAAAACAAGGTTCGTCGAAGCGCTTTAAGAAACAAAATCGTATTTATTAAACGAATAAATGTCCCGAAACCGATCGTAAAAACTCTCTTCCCGGAATCCGGTTTCTAAAATATTTTCAACAAAAAAAAAATAATAAAAAAAAGGTCCGTCCAGAGGTTCCGGTTTCTGAATTTACAAAGGGTCGGGAAACCGATTCTTATCGCGGTACGGTTTTGCCGTTTTAAACGTTCGCGCCGCGCACGTTGAATAATGCATTACGGGTGGACGTGTAAACGGCATCGGTCGTACGCGTTTCGCCGCGTGCGCCTTATATAAACCGTAATCCACTTGGACGTCGCGACGACGGCGTTTCCGACGTATCGACCGATTGTTTTGTTAATCCAATAAGAATATAAGGCGCTCGCGCGTTCGAGAGAGCTCGGATGTTCCGGTCTTATAATCTATTTAAATTATTAGACGTCGTCGTCGTCGTCGGGCACAGGCCGGTCTTCTCGGCGTTAAGTACGATAAATAATCGTCGGCCGGAGGGCAAACAACGCGGGCGGGTCGACGACGCTGAAATCCGCGAGCTCCTCCGCCGCCGGTGATTCTCAGACGATTCAATTATTTGCTACCGCCGCCGCCGCCGCCGCCGCCGACGACGCGACGCCGCGCGGGCGTTGTTTGTTCGATAAATACGATGCGTCCGCGGGGACGATGTAACTGCGCCGTCGCGCGAGAGCCCGAATCGAGAGACAAACTGCAAACGAACGAAAGGAAAGGAATAGAAAGGATAAAAAAAAAGGACGCGGTACATAATATATATATATATATGTATATTATGTAAGCATACGACGGCGGCGGTGCAGGTGCTGAGCCCTGCACATTTGCGAGCGAGTAATTGCCGCCGTCCTCACAACGAGCGCGCCCGTACATTTTCGACCGGAGAAAACGAGCGCACACAACATACATACCCCGCGCCGCCGCCCCGTTTCCGGCGGTGCGGTTTACGTCTGTAACGAAACGTCTCTGGAAAATAATATCGCCGGAAACGAACGTCTCGAGACCGGGAGGAATCTCTTTGGAAAAATAATCCGAATCGGCTGGCGAAAGTAATTTCACGCGGTGTTTATCCAACGAAATCGTCGCGAAACGTAATATTTTTTCGCGCGTCTGTCGTCCACGAGTTGCTGCGGATTTCGATGACGTTTCGCCACTTTTTCCAACGTTCCGAGTTCATAATGAATCTCCGCTGTTCTTGTAACGTAGAATCTCATATATAATACGTTTACGGTTTTATTTCGCTTCGTTTTGAGCTGATTTTGGACACTGCGCTTCTTTTTTTTCATCATCGCTCTATTTCAGCTGACTAATTATCGTAATATACACGAAAAAACCTAATCGTTTTTTTCTCAGTCTTTAAATGAAATCGAGGGTGCTTTTTTTTGTTGATATTCTATCGACATTTCTTCTCTTTTTATAATAGAGGAATTTGAAAATACAGTGGGGTGGGGGGGGGGGCTGAACGAGATGGCCGGGGTTAGAGTTGGGGCTACGGGACGTACGTCTGAAAAATTTTGTCTGAGAAGGAAAAAGGCCATAAACCATTTCGGGGGACACGAACCCGCTCTTGAACCGTGAAAGTACATTATTACCGATAACGTCCCTTGCTATGATAAATTTGAAATTCCTGCCGCCGCCGGTGATGGTCGGCCGTATAAGACACCTGTCCGTGAAATTTCATCAGAACCTTTGGAGAGACGAGAGCTCGGCCGAGCCTGTGATGTACGGACACGTAACGATATTATAAGGGTCGCGTATTTTCTTCTTCTTCTATTCGACCACGGAACCGTAAAAAGTACCGGACATATTACTATTGCCCATACAATAACGCACGTGTCCGGACAGCACAAAGGTCGCTGGAAATTTAATATTTCGTCGCGGGTCGATAGACGAACGTAAAGAATGTATAAAATTAGATGAAACGACCCGAATAACTATACTTACTAATAACTAGTGTGCGTTTCGTACGGACGCGTAAAGTTGGAAACGTTAAGTTTTCCGGGCGAATCGTTCGTTTTTTCTCCCGAAGATATAGATTTTCGTCTGTACGGCTCGAAATACTGTTTGATGAATTAATGTCGACGTTATTGATTTTTCGTTTTTCTATTTTTTTTTGCAATTAAACGTTCAAAACGATTAAAAATAATACTACTGGACGTGTATACTCAGATACTTACTTACGGTCAAAGTTTTTCCCGCCTTCTCTTTTCAATAGTACCTAAACAAATTCAAAACGCGTTAAATATTATATGATAATGAAATATTACAAAACGATCGAATAATCGGTAAAAAATTTTACTTTTTCCATTGGTTTTTTTTTTTTCAATTCGATATGATATTATGTAAACGTTTAGATGTTACGTATTTATATGTATTTTTGCTACTTTGAACGTAAATTTTTAACGTTATTAATACTCGGATTTTAAAGTGACATCTGAAAAAGAAAAAAAATGTTATTTACAAAGAGTGTTAAATATGTATTATATACTCGTATATGTATACGTATTTTCGAGCTTCAAAAACGCGATTTTATAATTCTGTGCGAGTATGCATAACGAGAACGATGTAAAATAAAAAAAAAAACGCAAACAACGAGTCGTAAACAAAAAAAAAAACGTGTATCCGAAAAACGAGACAATGTTTGTTTAATTAAAAACGAATCGAAATAAAACGAATAAAATATGTACGGAGATATTACATTCCAAACGTATCGTTATCGTCGCCCGTCGTGAAAACCCTTGATATTTCTCGAGAGAAACGCGTTGTCCGCGTCGTCGGTGAAAAATGTACGCGAAAATACACGACCGTATCGTTGGAAACGCGCGATTGGAAATTTATTAGAAATTTGTTTTGTGTAAATCGTTGTGAAATTTTAACCAACTCGACCGATCTATTATATAAGTTTTTGTTTTTGAATTCCCTCGGCTTCAGACTCTTTTAAACGGCGGCGGCGGTAATGTATTCCACGCTCGAGAAATTATGAACACAAACTGTTGCCAAAAAAAAAAAAAAAAGGAGGAAAAAACTATACTCTTCGAGGTTTTGTTTTTGATTTCTATAAAGTTTGAATTTTACGACTTCCGGGAGACGAGATCGTTCTGTTAAACAATAATTAGTATAAAGTGTGTTTACGGATACTTTTGTCACACCTCGAAAAACATTTCTGGTTGCGACGCGTGCATCACGCCCGACGAGACGACGACGACGCGCGTACAAACAATCGATCGGTTTTTGCAAAAATCGTCGACAAAATATGATAATCTCTCGTCTCGTGTGAAATACTCGTACGCGGTGTTATTCGATTTTGACGATATCGCTTTTCAAAAACAACGCGCCGCGCGCAGCCGTCTCCGATAACAGTCGTCTCGGAAACGGGCGGATTTTACGGCAACGGTTTTTTATCGTTTCGTTTCGTTTTTTTTTTTTTATATACGATTTTTTGCGCGTTTTAACCGGCTGTCCGCCTCTTTAATAACGAATTCGGCGTGCCTCCAGCGGACGGGTACGGTATAGTTGAAGATTTAATATTTTAGCAGGCTTAAAAAGACTCATTAAACCTAAGAGTACGCAGTTTATTATGGTCGTTTTTTTCCCCCCCCGAACACGTCACCGTAAAAATTTAAAAACCCACACCGGAAGGGTTCAAAATATTACGCGTATGAAACGTATATATTATAATCTAATCTCGCGGTAGATTACTTGTAAATATATAACCATCTCTATTTATGTTGTCGTCGTGGGCGGACTCGGTTGCGTGGGCGATTTCGGCCCCGAGAAGTCTCTGTAAAGTAGTAGACACTGTGTGTCGAGACAGCCAATGGCGAATCGATCGTCGTGAAATCGCTAGCGTTTCAAATTCACGTTTCCATTATTCGCCGCGTACTTTTTTCAGCAACGTGTTTCTTCTGCTTTCTAAACTTTCAACCTGACATTTCGATGCACTATTCGCGTACGTGTATTATTACTGTACACAAAAAATAGAAAATATATAAACAAAATAATTATATTAATAAATCTAATGGTCAGTACTCATAAACAATAACAAAATATTATTTTAAATATGTAAAATTATTTTAATACAATCCACTACAATAATTCTGAGAATAGTCTCACACGCGTACGCGCATGCACACGTCACCACCGGTTCAGATATTATTTTCATTTTATAATCAATTCGAAACTGTCAAAAGAGAAAACAAGTTTTGAGTTACTTCCAGTGGGCCGATTTAAATTGTGAAAAAAGATCCGTATTCGTGAACCTTTTTACTAGATTCTGTAGGAAACAGAATTTCGAATTTCGAACTAGATTTTTAAATATTTATGTTTAACCATTGATAATCGTTTTTTTTTGTTTTTTTAAAAAAAGAAAACACGTTTTTAAACCTAATTTAATACATAAATCAAAAATAATATATTTCCTACAGAATTTAGTAAAAAGGCTAATAAATTCATACATGTATTCAAAATTGAAATCGGACATCGGGAAGTACTTTAAAAACACCTACTCTTATTGGTCTAAATAGCATGTAAAATACGGTTTTATGAATCGTGCTCCAACAGCCGACAGTGCTCCGTGCGCTCTGAACACCCGATGATGATTTTGAACCGATTTTCCATCCTTACAAATAATACTCGAGACAAGACTTTTATTTTATTATTGTTCAAATATATTTAATAATTTGTATTAAAATAATTTGATATATATTTAATATTTTGTTATTATTTATTATACGTATAATGTGTAATGGACAATAATTTTATCGAAATTTTCTTTCTCCGTATTATCTTAGTCGTACTTGGATTTATTTTGACACGCACGGAAAAGTCGTCGTCTGGGGGTTTTTATAGGGCTACGCGCGCGTCCTTTGACACGACGTACGTAGTTCACCAGCCGCAAACGTTGTCGGAGGCTAAAAGGAATCGATATTCGCATTTGAACATTGGATTTAACGACGTTCGCGTCTGTACTGCGCCGTATTATTATGATATTATAACATCGAGACGGTTTCTGATATTTTACTGAAATCGTTTGTGATGGCGCAGTTAACGCGTATCGACTCGTGGCTAATCCACCGGAAAATGCGCGGGTGTACGTATATTATTATTATGATATTGCGTTCTGTTCGCCAGCCCCGCGGAGCGCGGGCTTTATCCGCGAGATTGGCAAAAATGCCATTAGGTCGCGAGCAAACGCCGCCGCTAAAATAATAAATCCCCGTCTGGCTCGGTCTTTATCATTTCTGCGATTTCGCATACCCACTAAATATTCATCGAGGAAACGAGAGCCCGTTAAACCTGAAATTCTAAACGGAAACCGACGTCGTTTTTAACGTTTCTCAAAACATTCCGTATAAGTTTCGAAATCCTGCACGCACATTTGCATTACTGCGCGCAGGACGAGGATGCGAAGAAGTTTTGCCGTCGGCCGACATCCTGTCCGGATATGGGATCGGTACTATCGATTTGCCCTCCTTCTCAGAGATTTATCGAAATTGCATCTTTTGAAATATAGACATTTTATCAAACGTCTATTATTTTTCTAATCGAATAGACGATAATTATCGTTCAATACGCCTCTACCCAACAAATTATATCGCGTGAAAATAACGTTATTTATTTTTCGTATACATTTTCCTTTATCTATCAATCCTTTTTAAAACAAACTCATGGCGGAAATAAAATTACAGTATTTTTAAATTAAGACGTTCACTCGGTACGATATCGAAATATTGATACGGTATTAGACTTGTACGTCGTCGTGAATATAAGAAAAAAACGAGAAAATATTTATACAAAACATTACATATAAAAACCGGCCAAGACTAAGTTCATATGTTTATTACTATTATTCTTAGGACACGAGAAATCCAAGTAGTCCAAAGGGGTAGCCCCTATACATTTTCGACCACCAGCTGTATTTACACGATTTAATTTGGCGTCGCTAGTCCCGTGTGTTGTCTTTTATTTACACGTGTGCACATGTCTCGTATACGTGTACTCGTATTGACGTATTTCACTGCCTGCCCAAATCGTTGTAGATTAATCGTAACGATTTTCTAAACGTTTATAATTTTGAGAAAAATCTGCCACACTCAGTTTGCCCAAGCAAATCCTAATAATTTTATAAATGATTTTATAAACGCCCCCTCGAAATTAAAAAAGCTCACAAAGGAGCGGTACCGCCAGCGTTGGGAATCGCCGTGCTAAGGCATCGAAAACGGTTCGCACTGGACTTTGAAAATTTAAAAGACGGTTTTGGTCTCGATTTTGAGCTACCTATTATGAAATCAAATAAAAACACTTACGTCGAAACGGTCTCGAAATTGTCTAGGTTGAACGTTCAACACACGCCGCCGTCCATAAAACTCGATAATTATTGTTCGACTTCCAAAATATAAGCTCGTTTTTTTTCTGTGTGCGACGTTTTAAAATCGGATACCATTGGCATACCTGTAAAATATTATTATAAAATCGTAATTAAATTCAACAGATAAGATCGGGTCGATCGCCGAGGGGGAGAGGCTGAAAAAGCGAGCGCTCTCGGTCGGAACGATAATAACATTATTACAATCGTTTCTTGCAATAATACGGTTTCGATGTCGTTTTTTCGTCGCGATTATTGTACGCGCGCGCCGTAACGCAATATTATATTAGCGCGTCGCCTTTAAATACGAGCGTTTTCGGTTCTTTGTCATTTGAAATTTTAAAAACGCAATCGTGTTTAAACTGTTTTTTTTTTTTTCATTTCAATCGCGGTCCACGACTTTTTACTTTTCTCGTTTTGCATTTCACTCTCGTCATATTACATTCATAAAAATCGGGTTTCGTTCGCTCGCCGTCATATTAAATTATATCGACGACCAACGCACACTGTGTATTATTACCTCGTAAACGCATTGTCTCGCGGTTCTTATTTTAAAGACGCAGTGGCGTGGCAATTGTGCGCGCCGCTCTCGTCTCCTCGAAATTTTCTGGCGGCACAGGGGGGGGGGGGCGCGAATAATAAAATATTACTCGACGGTACGGCGTCAAACAGATGAATAATAATTTGTTATTCTCGGCCATCAAATAAAACTTTGTTGAATCGTGAAAACAATCGAGTATAACCCAAAAGCTATAAAACTAGAGATAATTAAAGAAAAAGCGTATATAATTTCGATTTCAGTAAGCGCGTTGTTTTGCCGTCATTCTTCCTAGGTTTTCATCCAGTCACGGCACCGACGACGTGTATTTTTGCATTGAAATTAAATCGTAAACAAAAAAAAACCGCACTTTATAAACCGTCGTTTTGGCCGTTCTGGTCCTATGGTATTCAAATCTGAGTTAATCCTTCAAACATTCGTTCCGTTCGAACGTTTCAAAACACGTGTTACTCTTCGTAGAATCATGACTTCCCTGGCGCGTAACGCGTAAAGTCCTGCATAACGATTTACAAATATTAAACGCACCGACAAAAATGCATTACGAGCGTTTTCATACTAAACCAACACCAAGTACAAACTCCTAAATTCCAACCGGGTCCTCTGATCCTCGACCTCTCGCAGATCAATAAATAGAAACTCATTCCAAAACGATCGTTTCCGTTATTCCAACTCCTTGGTATTAAAATCTAAGCTATATAAGTTCGTTATTACCAATCGGTGATTTCTCCTGTCGAGCGACTCGAATTATGAACAACGTCACCATTGTTGTCCCGATGACTTGTTGTGCAAACCACGCGCATAACAGATTGTTTTTTTCTTCTGTAAATTGAAAAAACAAAACGCTCGTTCGATTTGAGCTTCGAATATATAGTAGGTTCTTAATTTTAGCGGCCAACGTGTTGCATAATCGTAGCATAAAACCCCGAACAGGTCTGTTCGCGGCACTGCACACCGCTTGCGGCGACCGCCTATCGATCGACTACGCGGTTTTCCGAATAATCATGTCGTTTTCCAACAGACACCGTCGCAGATGGTCCCACACGCCGTATATCACGTGTATTCAATAATAACAGTGCGACGTATTATTGCCGCGAGACGAGCACTCGCGTATATTCGGTGAATATTTCACACCGGTTATTCGAAAAAGCCGCATACATTACACGCGCGCACAAATTATTATATTTATTTATCGACACATCGTGATGTCATATTGTTTTCGACGAGTTTCGCTGGTTTTTATAGAAAACTACGAGACGATTTTTATCACTTTTATCGTTTTGGAAAAAAAAAAAAAAAAAGGGGGAAAACAAACCTTCCTCGAATCGTAACGATCGAGTGCGGATTTGAATTGTAAACACCACGCTCTGTGGTCGAAGAGCCCTCCCCCTTTTAGTCCCTACGCCTTTCTTTTTTTATTACTCTTTTTTATTTATCACACGTTCTACAGTTAAAACCATCAGTCCTCCTTAGATTTTTAATAAAAAAAATTATCGTCTTTCATAAAACGATTTTAGATTCAGAGTGAATCAAAGAACGTATTGATTTTAGTATTATCAGAAGACCTATCAGCTTCGCGGACGAATGTCTGTGAAACGAATGTTATCTCGTTGGTGTTTAGGAGGGTCGACTCGAAAATTGCCCGACGATTTTTTTCTTAAAATCGATAAAAACTGGCACGGTAAACCATCGGATTTTGATAAATTCGAATTTTTCGTCAGAAAGGCATAATCGTAGACTCTATGATTTGAAATGTTCACCGAATACTTACAAACTACCGTTCTCTAGAGACGGTATAGTTTTTGATAAACGAGGGGTATTTTTTCCACCACAAGACGTAAAAAAAAAAGAAAAACATCCAATTAAGACTCGCGCGCGCCCTTAAAATAATTATTACACAAACGGGACGTACCTAATCCGATTGACTTAATACAGATTCGCGTGCGCTACTTCTCGTATCAGCTGGTACTTGCGAAACACCGCAAACAGCCGCTGCACCTGGGGTACGTGTAACACATACGCGTATAATATTATAATAGTGTACATGTGCGCGCGCGCCGTATCGTCGTCATAACATAATAACCGAATCGTCGACGCGTCTGATCGATACAGCTCCTCGCCACTCGCATAATAATGTGGACCGACGTGAATTACTGCGACCGACGACGACGGGGAACAATTATTATGATTGTTGTGAATTGCGCACGGATACTTTACCGTCCGTTGCTGCGGGGTTTGCAATAATTATCGAAACGAAATAATTTCAAAAACACTAGAAAACTCAGAGCGGCGGAAAAAAAACTACCGCGGCCGATGGGAGGGACGGCGTACTAAACGCCGGAGTACGCTTCTTTTTTTTTTAAAAAAAAAATGTTGAAAATCTCGAGGGGAACCGAACGAGTAGCCGACCTATCGACTAACTCCTTGACTTGCGGTGTCCCGGACCTGGGGAATCGAATTCAAGTGCAGTCGATCAATCGATTGTACGCGCGGTATGTCGCGACGACACAATATGTAAACATTGTAAAGTCGAAAACGTGCGAAATGAGAATTCCACATTTTTAAAAAACGCCACGCCTATAAACAAACGGAGCGTTAGATTAGTACGGAAACGGACTCGCAAATGCTCGCAAATCTATTCGAGCCATGGGCGTTCGACACCGACTCGGTGGATTAGACAGGAGGGAGGAGAGATGACTCGCGATTTCGCGAACGGTTCGCATTGTAATATCGGTTAATAAGGTTTCTAATCGTTGCGAGCAGACCGACTTGGCGTACGACAGCGCGTGTCTAATTGTCGTATTATTCGTAATTGCTCGAGTACAAACGGTTAACAAAATACACGTACGTCGTCGTCGTCGTATAATATTATAATCTAGAGCGCTGCAATAAGCAATCTTCAAACGAAAACACGTGGGCGGCACAAACGTACCTATGAACGCGCATGTTGAACAAGCGTTATTAACCCGTACGGAGGGCCCGAGCGATTCTTATTTTCTCTGGATTTGTACGAGTAGTATTATATAATAATAATAATAATATAATGCGCACGTGCTTTGCGCGACGTAAGATAAAACAAACTTTTGATATAATAATATAC
Source organism: Drepanosiphum platanoidis (assembly GCA_948098885.1). Lineage (NCBI taxonomy): Eukaryota > Metazoa > Arthropoda > Insecta > Hemiptera > Aphididae > Drepanosiphum > Drepanosiphum platanoidis. Next base: position 27,695,714 of record OX402530.1, read on the forward strand.
TCGGCGGCGGCGGCGGCGCATGTATATACGTATTATACACTCTGTATTTTGTGTTATTGTACTAAAGAGTTTGTTATGCGAAAAAGAAGAGAGCAAGAAAAAAAACCCGTCAGACTAAAATTAATAATTAGTTCCGGTCGAAAAGAGTTTCAAAAGGAATCGCGTAACCTTAGAACCGTAGTGCCGGCGTATTCCGACACGATACTGTGCTGCAGTGATACGGGTACGCGAGACCAGGGCAATTGCGAGTTACAAAATCGAAATCAAATTAAAACGTTGAGTTTGTTTCGACCCGGTCGAGTAAGTCTCTCTCGTTAGACACTCTTTTTTTTTTTTTTTTTCCCGAAACTATAACACTGTCGATGATTTCATACGTTACGTTTTTGACGAGTGATTTTCGTTTTCGATTTCGTTTGTTTGAGAAATTACGTCGAGTACCGTGAATTTGACCGGAAACTATTGTCGATCGATCGAGAATTAATTACCTTTCGGAGCACAATCGTAAACGTGAGAAGAGAGACGAGAGGAGGTAATAACTGCTGCCGCCCTGTGTGAAAATGCCAGACGGCAATGCTGCCGACGTTTTGTAATTTAAGAAACTATAATAAACAGTATTATCGAAAAGACGAAAGGGAGATTATTTGTATTTCGTTATTTTATTCGGGAAAATATGATTATTATAATGAGGGCGTGGATTTTTAACGCGTCGAATAATTTACTTTAATGAAAAAAATTCTCCGATAACTAAACAAAATTATAAATGTGCGAAATTAAATTAAAATTTTTAATTTACGATAAACGAAACTAATTGATTACTATAGTGAAACGATATTATAGAGCTCAAAGAAAAAACACATGTGAATCCACTCCCAATGGTTGAAACTATTGTGTGTCGAAAAAAAAAAAAAAACAATTAATTTTACCAAAAAAAAAAAACCGACTACATGAAAACAATTAATTACTCTAAACAGTCGACTACCACACGCGTGAATACAAAACTAATACATTTTGTCATTTTATAATAAAAAACGCCATTATTTAACGTGCAATTTAATCGTATCGTTACAGCGTATTATATTCAACGGCGATCCTCCTAGTTGTATTTTTTTCGTTGAAACTGTTTATTTTTTTATGAAAATTACACGTCAATACTACGAAGTTTAAAAACAATTATAGTCTGTCAGCGAGAATAACATCTGTTTCCGGTGACTTTAAACGAGAGAACGATAAAACGACAAAATATGAATAAGTTTACCTGCTTTGAGAAGTAATTCGCATCGCCTGGCCGTCCGTCAAAACCGGATTTATAACGACAATTTAATTTAGACGTTCTCAAAACCAACAAAATCGATCGCTTAAAAACACAAAAACTACGACGCACGCGGCCAACGGTAATAAACAAAAAACTGAATGGAAAACGATTTTCGTCTGCATCGAGTTCACCCCTAGGTATCATTATCACCTCAGATATGCGATAACACGTTTTTTTTCGTTTAAACTTCGAATACGATCTCTAGATACCATTTCCAAATAATAAATGATAGAATTGGAAAAAAAAAAAAATTACGAATTGGCAAACAATTTAAACTATCGACGAGCTAATAGAAGATAACTTATCGAGCACAATGTACACCGACAAAACAGGCGAGGCGCCGTCTCTCTCGCCTCGTCCCAAAGACGTCACTCCGTTGGGTCAGGTCATATTCATATGTATTGATTAGAGTTTTCTCCCGAAAAAAAAAAAAATGTTTATAGCACACGCGCGCGTTTTAGACGGTTTCGGAAAATATTGTTCTTTGATTCCAATCTTAAAACAATATTCACGTTCAACGGACGTTGTAATCTTATATATAAAAATGAATCGCAAAATGTGTTGTAAGCGCATAACTCAACAACCCCTGAACCGATTTCGCTAATTCTTTTTTTATAATATTCCTTGAAGTACGAGGATGGTTTTTACTGAGAGAATTATTAAGAAAATTAACCCTAAGGGGGTTAAAAGGGGTAAAAAAGGTGAAACTAGAAAAATTCGCCTGGCCGGAACTGCTGGAGCTTTTGAGCATGAAATTTGGTCAACAGTTTCGTTTTATATAGTGGAGACCCCATGGGAAAGGATTTTCCTAAATTCGACACCTACCGGAGTTAAAAGGGGTAAAAGGGGTAAAAATGAAAAAAACTGATAAAATAAAAAGTTATACTGCACACGGGCGAAGCCGGGTTATTCAGCTAGTATTATATATTAATTCAAAACGTCCCGAATAGAAGTATAATAATAGAACTCGTATTTAAAAATATTCAAGATACGAAACTTACAGGACGCAACTCTTTCTGTGCTTGAAAAGTCACGGGCTTTTTCTAGATTTTGTGTTTTCTCTCTTTGGCGAGTGCACCAAGAGTTGGCCATCTGCTCTTCTTCGTCAACAGCAATAACATCTCGTATAGTATAATATTATCTATAATAATGTCTGCTACGTCACGTACACGTGGCTCCGAGTTTGAATAATATCCAAAACGATCTGTTTTGCTATATCGATTACAAGATTTCATGTTTCGTCTTCGATTGGCATGATTTTTTCATTCGTTAATATTTCAAACCGGAAGAGTTAGAAAATCGATCGTTCTCGTATAAATTCAACTCGACGAATTGGAAAACAAAAGTTCGGCCTCGGACGCAGTGTATTACACCTAGGTTTTCGGTTTGTTTTTTTTTTTTTTTTACAAGTATTTTAAATTCTAAGCGCCGAGTATAGGTTTTACAATAATGATGTGCTTTTCTTTTCTTTTTTTTTTTTCAAACTTTCCGATAGTAAATCTGCAGCGAAAGTTTCGCGCGGAGGCAACTTTTTAGATCTCGGAAATTACATCACGCAGATGGTGCCGAAGATAAACTCGGAAATTATGTTAAGTTTCGTTCGGCAAGGGTTTACGTTTTTTTTTTTTTTTTTTTCGATAAAATAATTCAATCCGAGTTTTACGGCCCGGCTTCGCGGTTTTACTACAATAATACGTAGGCCAGCGCAGAATCGATTCGCCCGCGCCGCCGCTAAAGTTAGAAATTCCGCAAAAGATTTGACCGCAATCGACCTCGCCGGTTTGCGTTTCACGATGGAAATTCGAAAACGTTCGTTTTTAACGGAAATCGACCGCGTTTTTTCTAACTTGACTTTTTGGAAATATTTCGGACGATTAACGACGCGTTCGTGTTTCTAGACGTTTAATGAGTTTTCGCAATCGATTTTGTTTGTTGATTTATTGATTTTGCGAACAAACGTTATCAAAGCGTGCGCTCCGATAAATGTCTGCAGCAACGCCGCAGTCGAGCCGTCGAAATGTTAGATAGGAAATCGGTTCGAATAAAATACTACGCCGATAACGAACACACACTGATAACACAGCGCACGACGCGGTTCGTCGAATCGGCGCTGAATAACTTGTGACTTTCGAACTTTGACTATGAGCACCACAGGGTGTCCTTCGGAGAACTGACTTTTGTTTTGTTTCTGACGTTTTTGAAATTTTTTTTTTTTCTCGATAATATAAATCGAACTCGTTTTAAATTGAAAATTCTAAATATCACTCGACGTTTCTTTTTTCTTCGAAATCCGAAACGGACGTTTATAGTTTGAAAGAGGAAAATATTGAAACGTTCAATCACGATTTTCCGCGACGAAAATCTCAATCGTTTTTCACCACGACTAGTTGATTAATTTTATCGTTGGATTTATTCGTTGTTTCGATCGATACCCGAACACGAAATATATGGCGCGTACAAGGTATAATATTATACATATTTACGAAGAACTACATTGACGCGGATATATAAATTATTGATATTTACATTTATGCGCGTCCGATAAAATTCGAACGCCGATAAAAATGCAAATTGCGTCGCGAAAACGAATAACTTTTCTTTTTTTTTTTTTTTCGGGTATTTTTTTGCAGGCAACACGTACGTGGGCGAAAAAGGCACGGTCCTGGGATGGGGCGTCACGTCGTTCCCGTTCGGCGACCCCAGTCCCACGTTGCAGAAACTCTCCGTGGAAATCTTGTCCAACTTCCAGTGTTCCCGCGTCATCGACGATCACGTAGGTCTGGGCATGATGTGCGCCGCCGCGCCATCGCTTCAAGGGACGTGCTTTGTGAGTTGACTGCGACGACACGCGTGTCGTTATTCCGTGTAAAATAATAATATTTATCATTAGTTACTAGTAGTGGAGCTCGCACGTTTATGCACTTGAGACTATACTCGAGAAATATTTATAATCTGTGCACTGAAACGTGTGCGCTTTTAAAAAAACAACAAAATTACGTCGACTAATCTAAGCGGTAGGTAGACTCAGTGCCGCAACAATTGGGTGTGCGAGGTGTGCGATGCACACGGGCCTTCGGTTCTTAGGGGCCTCCCAAACCATAAGCTAAAAATTGAAGACTGTCCGTTTCAAAATGAATTTAGCCTATATTGGTATTCTTTACTTCCTCGTGGCTCGTACCTCGAAAGTTTTTTGATTTTTTTGTAATTGTTTTCAATGAATTTATTAATAAGTAGATGATAATTAATATCATGCAAAACTCCATTGGATCTGTAAATAATTCGGTTTTATAGTAAACGGATATTGATGATGTCAGTAATATTCTTTTTCATGGAAACCTGGTGCGATAGTAAAAGCATGCTTGTTATATTATAATAATAGTATTTACTATTTAGTAGTTTAGTACCTATTTATAGTTTTGTTGTTATTTTATGTTGACTGTTATGTTGCTATTGTCGATTATAGTCACTTAATGAGGACTTCAACTTTATTGACGTACAAATTATTATAGGAATAAAATTACGAAAATGATATTATAAAGTATGACGTAATTTGTAGAATATTAGTCATTATCGCGGGGGCCCTCTCTGTTATTGCGAAACATTTCAAATAATTATTGTATGGATACTAGACTTGGATCACTGAATTATGTTGTTCATTATTTTTTTGATTATTCGTTATACTAATTTATAGAGGTATTTAGAAGCTCAAATTTTTATAAATTTACACAATTTATTCTTCTGATCGGTGCCGCGAATCCGTCAAATATTTAAGTTATAGTACTAAAAAATACTAAAAAATTTCTGTAGTAATACAAAGATCAAGTAATAAATATATTATTAATTTGGGGCCTCTAAATAAATCCTTGCACGCGGGCCTCAGAATTCATAATTGCGGCACTGGAGGTAGTTGAAAATATCTAAAAGGATCTAGATGGGATTCCCCATCAGATGTTTTTTCAAAAACTTTCCGAATGAATCGAACCCATCCTTATTAGAATTTTTTACTTTACGTGTTTTCTCGTTCGCCGCTTCATTAATATTGGTACGCATATTTTTACGAACGTGAATTTTACCGAATACGTTTCGAACAAATTTCCGGTGAAAATAGCGTCAATCCAGCGATTGCACGAAAACCGTACGAAAATCAATCGACCATGTTTGCGTCGTCGGTCAGACAACACGACAAACTAGCGATGTGCACAACCAACGGTAATACGAATAAATTATATACGGTTTTGGAAACCGACGACGGCGTTCGCGTGTCACGCGCGCGCGACGGCGACAGCGAAGATTACGAGATATTTTGTAATTTATGTTAATTTAACGCATATTGTCCGGTGTCGTATTTAATTCCCGTCGCGAATTTAGGAGTTTCGAACTTTCTCGTCGCGCCAAAGTTGTTACGCCGCGGTCTGACTCTCGACCCCTTCCGCGTCTCGCACGGTCCGCCACAGACGTCCATCGAGTACCTTTCCAACCAGTCGAACGAAAAACATCTGAAAAACTTCCCGATTATAGGTGTGCCGGTCACGTGTCTAAGTACAAGTGCGCTTTACAATTTTTCGATTCTGAGTAGAGCGACGAAATAGAGACCCGCTAGCCCTCTATTGCTCAAAATCGTTTTTCTAAAGCGATTATTCATGGGTTTCGAATTTTTAAGGACAGTTCACCAGTTTCGATCAGCACCCCGGCGGCATTATGTTTCCAGCGAGTCTTGTATCTCGTGCGTTTTATTTTTTTATTTTCAAAACATTTTGCACTTTCACGGTTCACGACCGCCAACAACACGTCCGTGCCGAATGCAATAAATTACACGACCTTTCGAAACATACAATGTGTAAAACGTGAAATATCACTGAAAATATTATGCGATAAGTGCCGCGCGGAAACGTATGACAGTTTTATACTTCATTAAACTACATAATCAGCGTGAACACGACCAAGTATATAATAATGCGCGCGTTATTTACGCGATAAGGGTCTTTTGGTCGTGGCGATATTATATAAATCTTGCTGAAATTGACTATACGCACACTGCAGTGTCTGGGCGTTTGATAAAACGCGACGTATTATAAAATTATTATAATCTATTTATTCTTCAATAATTATATTAGATCAATAATACTATTGTTCGTAGTGACATAAGTATAATATTATATATTGTATAATGTTATACGTCTCGAACAAGAGTTTTGCGAGATTCGACGCGAGTTTTAAATAACAACTTTTACGCAGTCGTATTGATTTTCAAACTTTTAATGGTTTATTTATAATTAGTCTAGAATATTTCGTGACGAGATTTTTTACATTTTCAATAAATTGCTGGTTCGTAATACACAGGAGTTAAAAATAGTCTTCGCGGATAATATAAACAATTTCAACCGCGGAAATGGTGGGTGGGGAGGGAAGGGGGGTGGAACCAATGATAAAACTTCGGAAGTGCTACCGCGCAGTATACATACGTAATTATTATTATATTGACTCTCGTGAACCTCGCGGACAAATTAATCACCACTTTTTATTTTCTATTTAATAATAATAGTTTTTTTTTATCGCGCGCCGATTTCGATTTGAGCCACTGTAAAGAACATGTTTTTTTATTATTGTTAAATTTGGCTCCGCGCCAAAAATCACGTTTGTCTGTAGAGAAAACAGCGCTCGATATGAATTGCAATAGTTTGCGAAAACAGTGTACTATGCGACCCGATCGGAAACGTTCAACCGTAGTAGCCGAACAACGATTTCTGTACGAATTTGTAAATGAGTTTCTCACTTTTAGTCGTAATTTATACAATTTAAAACGATCGATCGAAGCCGTGAAACGATACTGTTTCGAACCGCTGTTGTTTTTTCGACCGCGTTTTTTAAACGTTTTAAAGGCGAGTGGTTTAGATTCTGAGCGGAGCGAGGGAACAAGTGGTTTTATAATAATGTTTGTTTTTCCGCGAACAAATTTTCGACCAAAAAGCGTATTTCGAACGACAGTACAAAAGTAAATCGTATCTATAGTATATACTCGTTTTTTTTTTAGAGGTGATTTTTCGACTAATTACTAATATTTACTCCAATAATTGAGAAAATCTGTCGAAAAATGTAAGTTTTTGAAATTATTATCATACTAAGACCATCCTTAGAAATAGAATTTCATTCGTTCGCCCGCCCGCCCACCTCAGTTCTGAATCGTTTTTCGAACGTGTTATATCGAATTCAAATTGAAACGAACGATTCATCAATATTCACTCGTATCCTTTTTGACTCGTGATCAGGACCGTTCTTTAGGGAGTCCTGGGTTCCAAACATAAAAAATAATATTAAGAAAATTTATAATTTTTTTAATTTCTTATGGGTTTTGATAATTAATGAATAGCGTACCTTTTTGTAAAAGTTTATTTGTTTTTTAAATAACTAATGTGAACGGTAGGACGTATGGAACGAGTGCATAATATTCGAATTCCAATAGCAATAATTAGAAATTATACTGTTGAGGCATCGATTAGGTTAAGAACGATCCTGCGCACAAATACTCTCGCAAAACGCTCGTGCTATTCGGTATTTTCGATTTATTACAAACTCCGATTGCAGATGGAATCGCGCGTACTTGAATAGTACGCACGTTGCTAACTCAGAACGATCGTCGAATTCGATTTGCGCGCTGAAATGGCTTGCGAATCGGCAAGTTCTAATTAATCTATCGAGTGTCGCTACTAATTGGTTTGCATATGCAAATCATATATGTGCACGAGCTCGAAATCGGTAAATAATATCATATTGTAGAGCGGTTATGATTGGAACGATGCCGAAACAATACGTACGCCTCCTTGGAAATAACTTTATCGTGTTTCTTTGTCAGATTTCCATTTTAGACCGGCAGATGCGTATTTAAATGAAACGTCGACGCGTCCTCGTATTTGTAAACGAAGGAAAAACAAATGACTCACAATGATATGTGTCGGTCACGTTATTGTACTTGAAATCCGTACGCTCTAAATTTTACGAATCGTTTGAAAAATGACGTTTCAACTCGGGTCAGAATGTGCCGAGCGCGGTGTTACGTCCGAGCGCGCGATCCCTGCGTTCGAATCGTGTTCTCGCGATAATAATATAACAAATGTGTGGAGAAAAACGTTGACGGCTGTAACGAAACACGAAACAGTTAATGAGTTCTCGCGTAGTCATTACTGGTTATTAGGCGCGAGAGGAGTACGAAAAAAAAAAAAAAACGATTACGTTTTAATTATTCCGAGTTTTATACAATATTTTATTATTATGATCATACTTCCGCTCGTTATTGGTCGAAACTCTTAAACTACTGTTAAATTAAAACGCAAACTTTTCAAATCAAGATTTGCGTCTGAAAAAATTATCTCGAGAAAAAAAAAATTCCCACTAAACTTTCTCGTAGCGTTATGAGTATTATGATGTTGAGTGACGAAATGGATTTTAAAACATGGTTTTTTTTTTTTTCGTTTATATTTCGCGACTTATTGCACGCACGCGAAGCAAATAAATGCATATTGTTAATACGATTAATTTCGCGATGGAAAGGGGAGGGGGAAAAAAGGTCACGTTCTCCATTGGGTAGCTGAATTCACTTCCCGCGATACTCGATTCCGGTCACGGATAATCTAAAACGAAAAGTGTGAGAAACACGACTCGGATGAGACACAGGTAACTGGGCGATTAAAGTACTGGTGAATAATTGGTATTTTTAAATTTAGAACAAAACATGTACTACTGACCATTGTGATCGGTGAGAAAGCTGTAGAGAGAATTTTAAAAATTACCTCTACGCTGCACCGACTATGCGAAATTCGCCACCGAAAATCCGAACTGAAATTGAAAATCCGACCGTTTCTCCCAGTCGAAACCGTGATTGATATTGACACAAAAGTAAAATTTTAAAAACAAACTCGCACACACATCACGCGTGGTAAAACCGCTAGATTTCTCGTTTCGTTCAGAATCTGAAATGACGCGAATAATTATATCCGACCGCGGCGGCGCGGGGTCGCTCTACTCGCGAGTTAATCATAATTACGGAACGAAAATCACCATTTCGGTCTCGACCAATCTCCAGGAGTTCGCGTTTACATTTCGTTTTGTCGAGCGTGCGAGAGGACGTATTCGCGGAACGCTTTCTTTGTTAATTAGAATAACCATTACACGTTTCTCCGTCCTCGTCGTCGTCCGGCAGCTTTTTCAATCGACTAAATTACTTTTGTAATTTTCAAACCTGTGCCAAACGAGTTTTTTTTCTTCCGAATTTAATTTACTATTTATTTCACATTCCTCGCGGATATATATCAAAATACTCGCACGTAATTCGACCAGTTACCTAACCCCACTCTAAACAACGTACACGTGCTCCGTCGACAGCCCGTATATAGGTAACGAGTTCGTATCGTTATATCGGCGAAAAAAAATGGATAATTATATTATTATTGACCAGTGCCACTGGATTATGCGGTTTACGTATATAATACGACCGAGGTTAAACTAATGTTTACTGTTTGACTGTAAGAGTAATCTTCGGGTCACGATTACGCGCCTTTTATTGGTGTTTACTTTTCATAATAGTTGAACGAAATTTTAAAGTAATAAAGAGAAAATTCATAATTTGCCCACGCGTCTTCGGTCTTTATACGATTTTTAAGTAAACGTTTAACAAAAAACAAAATGATAAATATGATTAATAATTATCATCAATGATAAAAATAACGGATAAACAAATTGCAAAAATTAAGGCGAGTGGACAATGACTTGATTTTCGTGGTCACTTATTGAAGTATACTTTACGAACGTTTAGAGAAAAAATCGAATGTTTCGCACGAAAGTTATTGGAATTTTTAAAACGCGTCATCGGAGTTGGATAATAGTTATATTAATTATCTTTTCGTTCGATTTACTAGAAAAATAAACAATTTATGTAAAAAAAAGCCACAAAAATTGGATTCTTTGTCTCGAGAAATAATTTTTTTCTGTCACTAAAACTGTATTACATAATACTTTATTAATTTATTGATTTGTGTACACCACGTAATAAACCAGCGTATTCGAATACAGTCATACGCAGGTCGCATAATCGAGCAGTACTATTTGAGTATTATTTGAGTATTCGGGCACGAGACACATACGTAACTAACAATCATCAGAATTCCCAACAGTTCAGACATGTGTAGATACGATTTGGAATTGAAATGCGAAACCGACGAGCATTGTAATTATGAGTTAAAAACTCGATCTAAACTTATTAACTAAACTTACTAACAGTACTAACTAATTTACTGCGACTGATTTTTCTCAGCGTTTGAGAAACACGCAAAACGTACCGTTTCCAATAGGTCCCATAGAGTCGTGTCGATTTCGAATTTCCGTAGTCGCGGAAATATATTGTTTTGTTTTTCCCCTACATTCGTCGAGAGATTATAGCGGACGTTCTTAGGTAGGTCGCTTTCCGGCCGTAAAAATGCATCTAATCTATAAAATCTTTATTTAATATTTACACGAAAAAAAAAAAAAATGGAAAAATGCATTCAATCTGAAGTAGGTATTAATAATAAATAAATATTGATTTTATAAACTTACCTATATAATCGCTGCCGGTGAGATTTCTATTGATTTCGACCGCTCGGCTTGGCTGAAAAAAATTAATACTTTAACGGTAAATTATAATATGTAAAATACTGAATAATACCTTTAGAGTTTGAAAAATAAAATGCGTCCGTCCCTGTTAAATATTGCGCGCGTGTAACCGGAAAAGACGATTATTCGGGAAATAATAATGTGATATTTCCTCGTCGACGACGACGGCAGCAGGATGCACACAATATCGGAGATATCGATCGCTCTCGCATACGTCCATGCCATTGTGATGCTGTTACGATAGTTTTATCGCGGCCAATTGTTTGGGCGATTTCTAAACGTGACATTTCACCCCCGCACGGGGGGCGCAATATCACTCGTGCGATCGCGCGAATCCACGTTTGTTGTTTATTAACGTTATTGTTCGTCATTGTTCATTAATAACTGTACAGGAGGAGTGCTTGTAAAATAAAAAGTCGTAAAAAAATGCGGCCAAATATGTAATTGAAACCTCAAAATATGCGCTCGGAATTTATTTTTTTTACATTTCACGCGGCCGCATATCTGTATCTGGTATATACCTACCTCGCCGCAAAATGTTAAACCGCCGCCGTAGTTCTATACGAAAAAAAAATAAAATAATAAGAAATAATTCCAACAAAAATGTAAACCTATCGATTATTGTTTTAACCGTTCGGGTGATGAGAGATGAAAATTTAAAAAAAAAAAAACACCATCGACGAAAAATTATTTCAATTTCTTTGAATTTTTTCCGGAAAACCGCACGCGAATCGGTCCAGTAGTTTTTTTAATATCTATACCTCATTATATTATACCACACTGTTTTGTATATATATTATATAAAATCGGTATTTTCGATATTGTTATTTCGCGTGAAAATATTTTGTCAAGGCGATCGATTCTAATCCTTTTCTGTACGGCAGTTGACGTCTTCACTCGAGTAGACACACAAAACATTATCAAGTAGGACTGCGCACTTGTCGCACTAATAATATTCGTGAAATTTATATATTTTAAATCTCGCGTGAAAAATAAAAATAAAAAATTCCCACTCGTTTTTTTCCCATATAAACGGCGAATTTCAATTACGTACAGTCCCCCCTGCCGATGGCAAAAACATGTCTAGCTGATAATAATTGTCGTGAACGACAATAGCGTATTAGAATCACGCGAAAACAATAATAATTATTGTTCGTCCTGGGGGAGCCCTATTACTCTGCCCCTACCCCTACTAGCCGCTACTTTACCGACCGATTTCTCACGATTTTAATATACCCGTTGTAACCCTGTAAAACGTATTACAAAACCTAATATACGTATAATATTATAAGTATATAATATGCTTTTATATCGTATTATTTTCAACGAGTAGTTAATCGATTAAAAGTGTATTATGCATTTTTTTTTTTCCAAGCCCGACCGAAAGAGAACAGACGGCAGTGCTGCGCGCATTTTAAAAGTAATCGTTTTCCGAGCAGGCGCGCAGAAGACGAAGTCTAGACGACTTGTACGGAGAACTTTTAATAATAATTGCCAACGGAGAAACGTTTTTCCCTCGTTCATAACGCGGAAAGGATATTAACATTATCCCGTCCGTCGGTTATTATTTCTCGTATTCGATGTGCTCACCGATTACGACAGAATAATAACAACGTTAACAGACGGCCCCCCACACAATAATCGTATTGTTAAACCGCGAGACTTTCGATTCGTTTATCTTCCAGTTTAAAGTCTGCGCGAATGTTCGTGTTTTGTCATATATTTCCGCGTACGATAACGCCGCCGTTAGCTTGTTAACACCATTATTAGACGTTATGTGACCTGAAATGATTGCAAACATATTAATCGACCGAACACGTCGTAACAACGAATATAATGTTTCACGTCGGAACCAAAGATCAAACGGTTCAAAGTTTACGGAACGAATAATAATAATAATAATGTATTTAATATGTTATAACTCGTATTTATGATATTATTGTATGTTATCTACGATGATTTATATAATCGAGTCGAACGGTTCGCGAATTCATTCGAGAAATTCCATTGAAAATAAGGAAGCTCTGAAAAAAGGCCGAAAAAAAAAATCAAATAAACAGCGTGTACATAATACACATTGTGCATAATATTTCCATATGCGTACGAACAAAAATGAATTAAAATGGGAAAAAAAATAAATACCTTTAAATTGAAAAACGACAAAGAATCGTAAATCATACGTTATTATTCTGACATCATTATAACATGCAATAAAATAAATCTGTGGCTCGGTCGACATTGTACCTGTAGCGTTGCGTTTATAATCCTTCTATTTAGAAGGAAATGCGCCAAAGTACCTAATCGAAATCCGACCTCCAATATAATAACGGTCGGGGATTAAAAATCCGGTTGGTTGGGAACTCGGTGGGGAAAGCCGTCGATACGCGACGGGGTCGTTGAAAAATCGATGAAACGTCAAAACGTACCGGGGGGGGAGGGGGGAAATTAATGAAAAATCGTCTCCAATAAATCTCCGCCCATCACGTGATCGATCCGCACGACGACCGCGGCCCGTGTGCTCGTCAACTCGAAAAGTAAATGCGAATGGCCGCGCGTCAGATAAAAAAAAAAATAAAAATATGAATCGCGTGAAAAAATCGAGAAAAAAAATAGGGACGAGGGTGAGAAAATACACTGACGGGTCCCGAGGGGGCGCGGGTGCCGGGCCGGGGACGTCGGTTATGTCAATCGCCAGTGTCCGCGGCCGCACTTAAAAGCGCCGCGGCCTGACCGACAACAACAGATCTTCACTGTCGATTAGAAAGTTTTGAGAAAATGTTTGGTTTTAGTGTGGGGTGAGCGCGACGACATTCGTATATTTTGTCCGATGCTCGTAGACCGGGGGATAGCAAACACTTGCGCGTGTCACCGTTCGAGTCACATTTTAAGTGGCGCGCAAACTTGAAAAAATTAAAATGTTTATACACTTTGTTTTCATCCGGCTGGAAAGAACAAAAAAATCATTATCAAGAGTATAATAAACCAAAATACAATAACGGTCTCGTTGTACATTTTAAACGCACACTACGCATATTTATTTTTCATAATCCGTCGACTTTCTTAACTTTATCGTATCGCGTTCGCGAGTTTCAGTGTTTTAAAAGAGCCATTGAAATTATAGGTCGATCAAGTAGAAATAATTGTATTTAATCGTGTACGTTTTATGCGCGTCGAACGAACGTTTAATTCTCTTTTGGTTATTAATTTTATACCGGCACGACAAACCGAACAAATCAATTAGAGTGTTTTTTCCTTTGTTTCTCGAACGGATCGTCTGAACCTTTCAAATGCGTTTAAACGACGAAAGCATGGTCGTAATAAAAGTGATCAACAGCACGTTCTACAAAGTCACCGGATTCGGACAAGAAGAAGAAACCAAATTCCGGTCCTGTTGAAAAACGCAAATACATTTTAGGCTTAGTCCGATTTCCTTAAGGATTATTTTTTTTTTAGTAAAACGGTGAGAACTCATTACAATTAAAATCAATCGTTCGGAAAATATCTTCAACGGACAAGCGCGTGTATACCACTCCCCGCATCGAATTTTTTAATCAATTTCGAGTAACGGAATATTATCGAAAAAAAAAAAAAAACCAAATAATTACGTTCAAAACGAAACCTCTAACCTAAATTGTTTTTACGGTGTAATAGCCCGTCAACCGGGGAGGATGGATCAGCCTATATTCTGAAAAAAGATATTTCATGTTATTCGAACAATAATTTATAATTATAATTATTACTAGGGTTACGGGAACCGTAGTAATACCCTAAAAATATATTTGCGTCACGTAACGGGCAACAGTCGCCCCTGGCAACCGGTACGTAGGAACTTTCAGGAATTCGCTATTTTTCATCAGTTTTTCTCACTCGTTCGAAATAACATTGAGAACTTCGAAAAATGATTTATGAGTATAGCGGAGTAGATGTAATTTGTTACTGAAACACTGGTACTCGTGTACCGCCGATCAAAACACGGAACAATAAAAATAAATAAATAAATAACAAATAACACATTTTCGTAAAACCGACTATACTTTCTCGCTTCGCTTTGGATGTCACGGGGTAAATATTCACCCCACAATTATTATTTATCATTATATATTATAATTGGAACGGTTTATTTCTCTTGTGTTGCGATACCTTATTAAGTATTATTTAAGAATCGAATAACACGATCGGATTTGATTTTTAGAAAAAATTATAATATTTTCCCGTAACAATTTACTTTGTGACCACAAAAACAGTTTGTAACCATCCGTATTTACGAGTTGAACAATTATATGGTCCTGACAATTTTACTATATTACGTTAGTTATTATCAGAGCTCATAACTTATAGCTCTAAAAAAAGTTGTTATAAGCGCTTAAATATACTCTAAAAAGTATTCATATAAGCGCTTAAATATGCACTAAAAATACTAAAATATGCAAAAAAAAACGATTGTATACAAAAATTATTATTTTATTATTTTAGCTTCTATTATTAAAAAAAAAAATTGAATAATATTACATCGGAATTATTGTACTTTATTGTATCATGAACCACTTGTGGTACTCATTTATTCTGCGATTGTTCTGTTAAAAAGAGGTTGTTTTAGGCTACTAAAAAAAATTTAAAAAATAAATGATAAAAATCATACAAAAATCCAAAAAAAAGCAAAATAGCACTTATACTCCGAAATATGCAACATAAAATATCGTATGTAGCTCACATAGGTACCTGTAGGACCTCTCGAAAAAAATATGCAAATGCTAGAAGTTATGAGCCCTGGTTATTATGTATCAATCCGCGAAGGAAGAAGCCTCGACGACGAGTACATTCGATGTAGATCTCGTCGCAAAAGGAAATCGTCGAGTTATGAAGTATAAACCGTCGAATGAGTATTCTCAATAAAAGGCACTCTGTAAGAGTTATTAGACAAAAAAAGAAAAAACGATTTCCGTTCGGTTCACGTGTTATCAGTCAAAACGCGGTCGTCGTATAAAACCGCACCGACTGACTGCGCTCGGAGTCCGTAAAAAATAAATAAACCACGGCCACAAAAAATTCGCCGTCGTTCGCGATTATTATTATTATTATTATTATTACTATTATTACGTTGACAAATCGTACATGTGGTTTTTCTTTTCGCAGGGAGACAGCGGCGGCCCTCTGACGGTCGAACGGGACACGGGACAAAACGTTCTCATCGGCCTGGTGAGTTACGGCGTGACGGGATGCGCCGTCAGATCGGCTTTTCCCGATTTGTACACCAGAATATCGGAATACACCAAATGGATCGACGTCAGTACGTCGTCGCGGTGAACGGCGCCGAAACGATATTAATAATATATCGCCGGCCGGGACAACACGACGACTTGGACTTCGTAGTTATTATTAGCCGACAACACTTATCCTAGTAACAATAATATACGCGTGTCTTTCTCACCAGTGTGGCGAATATTTATTTTTTCTTTTAAATATTTTACGGATCGCAACGGTAATGATGTTCGCGTGCGAAATCGTAAAATTTGATAGTACTCTGTCCGTCCGTTGTCAAGCATACTCGGGCATGGGCCGGGACGTATCTAAAAAATATATA
Source organism: Drepanosiphum platanoidis (assembly GCA_948098885.1). Taxonomy (NCBI): domain Eukaryota; kingdom Metazoa; phylum Arthropoda; class Insecta; order Hemiptera; family Aphididae; genus Drepanosiphum; species Drepanosiphum platanoidis. Next base: position 27,712,249 of record OX402530.1, read on the forward strand.
CAATAAATAGTTTTTACCTCGCGACATTCCGGACGTTTTCGATTGTTGTTTTTGACCTACGCCCCCGCCGCCGTTCACTAGTTAGTTCTTTAGTACGAACGCCGTTCAAATCGGCCCGTCCGATGAGCCAGGCGCCAATAATTATTGCGTAGACGGTTCGTCCGGAACGATAGCGTTTCAAATCGGTACGGTTCCGATCGTCCTTGTATTGTTCCTAGAAAACATTCAAGCCTTATTGTATAATATGTATTTACTATATTATACTATATTATAGACGTGCAGGTATTTTTTTGCGGGTGCGAAGTGAAACACAGCGTTGGAAAAAATGATCTTAACAGCGAGAAGTTGGAAATAGACCGCTATTCGAAAGGTGTTTGATAAACGTTCTGAAAAAGAAAATAAAAAACCAATCGTTATTCAACTATATTATTACGAAACATCGAGTCGAGAAAATCGATACGTCTCGTATTGTTTCTCGAGTATTTTTAATATTCCTTTTTTTTATTTTCTTAGCTACTTTAGACTTGACGAATCACCGTCGAATAATAATATCGAACTCGAATATTATAATTATTGCGAGATTACGCTTCGGGTATTCGAATCAATTGTTCACTGTCACGTCGTAATGTCTTTGTTGATAAAAATAACATTGAATATAAAGAAATATAATATAGTGAATTTATTATTCCGTGTCGATTAAAAACACACTATATCTTAACCGTATACTAAAGACCATTTTTAATAATTTATAAACGTTTTCCCGAAAAGAAAAACAAACAAACAAATATTATAAACGCGTCGACAAAAATAAAAATAAAAAAAAAACTAAAAGAGAGACTGAAAACTGATTTAAAACTCTTCTTGAAAAAAAAAGAAAAAATTGTTTTATCGCAAAAGGTTGTATAACGTGTACGGAAAAAAAAAAGAAAAAAAGACCACGAAAAAAAAAATATATATACGATTTCCCTGGGGTTATAACCTATCGTTAGATATTCGTATTTAAATAATCAAACACTTTTTTTTTCCCAACGAAATCTTATAATAATAATATATAGTGTTGTAAATACGAAAACGTTACGGAGTCGTTAAAAACGCGATTTCAAAACGAAATTAGATTTTTAAAAGTACCGTCTCATTATATTGTACAAAGTAAATTCACCTGCTCGTAGGAAAAAAAAAATGATTAAGAAAAATGTGAACGTACGTAACCCTTATTTGAACGTTACCGAGCTGAGGCCCCTAAGGTACTATTTGCGGGCACTTATAGCCGTTGGTATTAATAGAAAACAAACTAATGAAAAAAGAAAAAAAACCTGAAATACCGACCGAAAACATTGGCTTTTGATGTAAAGTTAAAAGTATTAATAAAATATTTACAACGCCAAACACAATCGATAAAAATATTTTAAATTCTGTATGCAACAAAGAACGTATTGGTTTTTCTACGGTGTGTTTGTGTTTTTTTCTATTTTTTATTTATTTATTTTTTTGTCTGTCGTCACGAGAAGAAACGGTTTTACTTTCGACTTCGGGAAAGGTTATCGACAGAAAATGTTGTCCGGTTGGTACTTTGTGAGTCGATTTAAACATTTCTTGAACAGTTTTTTTTTTTATAAATACTCACGGAAAACCGGAAAAATTTACGGAATACCTGTTTTTGACAACATTTAACTATTCAATCGAAATTAATATTCGTAGAAATTTGAAATGTTTACACACCATTCGTATGAATATACTCTGGAAATTGTGTGATATTATTACAGTCGGAAATCGCTACAAAAAAAATGTTCAATTATTGATTTCGTATTCGACGTTTCGATCAATAACGGAGTGAAACGAATAATGGTAGAAAATGACTTATGCATATTTACAGAATATTGTTTTTGTTATAATTTTAAAGAAAACTGACGGAACCTAACTAGATTATCGTTCTAATTATTATTATCAAACGAATAAGGAATTATTAAATTTATAAATCATTATAATATACGTATTTAATAGCGCACGTCACCGGTTAATATAAAGGCGGGTACGTCGTCGAATTGATAATTTCTCCAGTTACACTAGCCGCAACAAACGTTGGAATTCGATAACTACTGAACAAGCACATTGTTTGCACAGTAGCAGTCGCCGACAATATTATTATACTTTAGCGCGCAAGTTTGATACAGGTACATACCGAGTGACAAGTGAATACATTACGTAGTGGTATATGGTTTGCGGTATACGGACCTCGCGCGTACGTTTAGCCACTATGTATATACTCTATATATATATGTATGTATATAATGTACTTATATATTAGCCATATACAAACAGACGTTTTCGTTGCGCCGTTGCTGCGTACAAGTCGAATTCAACGAGTCTACCAATAGCGACGTCCGTCCTATTATTCTGTCCGCCGAGCTACTAAAGATTTTTCCACGACCGTTATTATACTTCCGAGCCGAATTTGATTTCGCCGTTTTCGCGTTTCCGTTCCGGCCGTTCTATGCGCGACGACCGCCGCCGTCTAGCCGCTATATTATATTTATCGACTCGCGTGTTCTGCGCACGGTCCGACGTTGAACTTTCGATTTGCCGCTCGGGCTTTGTGAGATTTCATAATAAACCTGTACACACACGACTCGTAGTCTCGACGTTTCTCAAACATAATATATGGTACCGACAATATAATAAAGTAATAATATACCTCCTACTTGGAATTATTTTTATTTTTCATGACGTCGAAAACAACGAGTCCGTTTTTCCTTTTTCATAACAACATCACCGTGTGTTTAATATTTTTCCATAGTTTTTGTAATATTTGAAACGGTTTTTCGCGAAATAAGCAATACTCCAGTTACATAACAGTGTTTATCTGAAAAACAAAAAACAAAGGAATAAAATTATTTATTTTCATCGAGTATTCATAGAATAGTGATAAATTTTTGAAATTCAAATAAAACGTATCGAAATAATTCCATTCTATAACAAGTACGGATGATTTTTCGGTCATTTTCAATAACTCGAATCCTACTCTATGTCATGCTTTCTCATTAGATGGGTAAGTGTGTTCGTCAAACCGATATAAACAAGCGAGTAAAATCCAAACTAAATAAGCGTCCCGTACACTAAATCGTACGAAATTTCTAAAAAAAACTTACACTAAAGTGCCTATACTCAAACATTTCTAGGAAAATACACAACAACGAAAATGTGACCCTTCAAAAAGACGATTGTTTTTTGTTTTTTTTTTATAAAAAATCGGTTTTAAAAAAAAAATAAAAATATCACGTCCAGAAAAAGAGTTATTGGCGGGGTCAGACCCGGCGGGACATCTTGCAGTACCCGGATAATATACTATGGGAACGGAACTTTTGCAATTTACTTTGTTTCCGCTGCGGAACAATATACTTACATCGCGTAAACCACGGTTTCAAAAACACATATTCTTTAGAATCATAACGTTCACCTGTACGCGTTATCGGCCGAGTTATATCGGCGGCGAAAGTTTTCCCGAGCACGTGCAATTATTTCGCGGTAGGTACTAGCTGGTAGTCGCCGCGTTTGTACATCGGGGGGAGATGGCAACACACGATTACTCGTTTTCGCCCTGAATTACGAGACGTTATTATATTATTATTATATCGACACAGCAGTAAGAGCACAAGGACTGATATTTGCGACGCGGTCGCAAAATTAATTTGACGATTCTTCATGAGTAATTATTACACGGTTTGGCTTTTCTTTTACAAAACGAACGGACGAGAAGCGTACGCGAAGAAGTAGTAATAATCACACCGCGACAGTGATCGATTTTAAAGAGAGGGCTGGAAATACCTCCCCACCCTGTTTCCCATTTAATATTTTGTACACGATTCAAAAGTGCCTGGTTAAATATAATTTCATAAAATTTACTTTTCTCGAGTTTTTTAAACGGAATTACAATTTCAGAGAGTACTTATTTACTTATTAAATCATTCGTTTTTTTTTTTTAATTAACGTGATATTAATTGAATTAGTATGAAACATGTAATTAAAAAAAAAATGAAGGTTTTTTTTTTTTTTTATGTACACTTTTTTAGTAAAATATATCGTTTACGATATTTACAATTAGGTTTATACCGGTATGTAGTGATTTATCACATGTATAACTCGCTAACGGCGAGAGAAAATATACGTATAGAAATTATACGATTATTAATATCGTAAAGCAGTATATTAGCAGCCCTGAAACGTCGCCGGAATGCGCTTTCGATCCCTTGACAAAATATTCTAGATCCGCCGCCGCACCGCGATAATATTTCGATTCGTTAAAACACACACGCTCGTATGATTTATTACGCATCGCGTCATGTGACCGCGGTATGCCTTTGAAATGCTCGAAAGCGTACGCATTACATCGTTCTGTGATATTGTAAAATTAAAGCAGGAAAATCGATTCCATCGTACCTGCATCACTGCAGCGGCTGCTACCGCAGAAGGTCACCACCGATGATGTTGCAGGTCGTGCGCACACGCATTGGATTGTCCTGAAACAATACGCGAGAAACGAAACGAAATGAGAACCGTTCTCGGTTCGCGTTCGCAGAGTTCGAATTAGAAGGGAGAGTATGCGAGCGGACAAGAGCTTTCGACTTTAGTTTTACCGATTATGTTTTAATCAATAGGCACTGTGAAATTTCTAATTTTCAAATGAGTTTTTATCGAATCCGTCAAATCTAATGAAATGTAATACATTTCTCATTGACCGTAAAAACGAACAGCATTGTATGACCTTATCGCCACGACGCCATCGGACGGTCGGTCGGTTTTTATCACAGTGAAGTAATAACGATTGAATATTAAAATCCCGTTTCGTAATAACAATGATGTTAACTCTGTGTAAAAGTAAAAACAAAAATTGTACTCTGTCGATTGAACTATTCTATTCGATGGTAATCAACAGGTCGACCTTTCTTAAAAAAATTAACATCTCCTATTTTAAAATCCTTCGGGTCGGTAAACCACATAAGCTCGAATTGGCTATAAAAATTAATTTATATTGGAAAAATTTATCGAACGAAAGCGATTAAAAAACAAAACCGCAAGTCGTACGAGTAAAAGTTTAATATTATAGGGAAACACCTCTCGCGCACTAAACTTTTGGTTTCGTGCTATAAATTATTATTGATCTGCTAACCTTTACAATTTTCCGTCGCGGTCTCGGTAGTTTTTCCTTTTATTTTTCTCCGGACTATTCTATATAGTTTGGCCTGAAAAACTGTAAAAATACGTTCAATGCAGTATAAAACCTGGACGTAATCCTGAACATAAAAATAGTTATTACGTTTCAGATTTAACTATACACACTACACAGTCTATCACAGCGATTAATTTAAATATCATTTAAAATTTTCGTTTTTTTTTTTTTACGGAATTGATGAATTATTTCTGTATTACTAATCGTCGCACTAAAGCCGAAACGAACGCGTACATATTTATTTTTAAATTCAAAACGAAACAAGGAAGTTATTGATTTTATCATGATGTTTTTGTTTTCTCTTTGTCTGTGAATATAATTTCGTCAAGAAGACTGCGCAAAATGTTGTCTAGTTTTGTGCATTAGAGAGGTCATTTTATGATTTCTAAACAATTTTTAAAATGATTGAGTAAACGGAAAGTTTTTCAGTTTTTCTCAATCATTTTAAAAATCACGAAAGTCTATTCTTTAAAAATAGTACATTTTCAAAAGATTTTAACTCCTTTTGTGCGGTTTACGGACATTTGAAATTGTCGAGTTTTTAATTTTATTTTTCGTAAAATGTGGTTAAAATATTATTCTAAGAGCCAAATAGCTTTAAAATTAAACACAAAGTTCCTCATGCATTAACTCTTACTGGTGAAACAAAATAACGTCGAGCGTAATTTCCCAAACATTTTTTTTTATAAGCGTTCGGAGTTTAAGTTTTAACGAAATTCGATAAAATAACTATAGGTAATCTGCAAAACTTTTTTTTAATTTATAAGATTTATGATTGTATCTTTTATTTATAAAAAAAAATTTGTATAAATTTATAAAAATTTCAATTTCCCAACAAGAAAGTTTAATATGGTCGCATAAAATTGTGTAAACAAGTTGCTCTTTCTAGCGAACAAAAAAAAATAAAAAAAATAACCAAAGTCTCGAAAAATGTTCACGAGTGTTAGAAAATCAAATATCATAAAATCGGGTATATCAATGAATTCGACGATATTAGAAATTTCGTTGTTATTCTGAAAATAAATCAATATTATTAATCGTCCTCCGACAGAAACGAGGGCTAAGCCGCTCTTTCTCTCAAAATCGTTTTTTTTTTTCCCAAGGCAACGGCGTAGAAGGGAGGTTTCGTGGGTTTTGAATCCCTCCTCCGTCGCGATCCTTAAAAATCCAAAATACGTATAGAATAATAATTTCACTCGGGGGAAGGCGGTTTTACCATCGCAAGATTGAAAAAAAAAAACTCTCGTCCTTTTCGTTTGAATCGTTGCGGGGGAAAAAAAAAATACGCGCACGCCGCTGCAGGTACCGCTGCAGACGAACGAAGAATAGTCATTAATGAATCGGCCGAAAGCCACGAAAACTCGACTTTGTTATTTAAATTACTCACCTTATCTATATATATATATAATAATAAATAGTCGTATATATTATATAAGTACACGGCGAGTCCTGCCCTAACCTCCTCGTCCTGCCCCCCCACCTCCTCCGCAAATCAGTATAGAAAAATCGATCGACCTCCCCCCCCCCCAGCCCATTAAAATTACCGAGCGCGAAAAACATCGGAGCAAAAATAATAATATTATACGATACGGGTCGAACCTGTGCCGCGCGGGTGTGCTGCGGATTTAACGAGAGCGAAAAATAAACTCGATTTACCGATGTCAATCGTATGCACGCACACGCACGCACGCACAGGGTGTCCCGCGGAAATCCGACAAGATTCTATTGATTTATTTTTTTTTTTTTTTTATTATCATGACTTGTACGGTACAGATAGTTTTATTTTATTTTTTTTTTATCGTTTTACCTACGTCGCGCGTTACAGTCATTTTATTTTTTATTTTTTCCAACACTAAAAGTCCGAATTGTATTTTACATATTATATTTTGTTTACAGAATCTGAAAATGTCGGTTTGGAAAATATTTCGTTTTTGAACGCCGTTTTAGTGTTGGAAATAATATTTACAAATGATTAGTCGTCGTCGTCGTCGTCGTCGCGCGTTCGACGATTTCACGAATAACGAACATTATTTCTATTTCGTCCGCGGCAAACGGCTATTGATTGCGCGCGCCTAACGTCACGACTTTGATCGAAAAATAAATATTTAAATTCTAGAGAAAACTTCGAAAATCATATTTTAAAAAAAAAATAGTCACTCGTTTCGAACGCCGCCGACGACGTCTTTCTAGAAATTAAAAGTATTTAAACAAAATGTTATTTTCATTATTTTTTTTTTTTTCCTTATACATTTATAGTTTTTATTTTATTTATTATTTTGATTGCCGTTAAATTAAAATATGGGTACTATACAAAGTCAAAAAGTTCGACGATAAATAATATTTGTTTGGAAAATATATATCTCATCACGCTCGGAATCTAAAAGAAAAGTAATATAACAACACTACGTAAATCTATCGCATTTGTCTGATTTCCGTTGGGCACCCTGTAAATAATATACATCATATTATAGTGAGACGTTCGCGATCCCGAATAGATGACAGTCGAACAATATTACAGGCCGAAACGTCAGTTTAAACAAAAACACACACACGCGCGCGCGCGCGCCTATAGGTATATATTGCGGTCGGTCCCACGGGATGCCGCAAAGGCTACATTATATTGTTACATTGTGAAAACCAAAAACAATAATAGTTTAATGGCGATACTGCAGGAGTTGAATATTCAAAGATTTTCCTTTGTGCGGCGTACGGAAAGGATTTTTTTTTTTTTTACGGCTCGGCTTAAATAAAGATTCCTTTGTGATGTATCTCATATTAGTTATATGTATAACTAATATATTAAAACGCAGCACTCATTTTACGCGCGATATTATGTGCTCGATAAACTCAAAATAACAACTAAAACGGAGTTTTATATTTTTTTTTAAACATCATAAAGAATGTTATACAGTCGTCGTAATTGATAGTAATAATAACATCTCAAAGATCGTTGATTTCAATTTTAGTTCAAACATTTCAATCGACTATGTGCTAACACGATTTACGTAATTACCTATGTAATGTATATCGGTTGATAGGGACGACAACGGGTTGTAGGTTTTTTTTTTTTTGTTTTTTTTTTCTGTCAATATTGTGACACAAAGTCCAGGAGTTACCGGCAGAGGGGCGAGAGAAGCAAGATGGGATGAAAATCTACGCGAAAAAACGCGGAATCCCATTAATTCCGTCTGATCTTTCTTTCAATTTAGAGCGAGTTAAATTTTCAATCAAGGTTTGTTTTGTACGCGATCAATAAAACGCAATTAATTCGCAGTTAATTAATTGAATCAAAGCGGTATACTACGACTAAACGAGAATATCTGTTTTTCTTAATATTACTTGACGCATTATTTTATATTATTATATATTATTTGATATTGCCCGTTATTCTGATTTTTTTTTTACCGTGTGTCATAAAGTGTGAAATATTTTAATAGTGTGTCGCCATAATACAAAGGTTGAGAAACGCTGGGATAGTTTATCGCAAATAACAAAATTAGCTTCATTGATTTTTAACTATTCCAGTGCCACAAGTGCAAAAGAATTAAAACTTATCTTAGAAACTTACAATCTCAAAATAGACTTACGGCATTATAAAAATGTTGACCGCTGTTTGAAAACAAAATTCATTCTATGACGACGTTCTTGAAGACTACAAAAAAACCAAAAAGAATTGATTTATTATTTAAATAAAATTATATAATTTGTACATACATTATTTAAAGTCAAAGTTAAAAAGAGTAAGTTGTATATATATTTTTACCATTTTAAATGTAGTCGACTGTAAATTTACTAATAAATTTCCAATACACTAGTTTTTCTGCTTACGCATTCTCAAAACCCACGCTACGCCACTGCCTCATGCATTATTTTACTCGTGTAAAAAATTTCAAAAATCCGTATGTCAACATTTTCTTTTTTACAAGTTGAAATGTTGATAAAACACTAGAAAATTGTAGTTAAAAATTCATAATATTTTCAATATCAATATTTAAGGCTACAAATTAGATAATAAAGTGCTCTTTATCATCTCATCCATGTCTTGTATTCCACTTGCCTCGTGTGGCAGCGAGGACGGAGCCGGCGTCTCTGCGATAGGAACGCAGACTGGATGGGTGGATGTCACGACTTCGTGGACTGCGAAAATCACTGTACAGCCTCCATAAAAAAAAAAGATAACATTTGTATCTCGTCTTCGCAACGGGTATATTTTGTTAAAGTACTGACGATGGTTAAAATGTTCGTAAAACGTGATATTTTGTTGTGCGCTTCTCGTTGTGAACTGTTCGATATATTTGGCCCGGTGGATGCGTCGAGTCTGACATGCCGGCTATTGCGAAAACGCCGACGTCATAATATTATATATTCGCGTGGACGACGATAATGATTTCCAACGTAAATAAACAACTGGCCGAAAAGAGCGACGAGACCGGACGTCGCGCGCGACCGGTATCCACGGACAACGGATTTCCAAACCGTCGCGGAGAATTGCCGAAAATGTTCATTGTACGTTTCGACTGCATAGAGTTTGCGATTTTTCCTGTTTTTCCACGATGATCAACGACAACAACGCGATGAAACGGAAGCGAGACGATAGCGAAGAGTCGCCGCCGCAGCTAGCGGACGCGACCGATCGCAGCAAACGAGCGCGGGCCGACGACGAGTCGTCGTGCTCATCGTCGTCCGGCGACGATTGTTGTGCGTCGTCGTCGTGTGATTGCTCGTCGTCGTCGTCCAGCGACTCGTCGGCGTCGTCCAGCGGCGACGTCGACGACGCGGACACGGCGGCCGGCGATCGACGACGCGACGCGGACCTGCCGCTTTTGGACGCCATGGACGGCGTCGAGGACGCCATCGGCCGTGTGGTGGTCGCCATGTACCGGGCGGCCGCGTTGGACCGCGACGCGTTCCAAGCCGGCGGACCGGCGGACCGTCACAGACGGGACGCGTGGACTGTCAGCGGCCCGCTGCTGCGACGTCGCCAGTTCGCCCGCGCGTTCGTCCAGCGCGGACTGATGGGCGCGCTGTCCGCGTGGATGGCCGAGACGGCCGACGGAACGCCGCCGCCGCGCTGGGTGCGCACCGCTGTGCTCCGGCTGTTGGCCAGGTTTCCGCGGCCCGACGGACCGGCCGCGCTGGCCAGAACGCGCATCGTCGCTCCGGCGTTGGCGCGCGTGTCCGGCGGCCTCGGTCGTTGGGCCACGTCCGACGACGCCGACCGCATGCTCGCGGCCAGGCTGCACCGCGAGTGGTTCGGCCCGTCCGTGTTCGCCGTCGCCGCCGCCGCGGCGATATTCGCAGCGATAGCCGGCTAGGCTACTGGCCAGCCGACCGCGGTCCTCGGTCGCCGGCCGTATTTTTTTTCCACGCGGCCGGAAATCGATAACGGAAACGTCGTCGATTTCGAAGCGGCCGAGCGATCGTGACGTGTCTTTTTCCAATATCGTCGTGTGCGTTTTTCGACCCGGCGAGAAGTCGGGGCGAGAGACACGTTCAAACTCGAGAAGACGAAATATTGCGGTCACGACGTATCAAAAGAGTCGTTTATTATGTACATCGTCTTCGAGTGTCTGCGGTGGTTGGCCCGGGACGGCGGGCTCGAGAACGTGCCACCACAAGCAGACGCGCTATTTAAGACCGTCACGAAATCGGATTTGGAAACGCGACCGCTGTTCCAGCGACCACGTACCGCGAGTACTGAGTAACTGAGCGTTCTGATGGATTTATTTGCAACTTATTGAGACTTAATTGTGTAGAATATGAAAATCGTAAAAATAAAAATCATTATAATTACAATATTGTGTAGAAATTAAATTTATCGTCGTCGATTAAAACTATGTTTCAACTAACCCGTCTTTAAATTTCGTACTTTTCATGTCAAATTCACCAATATTAGTCACCCTTTAGTCATCCAAAGCTGACGGCGTGGACTGCGAAAATCACTGTACAGCTTCCATAGGTGTCTTTTTTTCTATATCGTCGCGGCAAGACGTGCCGAAACTCGAGACGAAATACGATGGTCGTGAGATGGCGACGTGTCTTTTTTCTATATCGTCTGGCGAGAAGTCGGCAAGACGTGTTCAAACTGGAGACGAATTAAATAGAAGAGTCGTCTACCGTGTACGTCGAGTGCCTGCGGTTGGCCCAGGACGGCGGGTTCGAGAACCTGTCCATTTAACAGCCTGACCGGAAAACTGTCGATTTGGAAACACCTAGACGAAAACCGTCTATCACGACGTATTCAAAGAGTCGTTTGTATTATTTATTTTATAAGAATAAATTAATAACGTAATAAATTACGTATGATATTATATACGTAATCGAGTGCGTTCAGCTTTTTTTTTTATGACAAACGGATATTTATCGATAAATTTGCATCAATTCGATCGATTGAAATTGTTTTTCGCAAAACAATATGAGCGATTTGAATAATTTCATAGTTTTTTTTCTATTAATCGAAACAGTATAAAGAATTCAATTAAATACTGCGAATGAACGATAAATATATATTAAATTTGTGAGCGCGCGCGCGCGCGTGTGTGTCCTGAAAACAGTTACGGTAATTAATTGTACAGGCGGAATTCAAAGGGGATCTAAAACGGCTTACTATACGTGGCTTATTCTCTCCCGTTATCCGAAGACCAATCGCAAAGGATTTCCAAATTTCAACGCGATTAATTAAAAACAAAAACAAAAAAAAATTGATAAAAACGGTCACGACAAGGGGACGTCGTTATTATTCGATTACTTTTCGTCCGGAAATCGTCCGTTTGGCGCGGTGAAATATTAAATTTGGTCCAAAGAACGAGAACAACAAATTCTCTCATCCGCTCGTCTTCGCGAAATTCTCAGCCCGGATGCAACCTCTATAAACAACATAATCGAGTTTGAAAATCTCTGACCTCATCAATCAAATATAAAAATAATTATAAAACATCGTATAATGTGCATGTATATATATTTATTTAACCAGAGTTTAAATCCACAGAAATGTGAGTTTAAAAAAAAAAACGTATTATTCCGATAGCCACGCCGAGGATGTAATAAAAAAAAAGAAAATTAAAAGTCCGAAATTCAATTTGGCCCCTCGTCGCAATTTTATTTCGTTCGTAAGAATTTTTTACCCGCCGTTTTATTAGCGGCTTGATAAATTATTGTCTACTCAAAAAGGTTTATTTATTCATTCTTTGATTACTAGAGCTCTATATAGCTCGACCTCCTCGTTACTGAGGGGGCACTTATATTTTGAATCTCGAACACTCCGTTCAGTTTTTCAACTAAAAGCCAAAGATTTATAAAAGGTTTGATTAACAATTTTTGGAGCCTTCGAAACCGATTTATTTGTTGGTCGGCGATATTTTTTTATCGCCGATACGCAGTCATCGATGTCAAAACATGTTATATTTTGAATAAAAATCGGTTCGATCAATTTTTCAACGAAATAAAAAATACGAGCAATGGATTGAGTATAATATTTTTGTGTCGGACATAAAAACCGGGACAAAAATATAAAAATATTCGGACGTAATATTTGGGATTAAAGTATTATCGAACGATATTAATTATACGAAATCTCTACGAGCCCCGTGTAAAACAACGCATTTATTTTAAAATAATTTAAAATAAAAAATAAATATTAATAATAACTCCCCTTGACCGGTCATCGTAAACAAACATTTGAGCGCTGCGTTCACGCAGACGCCATTTCTTCTGACGTCAGTTGTATAAATGTTAACGAATAAATGACCCGGTACTATTAATACCGTCAAATAAAAAAAAAAAAAAAACGTAAAGGCTATTAGTCGTTTTTGGGGTTTTATTTTTAAGTTTAAGTCAATAGTGCCAATAAAAAGTAAGCGCCGCGAGTGTAATATGTGTTTGCCGCCGCAGTAAAACAAAAACACAATCACATTCGGCGCTATAATAATATAATAATTAATAAGTAACGCGTCCGACACTCGTCGTTATACCGATTGTGATACAAAATAATATATCATCGACGAATGGTTAAAATCACTACAAATCACAGCCAATGTAAACACATGATGTAATTTACATTTACTCTAATAAAGGTTAGACATTATAGTGCCCATTATGGCACCGATCATTATGACGTATTCGAGTTTTATAATTTATAATCGACCATCCTTAATAGGCTATAAATATTGTGTTTTAGCGTGTAATTTATTGTACATGATATTTATCTCTGTAATTCGAATAAAGAATTACCTTTTTTCTTAATCATTTACAAAAAAAAACTGTCAAATAATAACAATCCTCGCGATATACAATAAAAACAATATTGTTTAATTATATTACGATAAATTCCACGATAAACTAAATTACTATACGTTGTTCCTATTAAATGCGAGACGCAAATAATAAGAGATCACTTTCATACGTTTATCGCGTTTGATTTAAAAAAATCACAAGAGAAAACTGTTTGAAAATATATTTTATTTCGCGAATAATTATATTCAGATAAAATAAATTTATAAGCGGACTTCCAAACTTCTTTTACAGCACTTAACAGTTGCACTCTAATTTAATTTAAATAAAAAAGCAGTTAGACGAAACACAATATCATATTTAGAGCTATGGATTTATCGTTACGCCTATGTTTTTAATAAATGGAAATTATTAAAAATAAAACAAAAAAGGAAAAATTAACTAAAAAGTAAAAAATGCTAAACAGTTTAAAAAATTTAATTCCCAATACAGACTTTGTGTAAAGAGGTCAATAGGCTAAACACGACTTTTTTGGCATTATTAGAAATTTTTCTACCAATTCACAGCTTAAATCACATAATAGATTTAAAATCCGAGATTAAAATTAATTTCACTTTCGTAATTTTTTAAATCCCTTTGACATTTAGGTTATTTATTTAAGTTTTTCTGATACACGCGTGTATAATATTATAAGTCGGTAAAATTACATTTTAATTAAATTAAGTTTTAAGTTCAGTCGAAAGACTGATTGATCAATACCATACACAGTTTTTTTTTTTTTAGTTTACCTCATTATAATAAAATATATTACTTTAGGCTTTATTACCGATTGAGTTATACTCGTAGAAATATTCAATTTTGTCAAAATCAAATTTTAAATACATACTTACAAACAAAAACTGTATTAAACGATTTTTGAAAACTATTTACATCACGCAAACAACTTCATTTGGATTTAAAAAAATTAGAATTTAAAATCAAATATAGAGGGAAAAAAATCACTCTCCGTTAGTTTTATAAATCATATATATTTATCCCGAGAAATGTAATTTATTTATGTACTTTCATACTCCTACCACTAAAATAAATAATAAGAAAAAAATGTCAAGCCTTTAGAGTCTAGAATTTTATGAATTACCTACAAAAAAAATAACAAACGTCTTTTTTTTTTATATACACTCGTATATATATAACATACTCGCGTGCTCGCGTATATTTCTTCACCGTGTCTGATAGTTTCCCGAAAGTGTTTTTAAACTTTTGAGAAATCCGAATTATTACCTTTCTCGAACTAGATAAAATATTAAAAAGATAAATAGTCTCGGAAATAATTTTCGAAGGCCTCATATACTACCGGGAAAAAGTAAAAAAAAATAAAATACTTCCTTGTGATATTATAACATGATAACTACTCGTTACTTTGCGCAATCAAAAAGTCAATTATACATGCTGTTAATTAGATATTGGCGTAAAAAAATTATCGACTGTTATAATATCTTATAATTGGCACGCATTTTATGAAATACAAATCGTATACCTCTCTCTATCTATGTAATGTTTTTATTCGTTACGTAAAAAATTTAAGTAAAACTCGTTCGTTTTGTTTATGTACATTTACCAAAGACGGCGAGGCCAATGTTTAATAAGCGAAATTGTATTGTATGTTTATCGCGTTTGACAAATATTTACATTTAACGTAATATTTAATGGGCATTAAAATGTTATTTTATTTGCCCACTCGTAGCGATATCGATCAAATATTAAAACAATAACGAACAATTAACTAATTTACATCGAAATTGTAAACAGAATATTATAATATTTTATACACGAGGGGGGGGGGGTTTCTCGGAGAAATGCGAACCGCCGCCGACACCTATACGTGGCGCCGCCGCGCCGTTTGCGTACGATCCGAAACGACGAATCACATTTCAGTTTCAAAACCTCAATCGTATAGCATAACACATTCAACCGCATCGCGTTGTTATTTAAACTGTACGGTGTGCGTTGAATCGATTAAATATGTTTATTTTATTTTTCAAACGAACGTCGAGAACACGGGCACTCAGTGCCGCGGTGAATATTACAGTATAAATATTTATACTACAGGCCATACGGCTGTTATTTGAAATTATAAAGCGAATCCGTTTTGTGGAATAAACAACATCAGATGCAATAATCAAACAAATTAAAAATCGATTTTAATCACATCGATATTAATGAATTGGTTCGCCGCAACATCCGCAACAACCCGAACGGCGAAAACAACGTATTATCTCGTAATAACAACACAACACTTGATCCTCTGATATCATTATAGTTAATTAAACGAATACAAAATGTGATAAACTGTAAAGCTAAAACGGTATTTTTATTTGAAAAAAACAACGCCCAACGTTTAATATTATTGCCTACCTATTCTAAACAATATGATTAATGTGATATCTCATATTCTTCTCGTGGCGACGAGATAAAATATGTACATTTTACTCGCGTTCTCAAATCCTAATTTGTACAAAATGTCCAACACAATATAATGATATAACCGACCGCCGTCGCGCGTCGTTCATTATAATCATAATAATCCGCGGTAGAGATTATTATATTGTTTTCGAACAAGAATTCGTTCCGAAATCGATTAGATATCGTTTAAAAATTATAATCGAATTCTAAAGTCAATGATCGAGACGAATAATACGGTAAAGCAAAGATTGGAAAGTCAATTAAAATAATTTACCTAACGCGAGAACGAAATGTTATCAGTTAACGGGTTTGGAAATTGGTTTTTAATTTAAAGTTAATAACTATAGAAATACGTATATTAAACTCGATCAAATGAAAAAATTTACGAATTATTTAAATTATAGTGCACGTAATTTACCATTGTATTTTTAATTATTGTAATCTTTAATCTTTTTCTTTTTAAATAATAATAAACAATTTTGTTACATTCAATTATAACGTATTGGTTACGGGCAAAAAATGGCTAATCAAACATCATGTTTGATGTCGTTTGTGGTTTTAGACAGTGTAACAATTTTCTGTAAAATTTTTTTTTTCTACCGACTAGACTAGAAAAACGACTAGGTATTCGATAGAATTTACTATTTAGGTAAAATAGACGAACACGCGAAATATTCGAAATTCAATTCACAACCTTTCATTATGATTTATCGAAACGGGAATGGGGCACTTTAAATCGCATTTAAATCATTTCTAGAGATTTTCTCAACAGATTTCTCACCCCGTATCCCACACTAATAAATAAAATCCCGGCTAAAGACACTGTATTAAAAAAAAAATTACACCCGCAGAAATTCGCGCCGACTCAATGGCAATTGCGTGTAAAACTTGTAGCGCGTGCTGAAAAGTAAGGGACCAGTATACCAAAGTAAAGTGCACACTTCAATTGATACTCGTAATAATTGAAACGGCGTTTTTTTTTTTCATCTTCCCCCGTCCCGTTAAATTCTATTTTGAATTCCGGAAATCGATACGAGCGGTCTCGTTCAAACAGCGAATATCACACGCCGCATTGCACGCGGTCGACGACGAAAAACGCCAAACGGATAGGTCACGAGCACTGTCGTATCGGACCGACTTTTATTACTGTGGCGGTGGTATAGAGTACACTTGGACCACGCGCGTTTCGGGTTAGCGTCCTCCGTGTATTTGTGCGTTCGATATCACCTAACGCGCGCAGGTTAAATACAAAACCCTCTCTCCGGCGGGCATTTCTCGCCGAGCGGTGCACATATCCGTCGCCCCGAGTTTACCCCGTGCGTGCCTCGGTCCCTCCCAGCCGCGCTAGCGCATTATACAATATACAGGGTGTCCCGCGGAAATCCGATAAACGCTAAAACCTAATAGTTCTGTATTATTCTTCGTTTAAGATTTTTTTTTTTACGAATAATTTTTCATACTTTTGTGCGCATGCTTTTCAATGGATTTTATTCACAAGTAACTTTAAATAAAAAAAACCGTAAGGTTCGTAATTCCGATTAAAAAAAAAAATCAAGATAGAAATTTTATAAATACAATTTTCACAACGATTTTAGCGTTAGAGACTTTTATAATTAGGTGAAATCGTTAATAATTTTTAAAATCGTTGGAAGTTTGTTGAAATTTTAACACCGGTTTTTCGGTAACGAATAAAATTGAAATTTTCTCATAAACTCCGATTTTTTTTTTTTTTTTTCAGAAAACCGTATCGATAAATATTTTCCTAACCGAAATAGTTTTCAAAAACGTAAAAGTTTTAAATTTAAAAGCCTATAACAATACGAGTAATTACAATAACGCAGGATCTCAGAGTATTGCACTATACGAAATGAGAACGGGAAAAAAAAATAAAACTCATAAATATCGAGCCGATAAGTACTGTTAATTACGTTTGTCGCACTCGTATCTCGCCGTGGAACGGTGTGAAGCATCCCGTATAGCGCGTTATAATATATACTTTTTACACGCCGCCGCCGGAGTAAAATTATACACAGCGATAGAAGTGGAGTTCTCGTGTTCTCGCCGCGATAAATAATAACAGCGTCGTTAATGTACAGACAGTGTATAATATTAATATGCCTACTTATATTATACATGTATACGTACTCGTGCAAACAGCGACACACAATACGCGTCTGTACATCTCTCGCGCATCACGTGTAAAACAGCGCGGCATATTATATCTGCCGTGCAGTCGAGCGATTTTACGAAACGGTCGTCGTGTGTATTATTACCGCGCGCCAGCCAAAAAAAAATAAATATAATTTCATAATATTCTACTCGTGGTGTCGTGACCTTTTTATTCCTCCCCCGTCCCGTTTAAATTTTGTGCAACGCGCAAATAAAGTACACAAGAGTACAAAAATAAAAAAATAGTAAAATAAAAATCAATTCAGTCGGTGTTTTATCAATGGATGGTTGCTTACATATTATATAAACGTAATGTGTTATTATTGTTTTTAGTTGACATTGTTTTACTAATTATGTAATAATACCCCAAGTAAATGTGCCGATCGTGCCCCATATATAGAAGTTGTATAATATGCCAAATAAAGTGAAAAACATATTTACTTAATCGGTGGATTTCAAAAAAAAAACATACGGCAACCACATTTTTATTATTTACAGTGAATTTAGAAATTTGAAAAATAAATCTACTTTACGGAGCAAACTTTTTTGGGGTATATTTTTTTAATCTATGCGAATCATCGGAGTGGAGCCAACAGGTCACAACAGGCCTAGGCGAGCAGTCCCTACACCCACGTAAGTACGTTTGTATCAAAATTCAAAAATCGAATATCGAATATCGAGGTCGAAGCTATGACCCTGTACGCGTAAAAATATCTCGCTCGATTCCTATCAAATTAAACACCACGAAAATTCGACGTTTACACGTATTATTGACTATACGAGAAGGAACCAAAAATTACGCACATTTCAAAATATCATAACTCAAGAACTATTATTTACTTCAATTGACGTCAAATTACAAAGATTTCAAAAAAAAATTTAGAGCCTGATAAAGAAGATTTATATCACATCGAAGTTCAAAGTTTAAAGTGTCATGTTTGGCTATTCGATAGATACGATTAATTAGTTTATACAGATTTCATTATATAATTATAATATTGTAATCGACTAAGAAAACGGGCCTTTTGTAATAAACAAATACTTCTAGGTTTTAGTAATGTGGGCGGAATTTCAAAACCAAAACTCGGAATTTTCCAAATAAGTAAAGACGCGATTTTACACGCTTTTAATAAAAACACGCGGAAAAAGAAAATCATAATACAACAGGCGTGCGTTCACATTATTTTTGTGAAACTGGTATGCATAAGACGGCTAAAAACCGTGTGCAAGTCGTGCACACAGATGACCTTGGAAAATCAAGGATGAGCGAGGCAAACAAAAAGTTTG
The DNA here is from genome assembly GCA_948098885.1 of Drepanosiphum platanoidis. NCBI lineage: Eukaryota > Metazoa > Arthropoda > Insecta > Hemiptera > Aphididae > Drepanosiphum > Drepanosiphum platanoidis. Next base: position 27,731,621 of record OX402530.1, read on the forward strand.
TATGAAAATCGTGTTCAAACGTAAAAATTCTGGTGAAAATGAAATGATCGAATGTGTGAAAATAGCATTTTAAACGAAAAGTGACGTAAGAGAAAAAAATTACCCAGCTTTTTTTAGTCTAAAACGCGAGGGAAAAATAAAAGTCGTCGCCGATTTGCCGATGTCGCGGTGGCGCGCATTATCGACCCGGCGCGGCGCGGCGGCGGTGCCTCGAGCGGACCGCGGATTTATATATACATACATACACGTGAATACAGGGTCGAACAGTCGCGTGTTTTCGTACGACGTAATCCTAATAGGTTTAATTTCACGAGCGCAGTTGTAATATTTAAATGCGGATTGGGAGCGCGCGAGATATTGTTTTATTTCAAAGCACTCTGTGTGCAACGATAATAGAAGAGACGCGATAACACGTTGTGAACAAATCGAAGCGATCGCTAATATGAGATACCTAACGGCGGCGTACCTATTTTAAAAAACTGAAAAATAACATGACGTGTAACTTTTCTTGACTGTGGTAATTATTATTGGTACTTGTTATGGATAAATAATTAATAAAACAAAATTAATAGGTATTTTGGATTTAATTTAATTGATTAACAAATATTTTTGAAAATAAAAGTCGAGCTCGACGGAGATGTTTACGAATTATTACGACAGCGATTGAAAAAGAGAGGTTATATCATTATAATTAGGTACCTACTGATAACTGATCGGTTAGATTGTTATGCGTTTCTGGTGCAAAAATAACGATTTTTTTATGGGCTAAAATATGATATTGCCAACTAGCGGTCGCTACCCTCCACTACCCCCGGTCGGCGCCTATGACCCACCTATCTATAGACTGTGAATAAATATAATCGGTACTACTCACGGACTGCTGTTGATGTTCGGTGTTCGCATTGACTTGTGAAATAAAGTAAGTAAAAAATTCACTCGATAAAAACAATTGAAATCAAACGTCACGATTAAAATCGAAAAATAAAAACCGAGAAAAACTTTCGGTATCGCGGTCGACACTAGACTGATCGTCGGCGCACTCTGCTATGATAAGCAGTGTATTATTTTGATTGTGCTCGGCTGTCATTGGTCGATTTGCGCGCGCAGCTCGGCTGTTGTTGGCGCCGTGTCGCACACGCAGGATTGCCCCGCGAACTTTCCGATTTCACACACTTATTGTTATCATCGTTATTACTATTGTTACATAATTTTATATAACCAACTATCTTATCTATTTATATAAAAACGAATCCATATTTCCCTTGGTCACGGTATAACTCGAGAACCCCTTTACCGATTTCATTTATCCTTTGTATGTTAAGTTTTCCAATACTTTGTAGAAGGTTCTAACGGAGAGACAAATTAAGAAAATCGACCCTAAGGGGGTTAGAAGGGGTAAAATGTGTTAAAAATGGGAAACGTTACTTCTGGATTGGATTTTTTTGAAACTTAGCATACATATAGTAATAAAAATAATGAAAAATCTATTGACTTATTTTCCAAAACTCAACCCTTAAAAGGGGTAAAAGGTGTTAAAATGTAGAACGTTATTTTTTGATTAGAGTTTTTCAAACCATTAGTATACCGACTCTGTAAATCAAATGAAGAAAAATCTATTAGCTTATTTTCCAAAACTCAACCCCTAAGGAGGTTAAAAGGGGTGAAAATAGAAAAAACCGCCTAGCTAAATCACCTCATATAGCGTAATAGGCGACCACTTATATACGCGATATAACAAATTTCAAAAGTTCGGTGTGTCGAAAGTTCGTCGCGTCGAAATTCGTCATATCAATAGTATAAACAAACACGATTCGTTAAAGCGAGATTTAAAGAAAAAATCAAAATTGTATTCAACACACTACTAATACAATTTAATATGTTCAACAACGCCGGGTAACGAAAGCTATACACATTATATACAATAATAAAATACATACTGTGTCGTACGTATAATATTACGTCATACGTATCTCCGAAATACGATCAACTATGAATTCAATACTAGATAATATATTGTACAGAAATCTAGAAATATATAATAACATTGAGCGCTTGACGCGCCCCCTCCCTCATACCGGGGCTATTCAGCCAGTCGTAATGTATTTATTAGAAATAAATAATTTCCTTCACCTACATGAATATTATAATTATTATTATATATTCCTGCCTCGAACTTTACATATTATTCTGTAACCGGATGATAACATGTGAATCGCATTGTACTCTCATAACTTTAAATCAAATTCAAATATGTACATAAACAGTAACCGTGTAAATGTTGAATTGTATTTTGCGTTCTAATAATAATTATAATATTGCCCCGTTTGGCGCACGGTAAATAAATCGCGAGCGTTTTATACCGGCGGCGGCGGGAGAATCGGCTTTCGTCCCGGGCCGTATATAGTTTGCGCGGGGCGAACTTCACGGGAGACGGCGGCGGCGGCGGCGAAACGCGGTGGAAATTATAATCCGCGTATAGTAGCGGTTGTACTGCTGTATGTAGCAGCTGCAACGCCCGAGTCCGATAAAACCGCACTTTCGGCGAACAAATACGTTTACAAGTCCCGAGTCGCCGGTAAAAATGTCGTTAAACAGTACCTGCGCAAAATGATTACTATACGTCACGTAAATCTCCCCGCGGCACTTAAGTGCGTGCCCATCGACGGGCGTGTGGCGGCGTTTAATACCGCCGATATTTTCGAGGTTTTCTCCGTCGAAAACGGAGCGAGCGGGAATCCTCCGGAATATTTTGTCACGCAACAGGCTCATAACCTGGTTTATATAGGTCATAGCTATCCCGGCTTCCGGTTTTTTTTTTCTTACAAGTGCCACATTGCGAGCGGTATAGTTGGACAGGTCTTTGAGAATGCAACAAGAGTTCTTTATCGGCGACTCTCTTTTCTATTCGAGTGAATGTGCTCGCCACTTTATTACCATCGCCTCCTAGTGTCGCCGATAACGCCCACTCTTCTGACTTTTCGACCGTGTGATTGAGGATCGCGCGAAAAATCAAGATTATAATATAGTACCTATCCATTATATCACTTAATAATAGACACTTTCGAAGAAAATATAATATATATGTGTGTGTGTGTGTGTTCCGACAATAGTTATTTAAGCTTTCCGCAATTTTCAGTTGCCCGATAACAAACTTAATTTTGCGGTCGGAGGAATAATAAGCCTCGGTTCAAAGTCACTATAAGACTGCTGGTCAAAGGTAAGTTCGCGACTATACATTGTTCCGTACGCATCCCTCGTTCCAAACAATTAGAATGGGTAGTCGATATTTACACCTAATCCTATCCGGTTAAGAAGTAGCTGGATGATTACACTAACCGGCCTTTGGGATCGGGTCATTGGACCGATATGAGTTGAGTTTCTCGAGTTATATTTAATAGGTTCTAAGAACAAGTGGATCTGCGTTTGTCTTGATATAATTAAACACAATTCGCATTTCGCATCAAAGAAATGTGTTATATTCCCAATGATAAACGATATTAAATATTTTTCAAAAAATGCGCTTTTCTCATCTGAGGAACCCTGTTCTTAGAGAGTAGTCCTTATTAATACAGCGGGTGGAGTAGAGTACGAGTTAAAGTTTAAAAAAGAAAAAAAAGTAGCAAAAATATATTGAACCCGATGTTAGTGTTTAATTTAGTCTCGGTGTTAAAACTCGAATTGTACTCAATACAATTGATTTTCGCGTGTATTCTCGTACTTCGCTGCAGTGTTTCGCCACCCATAGAAAACGCGCTGAAAGAGATGTGAAAGAGAGATAAATGACGAGTCAGTAAATATGAGAATCCTTACGCTACAACCCGACGAGTAATGAAAGGAAATATTACTCCCATTAGTCCTATTGCTACTTATTACGGAACCATGTAAGTTTACGCGTATACGCTCCTAGATGTAGTATTGGAAAATTATTTTTCGATCGGTTTTCAAATGTATTAACGCGCGTGCAAATAATAAAATGTTTACCTTTTATCGTGTACACTGAGATATTTTTTACATTCCAATTGCACATTTCTCGTAATAGACTGCGCGAAGGTTGTTTAGAACGAATGTTTCGGTCAAGGGCGGACTGGAAAGAGATGTAAGCCGTGAAGAATTTCAAATGTACCAATCACAAAGTAACATTTTTAATATTTTAACACCGCCTTAACAACAAAATCAAATATTTTCTTACCAACTTAATAAATTAAACGATATATTATGTACATAATATATAAATAAGTACTCGTATACTGTAAAATTATAATATTTTTTAGAAAATGTAATTTAATGTGTTTCGAACGTCTGATGACGTCACGTTATTTGATACATAGCTTGATTAGGCCCGAATGTTAATGATTGTTTGTTTTTTTTTTTCATCATTTTTAACATTTTAAGATCTTTTTTTTACGACTTTGGGTAATTTTTAACTATTTTCCACTAACAGAGACAGTGCAGACGTTGCAGGCTCACAACAAAAAACCACGATTAAAAACACGTCTGTATTACAGTTTAACACATTAATAATTCATTAAAAACTCAGATAAAACTGAATTTTTTATTTCAAAAATATTACATACGTATATTACTACACACACACACACACACACACATAATATATCCGTTCGTAAGCAATAAAATAGCGTTTTAGGAAGTGGCTCGCTGGGAAAACTGCCGAATTCCCGGGGGCCCGATTCGCCCCTTGCCCCACAGTCGACTTACTTGGACCAGGGCCGTCCTTGCCGGATTGTTCGACGACGCATTCGGTCGGTTTTTTTTTTCTTGTAACGGATAGGATGGAATTGCGCCGATAGACTAACGACGTGCCTACGCGGGATAATAGATCGCGGGCCGATGTTATCGGACAACGACGACCTTATTATTATTACAAGGACCAAAGGATTTGCCGGTTCGCGGAAGTCGTACAGAGGCGTACATGCTGTAGTAGTGCATATTATATAATACAACAACGTGGTTTCCGACCGACTGTGAATTTAATATATACGACCGGCGTTAATATTACATACTATCGCATTGTTGCGATTCGTTTAAGGCACGTCAACCCGGAAAATTGTCTCGCGCGGCGCAAACGTCCGAAATTTATGGGCGCGTTCCGAGTGTGCACGTACAACACAATACGTACGTTCTGCCTAGTCGATATTGTACAGTTT